>CM031596.1:100339632-100347132 GCA_018398815.1 Conus ventricosus
CTTTCTTATTATAACTTCTTGGCTGGAACTATTAAAAGCATCCTTTTACCCATCTTTTTAAAAATATTTGTTTAAGTGTCTTCCTCAAGATCTGTGCGAGTGTTACTTGTCAGACTATGGAGAATTCCACTTTCTGATCTTCTGTTTTCAGCTGTATCAGTGTCAAAATGTGTGTTCCTCACCAGTCCCGTTTTTCAGTTTCTGGCAATCATGTGTTGCACTTTGGCTGACAGAAGTGTATTGGCTGATCCTACATAGCCTACATGAATACATAGCTAAATGCAAACAAATTCCAAAGAGTCTGTATTTCACATTGAACTATATACATCAAAATAGTTGGAATATAATGCTCACCATTAGCTCTTCGAAATGATTTAAGAAGTGGGGCAAAAAACAGGACAAGGTGCAATACCTAAGCACACACTAGCACACATGCAGAAGCACATGAATGCACAAATACACATCTACACACACACACACACACACACACACACACACACACACACACACACACACACACATCTTGGGTTAATTTTCCATACACACTCTGAAGAGCAACAATGAAATAAATGAAGAGAATACAGATAAAGACAAAAATGCAAAGTTACATTTGTTGTCATGTATAATAGATGATACAAGTGAATGCACAATAGCAAATATAAGCACATCTTTGGTTCAAACTCAGTGCAGAAAACAAAGCTGCAGATACCTAAAGTAATATGTCGTAGCAAATCTTAACTTGGAAGGAGGCTTGCACAGAAACAAAATGCTTAATCATATACAGATATCCATGTACCGATGCACACGAACATAAGCAAGACATTTTGTTTAGGATTTTGGCTGCAGTTTCCAAAGGAGAATAGTTTTACAGCAGCCTGACACCGACAGGTTTCCATGAACAACTGGCTGTTGGTTTGCAACAGCAGTGTGGGCGTGGTTGTGGATGAAGAAAATCTAAGGAGTAGCATGAGATAGTGAAGCGACAGAGAATGCACATATCTATGATGTGATTAATCACACATAAACATGTGCACACTTGCACACAGATGCACACACTTGATATACTGTTTGAAAAAAAAAAAAAAGAAGAAAATTAACGAGGAGACTGCTATCATTGAGCCTTGTACACAATACCAACAAATCAATTATGACTAGTTTAATGATAAATTATGACTAAGGGGGGTGAGAATTCAAGCAGTCGTTTTTGACTACTTAACATGGAGACCACTATCACTTAGCCTGGTAAAAGATGACAAAAAATTGATTATGACAAAGGCGGGTGAGAATTTAAGCGACTGTTTTTGATCATCATGTATTATGAAAATTCCTGAGCATTTTGTGAACATAGTAGAGAGTTTTGTCAACTATATACAGGAGCAGAGCAGTTCCCTAGACAATCTGTGTACAAACTGGGACACATACTTGGTGAAAGTTGTCTGTTGACATATTTATACACACGACACAACCAATATCTATCTGTCCATATTCAAACATCTGACATGTTTAAATAATTATTGACTTGCATGCTTCAAAGAGTCTTGTTAATGGACACTTTCCTTTCTTATTTCATATTAAAACAGAAAAAAAAGCAGCAAATAAAAAAATAGGGAAAGGTAAACAACATTGTGACGAAAAGTGCATTTGATCACCGATTGGTTCTCAATATAATGCTACTAGATCATCAGTGGTCTTTTATTTACTTTTGATGTGTTCTTGCATAAATGCTAATCAAGAAACTATGAATTAAGCAATCATTGTTATCAAAGGAAGTCAAGGCTTCTATGTTTGATTTTTTAAAAAAGGCTGAAAAGAACATGTTAAGAGTGCTATTTTAGTCACAGTCAGATACTATGTGCCTGTTGCAGCACAATACATTAACAAGCTGGCACAGTCAGATATGAAAAAAAACAACTGATAGCAACAACCACAGGATTATTAAACTGCAAACAAAAAAACACTGCATCACAAAATTTACAGAGAGAGCATCATTTTCCAGTGCATTTTTCCACCTGTAGATGACACCTGCTAGACGGATCAAGAGAATGAAGTCTGACAGGTGGTTTTCACCCTCTCTGGAATCCTTTCATAGATACCTCCCTTGTGTAGATCCCAGAAAAGCACACTGTAGTCTTTGGAGTTAAATTATTTCCACTCGGTGTTTTTCCACGAGGTTCAGAATACAAACTACAAACTGTTCCTGCTGGCATTCATTTTGCACTCTGTGACTGATACTGACTGACAACACTCACAAAGCTGAAGTCCATGAATCCAAATGGAGTGGAAACCTCATGGCGAGATACTGCCTTCCTTATCTCATCAACTATCTTTTTCTTGCCCAATAAACTATTCTGACCCAACATATGCAGGACATCACTGACTACACTCTCTACTAATGACAATAACCGCTTAGTCACAAAGCTAATATGAATGACATCCTCCTCCGGAGGGCACAACTAAGTCTGCCAAATGACAGCCCCCATGAATTTGCTAAACCAGTGAATCTAGTACAGTCTCACCACAAGAGATAACTTTGTACAGGTTCAGCACATTGCCCTAGCATTGCAAGCTATTGAAAAGTCTGGTACAAAAATGGATCAAAACCATTCATGATGCGAATGTGTTGATGTAACACGCACACTCTACCTTAAAGCTCTCATACACACATACACTCATGCTCATACACAAAGAACTTCAGCTCAACTTATATACAAAGCATGTTATCTTTGTGTGTTGTGTGTGTGTGTGTGTGTGTGTGTGTGTGTGTGTGTGAAACAATTGTTTCAATGACATTAGGATCAACATTATCACTGTCTGTTCATTCTAACAAAGTATTATCATATGCAGAATATCACAGCACTGATTTTAGTCTCATTGTTCAGAACTAGTTTCATGTCTTGGACTCCAATGATTTCAACCCCCAAACAAGATGTATTGAAAAAAAAAGAAAAAGCAAAATACTGATAAACAAAGTATGACAACATCACAAACAATAACATTCAAGTTATGCATGACATGTTTGGAAAATAAACACATTTTTCTACCATATAACAGTTAGCAGTGATAGAAAAACATAATGATGATTATGTGCACTAAAGACCTAAATAATTGTCAGAATGTGCATATGCATGCATATATTGAATGCTCCAGTGTGTCTGCATCAGCATGTGTTCCTTGTAAACTGGACAGACCAGCACCAGCATCTTGACACAGGATAGGAACACTGTATTGTTAACATTAAAAATAATCAACCAAAATGTTAATGCAATTTTTATACAGTGATCAGCTGATCATGCCACAGATTTTATCACCCAGTTTGGAAAAATCATGATACTCATACTGTCATGTGATGGGGGGAAAAAACCCTGAACATTATACTTGTCCATCTCATCATATGAGCACCATGTCACAAAGAATTTTTTTGTAAATGTCACCATACATGCAAACATGTGAAAGACTTGCAGAACTTCATCATTCAGAGGCAAGCAAAAATGTTAATGCTAGCTTTCAGATCGCAATGATTTGATAGTCAGAGACACAACTATAACCTTTCAATACTAGTTTGTCCTGTCAAAATCCAGCCATGATTGGCACTGGCAGTTTGATTTCTCTATTCATTTACTATTTTTAAAAAAAAGCTATTTTACAAGCGCTGCCCAGTTATTATGCTTACTGTTAATGATATTCTTATGTTATTAAGATCCACACCACATCATTGAAGTTAACAGGTATTTATAATTCATTTTCAAACAGGCATCAAGAATAATGACTGACGATGCACAAATAACTATGCAGTGTGTGTGTGAGAGAGAGAGAGAGAGAGAGAGAGAGAAAGGGAGAGTATGCATGTGTTGTGTGTGCATTATGCATGCATGTATACATCGGTTGTGGGTGTGTGGGTTAGTGTGAATGCTTTGGTGGGTGGGATGGTGTGCACTAATATTTAGAACCTGACCTGTTGTGAAGCGGACACATCAATGCGAAACCACAGAAAAACTGGGTCTAACAAAGTTTAAACTGTTCTTGCACATTTCTTCCTTGCAGATGTCGGCAGAAGTTGCAAACACACTCTCGTGCCACCAGGATCAAACCCAGAACTGCAAAGCAGATGAAGTAGAAGGTAATAATGATCCCATAAAACAAGGGACTTAATACCATGGTCACTATGCCAGACCACAGAGTGTAGGCAAAGTATCAGACTCACAATGATCTGCTCCCAATCACAGCTGAGGTGGAGAACTGAGAAGTGTGAAGTCTCGGCATAATCACAGCTGGTGACGCATAAGCTTATGGCAAGTAGTCAGGGTGCTCACAGTCACAGTTAACTGAGGTAGGTGAGTCGGCTCACAAGCACAGCCAAAGCGGGATAGCACTGTAAGAAGGCTCACAATGGCAAGTGAAGTAAGGTAGCAGGCCAGTATGCTCAGTATGAGCAGCTGAAGAATGGTGTCGTATCAAGTGCAGGTTTGAAATGTGGTATCATAGTAAGTCACAATCACAGTTGAAACGGGCCAGCCTTGGTTAAGCCTAAAGGCATCTGGGTTGGGTAAGGGTTGACAGTGAAACTGATGGGAATTCTGTTGAATCAGATTATGCTCTCTCTCTCTCTCTCTCTCTCTCTCTCTCTCTCTCTCTCTCTCTCCTTTCCTGCAGCTATTGTTGTAGATCTGTGTCAGACTCTGATGATGCTACTCAAGCTGCTTTTGCTCTATAGGTGTTGCTGGTGATGATGTTACTGATGCAGCTCGTGTTGCTTTTTACTGCTTCTATTCGCAGGAGTCACTTCCTTGCATCAGGTTCTTGCTCTGAAAAGTATTAAGATAAACAAACTCAATGATTACAAGCAAATATGTAATTTTCTTCCTGTTAAAATGTTACAACATAGATGAAATGTACAGCTTCCTGTTTAATGTAAAGTAAAATTTGAGGACTGCCTTCAGATCATTTTGATACCATCATTACACAGCATCAAAACTGCATTTGATTTTTTTTTTAATCTGGTATGTACTGGTATTACATGTATCTCTTTTTGTATTACTGTAAGTCATTTCAATGACACACTCCTTCTTCAATAAAACTTGCAGTTAGTAGACAACAATTTTCTGTTGGTAGCATGGTAAGATAAAAGGCTTTCTTTTTTTTCTTCTTCTGCTGGACATAAAATTGTTGCCGTTATTTATTTATTTTTTTGGTCAGATTGCCAAAACTTGTGTACCAGCAGTTGGGGTCTCGAGAATTCCAATGTTTTCAAACAGTCAGTGTTGTCTGCTTGAAGACCTGAAGCACATAATTATGATCTGTCAGTTATGGGCACACCTGCAACAATACAATGTGAACATCTGTCACTTTGCAATGGCATTTAATTGGGATGACACCTGGTATTAATTGGAATGACAAATAGCAACGTACCAGAGGATGGGACATATGAAGATGGGATAAGAGGAGGAATATATTGGGGAGAGAGAGAGAGAGAGAGAGAGAGAGAGAGAGAGAGAGAGAGAGAGAGAGAGAGAGAGAGAGACAGACAGACAGACAGACAGACAGACAGACAGACAACAACAGACAGACAGACAGACAGAGAGAAGAGAGATTTACACAAGTTCACCAAAGCAAATGGAATTAATGCAAAAGGTTGCTAAATTGCCAATTAAAGACATTCTAACTCTTTCAAAAACAGTAACTTTCACTCTTAGTCAGTAACCCAGTTGTCAGCTGATAATCTTGTACATGCTATATGCACCATTCGGTCAGTTATCTGTCTACCATGTCAATTATCGTCAGTCAAAAATGTTGATGAGCCAGTCAGTTAATCAGCCATTATGCACCACAGGCAATCTGGAATGAAAGAAAATCCAACAGCCAATCCATAAGAAAGACAGAGGGTTCATCTGAATCACATTGACATGATTTTAACTCACAGGTGTCACCCTGTTCAATTTGCTGTGTGATGAATTTTGCATGTATGTGTGTGTGTGTGTGTGTTGTGTGTGTGTGTGTGTGTGTGTGTGTGTGTGTGTGTGTGTGTACGTACATGAGTGTGCCAGTGGTAAATTTTCACACTGGCATTTTCTTGTCGATTACGCTTACTACAAGTTTACTAGCATGACCAACCTTTGCTGAATGATAAATATTGACAAGAAAATTCCAACCATACCCTGTATTAAAATGTCTAACTTGTCATGGTTGTAAATCTGCAGTGTGTGTTTTCAACAAAATGTTCAATATCACAGTACTGACATTTACTTGGGAAAATTATGATCATTTCCAGTCTTATGCACAGACACACTGATGAAAGATATATTCAATGACACTATGCAAAGGCTGGTACACTTAGGAAGTTACACTTTATCAATAACATATCTTTCAATGAGATTTTTTTTTACAAAGCAGGGATGAAGATATAACTGTAAATGACTTAATACAGAAGTAATTATAGACCACATATCTTGCCAGGTATGCTAAGAAAACTATTTGAGTTTATCATCCACTGTGAATCAAACAACTGAAGCTACAAGTAAAACAGTCTTTTTTTTTAAAGAAAATAAAAGACCATTGCAGTAATTACAGGAATGCACAGTAATCTTTATGTTATATCCACAACAATATAGCAGGCAACAATAAAGCATCATGTAAATTACACGAAATATAATATGGATTGTGTCAACTTTTTAAAAAAAATGATGCACATTTGGAACACATCAGCAACCTGTCTGATCAGAAAGTACGAACACATCATCATACTGTCTTACTGAACTAGATCGACGGTAGGAACTTTTCACCCTACAACAAGATGAAGGAAGGATAGGATCAGAGCCTTGGCTGAAACAAGTTTTCTGTGGACTTTAATGTTTCAATGTTTGATATAACGTCACCATGCGACTGTCCATCTGCAAACAACACACAGACATTGCATGATGAACATGAGTTAGTCTTTATTGAGAAAGAGAGAGAGAGAGAGAGAGAGAGAGGAGAGAGAGAGAGAGAGAGAGAGAGAGAGAGAGAGAGAGAGAGCAGAGCGAGACAGAGAGAGAGTGGGGAAAAATAGGAGGATGGATGCTCCACCTATTAAAAGTTTTTTTTTTTTAAAAGACATAAAAAAGGAAAAAAGAAGAAAAAAAAGAAAAAGAAAAAGTAGAAAAATTGGAGGTTGGAGGACAACGACAACAACAATAAAGGAGATCATTGTCAGAGTGGAGAAAGCCAAGGTGAATATTGCTCCATGCGCTGTGGCTCTTCTGCTCCTTGAAAACCAGCTGAAGCCAGAGAATGAAGGGGGAAGATGTGCCCATCATCTTCCAAACTAGTTGTACTATATTGGAATAGCTAGGATTATCTGGTGGCTTGCCATTTTGTTTTGAATCCTGCCCTGTGTATGTATGTGTGTGTGTGTGTGTGTGTGTGTGTGTGTGTGTGTGTGTGTGTGTGTGTGTGTGTGTGTGTGTGTGCATGCATGTGTGTGTGCAGTGCATGTGTAAGAATGAGTGCATGTGTGTGGGTGGGTGT
>CM031596.1:100352132-100362132 GCA_018398815.1 Conus ventricosus
ACTAGTCTTGATCAGCTAACTCAACACCTTGCCGAAAAAAAATATAATGTATTGGCTTTGCAGTCTCTCAATGTGAAGAGGAATAGGTTACCTAAACTCAGTGGCTATTATTTCCCACATATTACCCAGCAAGGAGCCACAGAAGATAAAACCAACGTTGCTATTTACATAAAAGAAGGAGAGAAGTATTACCCATGTACTAGTCCTGTTCCACCAGACTTACTAGATGCCTACTCCTGTGCAGTCAGGGTCCGAATAAACACTGACACCACATTCACTGTAGTGTCGATATATACTGAACAACATTAAAAACGCACCGCTTGCCAAAAGACCCAGACAACGTTGGTAGTACAGAATTATTTAATGAAAGTAAGCATATTTGATTACGCATCCATTTTTCAATTAAACAAAATGTCTGTTCTTGACAAGAATGGCCGAATTCATCTGAAATTAGCTGGTGACTTCACTAGGGTCCCTGTCAAAAAGTACACCACGACGAGCATGTCCGTCCGCGAGCTCTAATACCGAGTGTGTCCGCCATTTGCCCCGATGCACGCTTGGCAGCGCCTCCTCATGGAGTAGACAAGGTTGTGGAAGAACGCCTGTGGCAGTCCATCCCACTCCTCGGTCAGTGCGCGCCTCAAATGATCGAGAGTCTGTGGACGTCTTCCACGGGCCACAAGACGCCCCAGCTCATCCCAGACGTGTTCAATGGGAGCCATGTCAGGGAACAGAGATGGCCAGGGCAACACGGCAATGTTGTTCGCCTGGAGAAACGCAGCGGTGGCTCTTGCGGTGTGGGGTCGTGCATTATCATGCTGGAAGAACTACAGCTCCGGGTGCTGGCCAAACAGTGGGACGACGTGGTTCTGCAGCACCTGCTGGTACGTGTTGGCATTCACATGGTTGTCAAAAAAGTACAGAGGTGTCCGGTAGTCATGACTGAATGCCCCCCAAACCATCAGACTGCCCCCTCCCCATCTATTGGCTTCAAACACGCAGCAGTTGGCGTAGCGTTCCCCGACACGCCTCCAGACTCTCATTCTCCCGTCAGCATGAGATAACGCGAATCGACTTTCGTCAGAGAACAGCACAGCTCTTCACTAACGTCGTGTCCATGGCAGATGCTGGTTGGCCCACTGCAGGCGTTGCTGACGGTGTCTACGGGTGAGGACTGGGCCAACATGAGGGCGTCTTGCATTGAGCCCTGATTCTTGCAATCGACGTCGAACGGTTTGTCCAGACACTGGACCCCGTCGACCAACCACCTGGCGACATGTTTCTGCTGCTGTAAGGAATCGATTACGAAGATGAAGCTGTCGAATGTATCGATCTTGCGCTGGTGTGGTAACACGAGGTTGGCCCGTTCGGCGCCGATCAGTGGTGGAACCAGTTGCTGCCAAACGTTGTGATAGCCTTACAATTGTAGAGTGACTGCAGTTCAGTTGTCTGGCTGTCTCTCTCGATGACATACCGACCATAAACATTCCAATGGCTCGCTCGCGTTCTTGCATAGACAGTCGCGGCATTGTTTTCGGACCACTTCGCCTGGTCGAATGACAACTGATACCGTTTTCCAGTCGGCATGACTTCAAACTCACCATTTGAGACAAAGAAACAGATGTGCTACGTTCAGTCTCGGCCCAGTGGCAAGAAAAGTGTTTTGGGCGAGTTGCACGTGGGCGTCACACGAACGTCGGCAAGCGTGGAAAAACCGAGGCAGTGTGAATCTGTGTCCCTTAAAAATTGTGTTAATATACCAAATCCAAATACACATTTTTTCCAAATGGGAAATCGGCAAATCAAAACGGTGCGTTTTTAATGTTGTTCAGTATACTTACCTCGAGGGCCTAATGAGATAAATACCGAATGGCTTCGATCGCTACACCTAAATTCAGATCAGAATAGCAAGTTCATAATAACTGGTGATTTTAATGCTCATTCGCCATTCTGGGATAAAGATTGTCAATCAATTACTAGCAGTACTTTCGTTGAGAACATTGTTGACTCGCCTTTATATCTTTTAAATGACGGGAGAATAACACGTGTTCCCGATAATCCCAATCACAAGCCCAGTGCAATAGATTTAACCTTAACATCTCCAGATCTGGCACCTGTATGTGACTGGCAGACCTTAAATGATGCTCTGAACAGTGATCATATCCCCATTATCACCACTTTTAAATCTGTAAAGCCTGAACCAAAAGACACATCGCAAGAAAAAGTACCAAAATATAACTATAAATTAGCTAACTGGGACAGCTTCACAAACTTACTTAAATCGTTTAACGTCGACATGAATGAATTCAACTACCTAACTGTTGAAGAATTGTATTGTAAATTTCAAAACGCCATGCTATCTGCTGCAAATCAGTCAATACCCAGAATAAAACTAATCAAGCCAAACTTAAATAAACACACGGGGAATGTCTCGTGGAACGAAAATTGCGAACAAGCTAAAAAGGAGAAAAACGTAAAATTAAGAGCGTACCTACGAAGTAAATGAGAAGAACGTAATTCAAAACTGCTTAAGAACAAAAAGGCCAAAAGTCATTTTAACAAAGTGACGGCACAAGCTAAACGACAATACTGGTCAAACTTTTGTAAAAATGAAGTAAATAGTTTCAAAGATTATCAAAAGGTGTGGGCAAACCTAAGAATAATGAAAAACGGAGTATCTCTACCAAACATGTCCGATCAAGCTCCCAAACTCTGATTTCCCCTCCAACTCTGAGAAAGCTGAAGCATTCGCCAACATATTTTCAAAAAATAGCAGCACAGACAGTCTAACAGCAGAAAAGAAACAACACAGAGAGCAAGAGGAAAGAAAAGCCATTTACAACGACCCTGACTCTGTAATAGACCACTACCTGAATGTTCCCATAACATCACAAGAAGTGGAAGAATGTCTCAGTAATCTAGGAAATAAAAAGACATCAGTAGGCTTAGATGGCATTTCAAATGAAATGTTACGTCATATCCCTCCAAATGTAAAACATTTCATTACCCTTTTTATTAAAAAATGTTGGAATGATGGAAATCTGCCTTCTGTATGGAAACATTCTATAATTATTCCATTCACAAACAGGGAAAACCTCGACCTGATATAAACAGCTACCGACCAATCGCCCTAACGTCTCATATGTGCAAACTGATGGAAAAAAATTGTTCTAAACAGGTTAACATATGTTTGTAACAAACACCAAGTAATTCCAATGAACCAAGCTGGTTTTCAAAAAGGAAGATCATCAGTAGAACACTTAGTTAAACTAACGACTCAAGTTAAACAACAATTTGCGAGACGGAAAAACATCCTCGCAACTTTCTTTGATATAAAAAAAAGCATATGAACAAGTATGGCACAAACAGCTCATGTACAAACTCAAAACCATTGGTATAAGTGGAACAAAGTATAACTATATAAAAGTTTTTTTTGGAAAATAGAGTGATTCAAACAAGAATAGAGCATACATATTCTAGCACTAGATCATTAGAAATGGGACTTCCACAGGGGTCAGTACTATCTCCGATTTCATTCAATATTTTAACTGCAGATATAACAAAAGGATTATCAAAAGATGTAATATTAGCACAATTCGCCGATGAGTTATGTTTGTGGATGAAGGTCACTATGAAAAGAAAGACTCCATTAAGATCTGTCAATTACATAAAAATAAAATATCAACATGAACTAAACAAAATCAATTACTTTTTACATGAAAATGGACTTTCACTTTCAGCAGAAAAAAAACGAATTTAATGCTTTTTAACTCTGGATATGACCCTGAGAGACTTCCTCAATTTACTCTGAACAGGTCAATACTACAGTACGCTAGTTCTGTAAAATTTCTAGGCGTTTATCTAACTTCAAAGCTTTCATGGAATCTACATATTGAATACATTTTGAATAAAGTGAGGAAAAGTTTTAACTTTTTAAAAATTATAAGCAAACAAAAGTGGGGACAAGACAAAGGTACCTTAACATTACTATCTTCTGCGCTTGTGCGGTCTAGATTAATTTATGCCCAAGAAGTATTCTTTAGCGCCCCACAACACTTACTCAATAAATTACAAAGTATAGACTGCAAATCGTATAAACTGGCACTTGGAGTTCCTATACATACATGTAACATGGGAACATACCATGAAATCGGAGTTTTGCCTCTCAATGAGTTTCGAAAAGCGTCTGCATCTAAAATTTGTTTTAAAGAACTCTTCGCAAAATACTTTTTGTGCCAAAGAAGTATCCTTAAATTCAGAAACAGATTTCGCAAAAAGAGCTAGAAGCATAAAATCAACTTTATCCATTCAGACATATACTTCTGCTCTATTGAAAGAATCAAATATAAATCAAACTAAAATCGCCTCTAGCCCCTTCTATACACCCATTCCCAAATGGGAACAAATCAAAGCTAAATTTGATACAAATTACACTGTACTAAGTAAAAACGATTCTCCAAACCTTCTTAAAAGCGATGTAAACTGCCATTTGGAAAATGTGTAGGCCTATAAAGATCACTTGAAAGTTTTTACGGATGGTTTCAGTACTAGATGATCGTAACACTGGCGCAGCTTTTATCATTCCAACCTTAAAAGTGGAGAAATTGTATCATTTAGGAAAAACTTGTCGATTTTTACCGCAGAACTAGTAGCAATTCTAATGTCTCTAAAGTATATTCTAAATTCTTCCACTAAAAATTGTCAACTTCTACTTTGTAGTGATTCTAGATCAGCGCTTTCTGCTTTACAATCTCCAAATTCAAAGATTCGTAATGAGATAATAACGGAAATAAATTACGTAACGCATCTTCTATCAATGAAGAGAGTCAATATTACTTTTTGTTGGGTGCCCTCTCACTGCGGCATTTCATCCAATGAGAGAGTTGACCAAGCTGCTCGAAGAGCAGCTCGCAACATTGAAGGCACAACTTCATTCAGTATAGATCTGGATTTGTCAGAATGTTATGCACTGATAAATAAAGCATCAAACGACAGATTTAAACATTTATTGAAAAACACAGATTGTCTATATTATAAAAAGTGTGTTAAACCAAGCCCTGATATTAACCCTAAAACACAATTTAGAAAAATCCAAACTCCAATTTCCAGAGGCGTAGAAAGCTTAATTCATCGCATGCGATTAAATCCACCTCGAACTAAATACTGCAAAAATGTATCATGTATGTGTGGGGAACCTCTCAGTGTAAGTCATCTCTTACTGGACTGTGCAAGAACAAAAACAGTAGTGCTGAAATTTTATCTGATGGATCGACTTCGCTGAACTTGCCTTACATGTTGAATAACTATTTTTTCATGTGTTTAATTTGTAAACATTTATTACAAAGCCCAGTTGGAATATTCCTTTGAATTATAACTTAACTTTTATCAGAGGATTTTTTTTTCTTTCAACACATTGAACAAACACATGCTCATCTTGATCAAATTCAGTCATATGTATGATGCCGCTTACAAATAAGATACAACATAAGATTGTATTATATACACTCTTTAACTCCTCAACTATACGCTTAATTGAAGTGTCCAAAACTGGAAAAATGTGACCACGTCAACACTGGAAAATGTGCTGAAATGAAGATACCATTCAAAGGACTGCTTCCAACTTCATCAGATACACCTCTGGTGCAGAGACACTTTTGAAGAACAGAAAACTAGTTCCATTGGACACGGTGAAATTACTGTATTTCTTTGAAAACTGTGACACTCTGAAAATCATATCATAAACTTACCTATTAACACACACACCACACACACACACACACACACACACACACACACACACACACAATTTCTCTCTCTCTCTCTCTCTCTCCTCTCTCTCTCTCTCTCTCTCTCACACACACACACACACACACACACACACACACACACACACACACACCACACACACACACACACACACACACACACACACACACACACACACACACAACACACAAACCACACACACACACACACACACACACACACACACACACACACACACACACACACACACACACACACACAGAGATGATTTGCACACACTCATACTACTTTCATCATACACTCTATCTCTACAAACCGTCTGAAATCACTTTATGTGGGAAGACGTTAACGGAAGAAGAAGAAGAGAAGAAGAAGAAGAAGAAGAAGAAGAAGAAGAAGAAGAAGAAGAAGAAAACAACAACAACAACAACACACACACACACACACACCACACACACACACACACACACACACACACACCACACACACACACACACACACATATACACACACACACACACACACACACACACACACACACACACACACACACACACACACACACACACACTCACCCAACCACGCACACTCCAACACTTGCACACTCACATCTATGGCCTCTACAATTTGCACGCCTGCTTAACTCCACTGATGAACACACACCAGCGCACACACGTCTACAATAATTATAAGCTTACACTGGGGTCCCTGAGAGATTCAAGTCTTATCTCAGTTGACATGTGTTTGATCATTTGTGTCTGTTTTGAAAAATCCCAGTTTGACTTTACTCCAATCTCTAGCAGTCTTCGCAGTGTTGGCCTTGAGATTATTCCAATGTTTGTTTGTTTGGCGATGTTTCTTGGTCTTCCTTTAAGTCTGGAGGTGCAGCCACTTCCTCTGTTAATGTTCAGATCTGAAAGATGGTCTATGGTATAGTGCCTTTGCTCTTTTTTGCTTTGGTGATCCTTCAGATTACGTATGGCATCAGATCGGCCAAATTGTAATCCAGTTCTTATCGTTGCCTTGCCAGTCAGTGTGTCTGTTCTCTCATTTCCTTTAACTCTTGCATGTCCAGGGCTGTAAGCTTACATCCATATGAGTTTCTCCAATGGAAAGTTGCGCATTTCTTCTTGCCAAGCAGGGCTTCCCATTCCACTCTCCACTTGTCTTTCACAAAAGTTGAAATGCAGAATAAAAATTAACTGATTGAAACAATGTACTCATGTTATTATAATTCTATTTAACTGTAGTCTCTTATGACAGCCAACTATTATACTCTGTATCTATTGAGTCCAGATCGATTCTAATGTTTCTTAACAGTTTCTCCATCTTCTTTGACAGGGGAATGCACAAAGAATGTCATTGGAAATCGAACGGCCCATATTTTATTAGAAAATAATAAACAAATGTTATGTTCACACACACACACACACACACGCGCGCGCGCGCGCGCGCGCGTGCGCGTTCACACGCACGCACGCATCCACGCACACACACATACAGATGCACGCACGCGCGTGCACACAACACACACACACACACACACACACACACACACACACACACACACACACACTCACACACTCACACACACACACACACACACACACACACACACACACACACACACACACACTCACACACACACACTCGCATGCACGCATGCATCCACGCACGCGCACGCACACACACACACACACACACACACACACACACACACACACACACACACACACACACACACACACACACACACATCCATGCGCGCACGCACGCACACACACACACACACACACACACACACACACACACACACACACACACACACACACACACACACGCGCGCGCGCGCGTGCGCGCGCGCGTGTGAAAAAGAAAAGAAAAGAAAACCCCAACCTTTTTTTTCGGCACCTTACTTCTTTTGACATGAGGGAGTTTTAACATTTCCTCTTTTCTTTTCTTCAATATATCTTTCAACAAGACGCCTTTCGGAAAAAAAAAAAATCATATTCAACACAAATTCACTCACTGCACAAACTTTGATTTCTTTTTTTTTTTCTTCCCTCCTTTAAATGTCCACCTTGCCCTATACAAACAAATCATCGTGGGTTCACAGACCCCAATCCTGATCATTCAAAATACTCTGGTTCGCCCCCCCCCCCCCCTCCACCCCCCACCGCCCCCCCCCCCCCCCCCACCCCCACCCCCATCCCCACACACAATTATTATCATTCAAAACACTCTGTGTTTATAGACCCCAATTCTGTTATTCAAAATGCTGTATTCTTCCCCTCAAACAAAAAAAAAAATCAAAATATTCATAGAAGCAGACATCATCATCCCAAGGGCCGAGAAGGGGTGCCAGGGTTTCAGTGCCTCCTCCCACGTACAGGGTGCTTGCTCTATAAAGACAAGGCACTCTGTTAGTGACGCAAATTAATTACTTACTTGATGATCGATCACAGGGTCCACATCTTTCCTATCGAGTGTGCGAACAGGGTAGAATTTGGAAATGATTCCGATCACGATCAAAATGAAAATAAACGATTCGGATTTCAAGATTGCGATAAACGTTTGTATTGAAAATTATCAAATATGCTCCCACGTTCCATACTCACCCTAGAATCAACGATATTTAAGCACACAAGTAGTAGACGGTTCAACTCTCTCTCTCTCTCTCTCTCTCTCTCTCTCTCTCTCTCTCTCTCTCTCTCTCTCTCTCTATTAAAGCTTCTTTCTGTTCTTCTCCTCCTAGTCAATCTTTTCCTATCTTTTACAAGTCGGTGCTCTCCAGTCTACTGCTTGTTGCCAGAGTGAGAGGCAATCTCTTTTTTAATTTTTTTTTCTAAGAGCACAAATCCCTACACAAAAGAGAAAAAGAAACCAACCAATGAGGAGCAAGCACACTGTGAGGGTGAGTTTTTAATACGTGTATTGAGATGAGGGTTAGTGTCAAAGTGAGGTGACTGCAGGCGGAATTTTTGAAAAGAATTATTAGTAGGTCCGACAAACAACGCGTTCAAACAAATTACAAAAGCTGCTCAAGCTAATGAAATCAAATTTACATTATTTATCCACCCAGAAATTACGGCATACCTTTTCATTCAAAACAGTGTAGTTTCTGAAGGTCAGGTCGGTTTATTTTTGATAATCACGGCTTCCTTTTGAATTGTTTCCTACCAGGCACCTTCAACATTCGGTTCAAGATGGAGGGTTATCTTCCATAACAGAATATCCATAACCGTGGTCTATCATTCCTTTTCCAGTCGTGTTTTGTGACAAATGCACCACGCTGTGAAGGGACTGTGTAAGCGTTCATGATAGAATTCCTTTCACGTAGAGCAGTCCCATTTAAAAACATCGTTAACATCAATCTATAAAAAGACTCGTGTGTCCCAAACAAACAAAAAAAAAAAAAATGGCGATTGCCTATCAAAAAAAAAAAAAAAAAGTTTAAAGCAAGCATGACGAATAGAGATGGAGAAGAGAGAGATGTGTGTGTGTGTGTGTGTGTGTGTGTGTGTGTGTGTGTGTGTGTGCGCGCGCACGCGCGCACGCGAGCGCGCGTGTGTGTGTATGTGAACAGGGGGTAGGGGCTGGAATGGGGGTGGAGGGGGAGTACCACACACATAATGTACTCTACAATTTCAATATTCCTCAGCGACGTTATCTAAAAGAGCACCCCCCAACCCCACCCCCTTCCATTCCCACCCCCTCCCCGCCGCCTTCTCCACTCTCCTCCTCCCAACACCCGCCTATCCCCTACCCCCGCCCCTAACCTTCTCAGCCAGACAAACCGGATTTACATGCTTGGTAGCGATTTTACTTAAGGGGATCGTTCCCCCTCGGTGATTTCCTGCTCGCTGAAGTGTAAAGCTCTTAGCGGCGTATAAAAAAAAAAAGGGACGAAACTCATTGGCTACTGCTCAGACGTCGATCAACCATCCGGGATCGGACATGTCAACGATAATGGACATAAACAAATAGATCTCTGTTGGGTAACTGGATTGCTTCCTGAATCGGGAAGAAAGAGGAAGTTGGAATGTCTTCACGACTGAACCTGTCCCAAACAATCAGATTTGTCATAATATTTGCGGAGCTGCAAACAGGCTAACAAATGGAGCATCCAAATCTCCTCCCCCCCCCCCCCCCTTCTTTCTCCTTTCTTCTTCCCCGACCCTTCTTTCCACATCTCTTCCCCTTTCTGATTTTGTTGCATTTTGAGTATTGTTTA
>CM031596.1:100382132-100389632 GCA_018398815.1 Conus ventricosus
CACAGAGGCGTGTTAAGGCCGTGTGGCATGAGTGATTTTGACGAAAGCCTGACTGAAATGGGTGGAACAGTTTGTGATGTTTCCATATGTTTAGTTAGGTGTTTGTGAACATGCATCTCTAGAGGTTTCGATACAACGGATAAAAGAGATATTGGTCTAAAATTGTTTAAATCAGTGAGATCTCTTGATTTGGGTATGGGAACCACTTTTGCTGCCTTTAGACCACATGGGAAGACATTTTGATCAATACACAAATTATAAACATACGTAAGGGTATCAACAATGTAAGGTAGAGCAAGCTTGAGTATAGAAGCATTTAAGTTATCTGGACCCATTGCTTTTTATTTTTAAGTTTTGAAATTAAGGAACCAACTTCATTAATAGCAAGTAAGGGGATGATAAATGAATCTCTAGTATTTAATCGTTTTTGACAAAACGATTGAAGAACAGCTGGAGTTTCATACCAATTAAAAAATGTGACACTGGCAGCCGTTTGTACTGATTCAGTTACCTGAAGGAAATGATTGCTGAAAGTGTTAGCAGACCACATAGTCGCAGTATTATCTGATTTCTTTCTCGACTTGTCAGTTATTTCATTAACAGCACGCCATAATGATGCTGTATCCCTGTTTGCGTTTATCAGTTTCCTAAAATGCTCAGATTTTGATTTTCTAACTAGATCTGATACTCTGTTTCTCTGCTTTTTATATTCATCTACTTTTTTGCGGTTTTAAGTGCATCCCTTAGTGCCATTTCTATAATAATGTCTTTTGCCAGCCAGCTGGGAAGTACTCTGTGTTTTACCCTTTTTCTTCTAAGTGGGGCATGTTTATCAACGATTGAGAGAAAGATATTATACCAGGTATTATACGCTTCATTTGGGTCTGTGTAATTGAGTACACTGTAGAAAGGAGCTAAGCTTAAGTCGAGGAAAAATTCATCCTTACTGAAATTTTTGAAGCAGCGATATTGAATGGTTGTGTGGCCCTTATTCTGTTGCTTTGGAAGTTTACAAGACCAAGTGCACAAAATGAGACAGTGGTCGCTCATGCTTTTGTTGCCCACTGTTATGTTAGATACCATGGCTTTGTTGTTTGTGTAGATATGATCCAGCAATGTAGAAGATGTCTTTGCGATTCTATACTCAACGAAAAAAGTAACTGACCATTTTGATTCTGCCTTGTAAATAAATTAAAAAGCGAGAAATTGAATGGAATAAAATGTATTGGAATACTGCCAGATAAACAATTCGCGGTGAAATGTTGATGCCCGTGAAATAGCGTGCACATGGCTGCGCTGGCGAAAATGACAAAAGCAGCTGTGGTGCATCCCCCTTCACGCTTTTCACATGCACACAGTAAAAAAGCCTGAACTGTATTCGTTGTCTCACTCGGAACTTTATCCATACTGTACCACTGATTAACACCGCACAGAAAGATGCCACGCTTATCCGAGAGTGAACGATGTCGTCTTGTTGGCATGCTGCAAGGCGGAGCATCGGTTGCTGCGACCGCAAGGCACTTTGGAGTAACAAGAATGACTGTTCGGCATTGGAATCAACGCTATGGGGCAACAGGCACAGTCGCTGACCTTCAAAGAAGTGGTCGCCCAAGAGTGACAACTGCACGACAGGATCGGTTCATCGTCATAACACATCTGCGAACCGCTTCCAGCCCAGCACAGTGACTGCCCGCACTATCCCTGGGCTCAGGCCGATCACCTCCAACACTGTGCGCAATCGCCTGCGTGACAGAGGACTTCGCGCAAGGCGTCCTGCTAGGCGACTAACTCTACTGCAGCTCACCGTAACGCTCGTATAGCATGGGCCAGAAGATACCAGCGAGCCACAAATGCTGAGCTGAACAGCATTCTGTGGACTGACGAAGTGAGGTTCACCTTATCCAGACCAGATGGCCGGCGAAAGAGTCTACCGATTTGCTGGTGAACGCTTTGCTGACGCTTGTGTTGAGGAGTACGAATCCCACGGTGGAGGGGGGGGGGGGTCATGGCATGGGGTGGGTTCACAGGTACTCATCGAACCCAGCTGATCATCCTGAATGGTGCCATCACTGGACTTCGATACAGGGACGAGGTTGTTAGACCTCACATCGTGCCTTTCCTTCAACAACACGGCCCTGGCCTGACCCTGCAGCAGGATAATGCCAGACCCCATGTGGCTAGAGTTGTTCAAGATGACCTCCATGCACGGCACATCCCCACTATGCTTTGGCCAGCTCGTTCCCCAGATTTATCACCCATTGAACACGTATGGGATGAAATCAAGCGTCGTGTGCATCGTCGACCTCACCCTCCACAGACACTTCAACAACTCCGCCAAGCAGTCATTGAAGAATGGCAGAACATCCCTCAGGCCTTCATCCAGAGACTGGTGACATCTGTGCGACAGCGCTGTGCAGCAGTGTTGGCCAACCATGGTGGTTACACACGGTATTGAGACTGATCAGTCTTATGGAGCAACTGCCTTTTGTTTCTGTGACATTTGTTAACACACTTTCCCCGAATGAATTGTTGGAACTGGGTCTCGTGATTTCCAAGATGAATTTCTTTTTGTTATTTTGTGCCCCGATTGTGGCAGATTCTGTTGATGGGTTATACATATCATTCGGTTTGTTGAAATAACAATTAAAAGGACAAATACTGCCTGGTCAGTTACTTTTTTCGTTGAGTATAGTTTGGATTATGAATAAGCTGATGCAAGCCAAAGAGTGTGGTGGTCGCATCCCAGGCAGGCTGCCGTTTTAACAGATCAATGTTAAAATCACCGAGAAGAATGACATTTTGGGTAGCTCTTATATACATCATCCATCATGTGTACAAAGTTGTCATACCAAAGGAAAGTGGCAGCGGGATTCCTGTACACATATCCAACTAGAAGAGGGGCTGAGTTGGAGGGTTTGACCCGCAGCCACATGCATTTAACATTATCAGGTTCAAGGTCACGTCGCCTTTTTGTACAGTGAGCGATGCTTTGATGAATATATATTCCAAGTCCTGTTTACCAGAGTGATGTGCATCGCGTCGGACAAAGTTATAGTTAGTTATGGATAAAGCTGTGTCATTGAAACGGTAGTCAAGGCGAGTTTCACTAAGACCAAGCAGATGAATAGAAGGGGATTCGTTTAGAAGAAAACAGACATCATGAATCTTATTTTGGGAGATGATAAACATTTAGGTGACCAATGCGTAATCCAGCATCAGTATTAATTACATTACAATGGTCCATTGTATTAATTCTAGGGTAAAGTCCTGAGCAAAAAAAAAAATGATTACTGTTACAACAACAATTAAATTTAAAAATCAGCAATACTTTTTACAAAACAAAAAAAATAAAAAATCAGCAATCATAAAATACCCAAGAAACACAAAACCCGAAAAGCAGGGCAATGAATTCAGCCAAAGGGAAAATTCAAGTATGTGTATAATAAAATTTTCAGGGAGTATGACCAACCAAAAAAATGTCGTTTTCAAGTTTCCGGGCCCAAATTAGTACAATATCCACAGTAAAAAGAAACCCCGGGGGAAGGGGGGGGGGGGGGGGGGGGGGGGGGGGGGGGAAAAAGTTTCAAGGGTTGGGGGGGGGGGAAGGGAGGGGATGAGTGCTGAGGGGAAGGGAAGGGGGAACGGAGCAAGAGGAGGGAAGAAGACATGGGGGTGAGGGGGGGGGGGGGAGGGTGGGAGCTGAGAGGCAGGGGGGGGGAAAATTTGGGCGGGGGGGGGGGGGGGGGGGGGGGGGGGAAGGATGCAAGGGCTCGTCCCTGCATTTGGAAAGGGGCGAACGCAAGTGTTATCTGAATTCCGGATCCCCGGAATTTCGTTAACGGGGGGAGAGGGAAGAAAGGATGCATTTTTTCCCAAGGATTGAACGGCAGAGGGGGGAAAGGGGGGGAGAAAAAGGCCCACATGGGGGGAAACATGGGCATTGATGTCATGGGAGGTCTTTTTAAAGTACGGCATGGGTGGCATTGCGGGGGAAAGGTTTCTTTGAAGAACAACTGGTTTTTCTGGGGACAATTTCAGGAGCTTGCCCAAAGTAATTGTTTGAGCTACGTTGAACTGTCTCGGGGGGTAATTTTTTAGAATAAGAATCGGCGTTTTCCCTACATGGGGGGACATGGGCTGCACACTCTACGAAATCAGTGGGCAGGCGCTGACCGGTTTTTTTTTAATTTTTAAGACTGTGATCGTTACGGTTTGTTGCAATGGGCTGTTCCTGAATAGTCTGGTTTGCCCATTACCCTATTCCGTGGGGCCGGGTTTACACGGAGTGCCGAAAAAAGAAAGATTTGCGTAACGAGCCAAGGGGACGGCAGACAGGTGAATACCATCCCATGTGAAATGCTTTGAACGATC
This sequence comes from Conus ventricosus, assembly GCA_018398815.1. Classification (NCBI taxonomy): domain Eukaryota; kingdom Metazoa; phylum Mollusca; class Gastropoda; order Neogastropoda; family Conidae; genus Conus; species Conus ventricosus. The sequence goes on from CM031596.1 coordinate 100,386,504, forward strand.
CAAAAATTTTGATCAACGAAATTTGTTTCAAACACCCTATCAGTACTTCATTTTTTTCAAGCAGTTCCTTAAAATGATAAACCATTGTCCAAATAATATCTTTTGAGGTGAGTTCTTTTTTTCTGAGTTTTCCCCCTTGTTTCCAAAACTCTTTCTGGCTACTAAAAGAGGAAACTAATTTATCTACCTGTTCTGTTAAATACTTTTTTTTTTTTTCTTCAAAAGATTTTATAGTCGCGTTGGGGATTACAGTATTCAACTGATCGGTACAATAAAGTTCGCGAATTTGTTACAATGTACGTGCATTTTTTTATTAAAAGCATTTTTTTTTATACCCCAAACATCGCCAGCTTTTTTCGCTTTACTTTAAACTTCCCCTTCAAAAGTCGCGGCGACTTTTAAACAATCGTTAAAAACATGTTTAAAACTTCATTTATATTAAATTTAAAGAGACTAACTGCCATGTCATCCTTTGATGAAATTTGGTGGAAAACCCTTGCATTACCAACAAGTCAAATAAGCTTCATTCCAAACATATTTTCAAGCAACTAATAGCATCTCTTTCTCTTCTTGTCCAGGTTTTTGTGTGAAAGCTATACGCGAACCAAGGCTGTGATCAGAATCAATCCGTTTTCCACACAAACTTCAATCATTAAAATATGTTGCAAACAATCACGCACATTAAAAAATAACATTTACACATTCCATTTCAGAAATGTATGTGAGCAACCTTTGATCGCCCTTTCACAAACCATTCAAAATAACAGATCAAATACGGGACAGTTTGCAACATCTTACCAAATTATTTAAACATTGTCTTCTGAATTCCTGTTCATCAAAGCATGGGCCACTCAAACATTGATTTTCAAAAGGGAAAACACTTTCTTCTAAATCTTGAGAAATATTGGAAGTACGACCATTCATATCACCACTTAGCAAAATATAAACATCACCAATAGAAAGCAAGCAGTCACATACAAATCTTCAAGTAAAAGCAATACCATTATCAGAATCAACAAAACGATAGTATGGTGAACCCTCTGGTGGTACATATGCACAGACATATAAAACATCTTTTATTGTACCCAACATAGATTTATCAACAACAAAAGCGCAAAAAGTATCAGACTTAATTTCCAGTGACTTAACGAGTGAACAAAACTCTTTTTAACAAGCATATAACCCCCCAGATCGCCTTCCACGTGTACTCAGTTTCATAGCTGGTTTACAAATTTGTCAAAGCCAGCAAACACAGACGACTGGAAATCTTCCATAAAGGTTTCAGCCAGGCATATAAAATCAAAAGAACTAACAAACGAAACAAAATCTTTATCATGTAATTTAGAGGATAAACCGTTTATATTCCAATGAAGAAAGGAGAAGTGTTTTGTGTTATTTACAGAAAAAGGAACAATGGACACATTACTATCACCTAGATCATGTAACACGGTACACACATCTTCGGAAAACGTGTTAGACGGGTTAGACAGGTTTTGTGGCACACATTCATTGTAACAACATTTACATTTTCAACCTGGGCAACGGCTGAACTAAAGTTAGAGTGCACTGCGTTGTGAACTGTCTCATGAACAGCACGTGCTGACAGCGTGTCAACTTCGCCGCACTGTGACAACAAAACCGGTGTCGTCCCAAAGTTTGGTTCTTTCACTGGTACGGGAAAAAATGAAATCATCTAGACAAACTGTGGGCCGGCCGCCTCCCTATTTAATTTCAACTAGTCTGTCAGCATGGTCCACAGTGAATTTCTTCCCATCAATGAGGAGATGGTTAAACACCATTGAGGCTCTCTTGCCCTCCCCCTAGCTGTCTTCAGATGTGGAGTTTAAACGTCTCCTAACCTCTCGAACTTGAGCAGAGAAGTCCTCCCCAACGAAAAGCTCTGTCCCGCGCAATTTGCCCTTTGCCTTTAACACAGCAATCTTCTGTTTATAGAAGACGCACCTGGCGATCACTGGTGAGTCAGGCTTGGAGCTGATTCGATGAACCCTATCGAACTGAAAGTCCTCAGCAAGTTCTAACTTATCTGTGATCAGGTCCTTCACCATAATTTCACAGTCCGCCGGAGTCTCGTTGTTCTTCCGTAGCAGGCCGTAGAAGATGAGGTTATTGCGCCTGGACCGTCCCTCAAGGTCATCCGTTTGAGAGAGAGAGAGAGAGAGAGAGAGAGAGAGAGAGAGAGAGAGAGAGAGAGAAGGGAATGACGTCATTGAACCATCAGTCTGGTATCCATGAAGTGAGTTACTACGAACTCTTCCTGTCAGTCGTGTGGACGTCAACAGAATTCGGGCGCAAATTCAAGAGCCCAGGGCCGGAATGGCTCGGTTGGTAGAGCGAAGGACTCGTAATCTTGGGGCTGCGGGTTCGAATCTCCGCCGGGCCGTTTCGGTACAGGAGCATTTATCCTCGGAGTTAAGATTGGTTCTGATTCCATTTCCCATACAGTCTTTCGAATGAGACTATAAACCGAGGTTCCGTGTGTGAACGCACGCATAACATCTTGCACACACGTAAAATCCCATCACCAACTTTCGGAAGAGAAGGCCAGTTTGGCCGTTGGTATGGATGACACGTTACACATAGCATGCACCTTCCCCGAAAATGGAGTATGGCTGCCTATAATGGCGGGATAAAAAAAACTATAAAAAAAAAAACGGTCATACACACAAAACTCCACTCCCTTTGTTGGGTAGATGGGATTAATCCCTGCCCGTCTATACAGGGAATGTCCGCAGGAGTATCAGCCTGCGTACGCAAAAAAAAAAAATAAAAAAAATAAAATAAAAATAAAAATAAAAGCCCGATTATCTCTATCAATATTCACAGATAAGTGAAAAAGGGAGTACTACTTCGACATTCATTTTGCTGTTTTGACTCTCGCCAGCAGTCATTATCCTTCATTTTGCTGTTTTGACTCACGCCAGCAGTCATTATCCTTTGAAACTTAGTTTTCATTTTTAGTGACAAAGGGAGGTAACTGCAGGCGAAAACTGAAACAAACTTAAAAGAAAAAAAAACAAACAAAAAACTCTTCCGCCGAACGAAAGAAACAAACAAATTACAAGACAACCACAACGCGTTTCGACCTCTTTGAGCTTCTTCAGGAAAGGC
>CM031596.1:100392132-100394632 GCA_018398815.1 Conus ventricosus
CCTCTTGCCGGGGACCAGGTCAGTTTGGGCAAGTCACGATGGCCTCAGGCCTCGCCGTCCTTCTCGCACTGAAAACCATCCTTGGGTTCGACCCGGCAATCACGGCTAACTAGTTGGGTTTGGTAGACAGCGGCAGTGGCTTCATACTTGATTAGTAATGCTTATGTGTGACCATGATCCAAAAGCATTACTTTTTATCTGGAAGGAGGGTGGGAGGAAGGAGAAAGAGGGGGGTGAGTGAGAGGAAAGGATGCGTGGAGGCGGGGCGGAGGTGGGGGTGGGGTGGGATGGGAGGGGGGGGGGGGGGGGCGAGGTGTCTCTGCGTTAAATGGTGGGGTAAACCCTATAGGGTGCGGTGAATTTTTGGTGAATGACATGGGATTTAAGGAGAGCGTGGGGTGTGTGGGGAAGGGGGTGGAGGTTTTCATGACGTATATGCCCTTGTGTCCATTTTGATGCTTGAAAAAATTACTTTTATTTTGTGCGAGCTTGTCTTTATTCGCTTTTAAAAACAAAGAAAAAAGATCCACATTGATTTACTGCTTTTGTTTGTTTCATACATATCAGTGAACTTTTATTACTGAATCTCTTATATATTACTGGACAGTTGACAATGTCTGTAAGCTGAGATGATTTGATAATTTTTCAGTCTGAAAAGAATAAATATTCTGCGTGCAAAGGGGAGAAAAGGAATGAAAGGAGAGAGAGAAAAGAGAGAGAGAAGAGAGAGGAGAGAGAGAGAGAGAGAGAGAGAGAGAGAAAGAGAGAGACAGAGAGAGAGAGACAGAGAGAAGAGAGAGAGAGAGGTGTGGTGTGGTTAGGAGGTGGGGGCAACCATTACATTGTCAAACAATTAACCTACAAATGTCCACACTTGAAGTATGCTGACATATTTGACACATAAAATTAAACAATGTAAACTACACATCAGGCCTCATTTGGCGTGTCTCCGATGTATAAAAGTAAACATTTCTCACACAAACTGTGAGAATTTAAATTGGGGCAACAGAAACCATTTTTAATGAACTAAAGCAAGCCCCCTCCACGTTTAGATCGCGTTTGGCGTTGGGGTTAATAAAAAAAAAATCATATCCTTTTACCTGACCTCCAATTAAACTTGCCTATAAAGGTGACTTTTTTTTCAGATGTACTGTATTGCTGAGTAAAATTGAATCTATCAGATCATTACTTACCCCACAAAAGAAAAGGAAAAAGAAAGGAAAGAAGAAAACTTTGAAAGTTTCTTTGAATTTTCAATCCAAAGTTTGTTTTCATCTTTTTAAAATCAGAAACGGAATGCTACGAACAGTGTAGCTTCAGCTACATGCTACAAGACAAGGGTATATATCCGATAAGGCTTGCCAGCCTACTACGTGTCTTCCACGTGTATATTATTGCTGTGCCTAAACTGCAGCTGCTGATGCTGCTTTGTTGCTTACCTGTCAACAGCATGACGGGTTTTTCCTTTTTCTTCTTTCCCTTCTCTCCAGAATGTGTCCTCATGTGGGAAGAAATGATGAGGGAAAAAAAGCCTGAGGACGACGACCTGGGGGACGAGGATGATAACACAACCATACATCTACACGTCATTTCCGCCCTGCAGCCGCCTCGTTTCCAGTGACAGGCATGCGTGACTGCCACATCCGCTCCCTAGGACAAAGTGACGGCAGCCACGTCAGCGTTGCAAACCCTGTGCAAGCTTCTAGGCGTATGCGATGACTCGGGACGAGTGCACACGCACCGGCTGACGGACTACGGAGAAGTGTACGTGCACTTGGAACCAGTTCATGAAACCACGCAGCCTCGCTTGAGCATGACCTGCACTTTGAGGTGGCAGGTCATAGTCATGACAATGGACTCGTCATCAAGAGGTGAGAATGGGTCGATTTGCTTGCCTTTTTCTTTGTCATGTGACGTAGCCTCACATCAAGGCATGTGATGCTCCATCACATGTAGTATGATATGAATCATTTCCCATGCCACACTAAAAAGGAAGAATATTCATGTGGCTTGACTAGTGTAGCGGGCGTCCCCAAATAATTGTGAGAATGACTCATAAAATAAACAACGGTGGTCATTGGGTGAAAGTGACCACTGAGTGATAGTTTAACAAGGGCTGGTAAGTGCTGGTCATGTGTTTTTTGAAACACTGAGTAATGCACTCACTAGAGGAGGAAAGAATCAGTTTAGCCCAGCAGATGGCCTAGAGACTCGAACCTGTCAGGACGCTGGTCCTCGCTGCTGACCAGTCATTACCAGGTGAGCCATAGATAGTTGGGGAAAGCTACAGGGGAAAACCTAAAGAAAAGAGAAAGAAAGAATATGTTGATTTGGGAAGCAGGTTACTTACACGAACCTTATTCGTGTTTCAGCCCTTCAACCCTTCACCCTTCACTTTTCACCCCGTCAGGTGGTTAAAGATGGCCATGGTGTGGGATCACACCGGTTAGTTCAGCCCCAGCAATTAAAGACTCCAGGGAGCGGCAGTTGGAACTCGTCA
>CM031596.1:100397132-100399632 GCA_018398815.1 Conus ventricosus
TTGCCAGATCAAGACTTGTCAGGTAGAACTGTTTCCTTCGATATTATTGGTTTCTGTGAATTAGTCACGTGTCCTGAATTTTATTGAAAAATGTGTGTTTTCTGATTGGCTGGCCGACTTTCATTTTTAGCTTGGCACAGCACACCACCACACCTGTGACGATCGAGTCACTTGACAACTTCATCAGATCGGTCCCAAGCAGCCACCCTCTTGTACAAATTGTACAAAAACAGCCCCCCCCCCCCCCCTCCCTTCTCTATCCCATGTGTCTCACACACAAATTTCTAATCTATGCCAACTCTTTTTCTCCTTCCTTCTCTCCCAGATGTAGCGAGTCAATACAAACAATTTTACGTCACGTCGCGACTACTCGTCATTCTCTCCCCACCTTCCTTACCCTCTCAACCACCCCCCCCCCCCTCACTCCCTAATTTGGTGGCATGACACAATGAAAAATTGAAAATGTTCCATTTCTACACCATTTGAGTGCAATGGCCTACACTTACGGGTGACTGTTCGATAGTCGCATAGATTTCATGAGAGAGAGAGAGAGAGAGAGAGAGAGAGAGAACGCCAAAGACTGAAGCTACAGTATTTCTACCAATGGCATCAAACCATTAATTCATGTATATACAGACTTTACATACATATTATATACAAAAAGGCATAGTAAAATATCAAGGACATGCATAGATGAGCACATGAATATGTACATGGACATTTCCTTTCCCAATGATGATGATGATGATGATCATGGACATTAAATCCCCTTCTCCATTCTCTTACCGAAAGACACATGGGAATAGGTGGGTGGGGAGTCATCTTAGTCATGATCAGATTAACTCCCCCACTGTTACAAAGTAACTCCCTGGGAGTCAGAAAACACGTGTACACATTAACTCCCAGGGGAGTTATTCTAAACTGTGAAAAACTGACTCCCCTTAGTGGGCGGGGAGTTAAACCTTTACACGCCTGGATTAACTCCCGGGAGTTAATCTGTTCTAACTCCCAGGGGGGGTCATTCTGTTACAGGGTGGGAGTTAGGTCTGATATATGTACAAAATGACTCCCCCCTTAATGTTTCAAGAATTTGTTGAGACTTGTACAAAAAAGATTTTAGAACATTTTGAAGTTTTACTGAGTGGAGTTATTTTGGCACAGGGTGGGAGTCATTCTAGTTTAACTCCCGGGGAGTTAAAATTTACATATGAACAGTTTAACTCCCTGGGAGTTAAACCATTCGGGGAGTTAAAACTTTTCGTTACACCGGCACTGGGCACTTGGACATCCACTCGACAGTGGCTTGGTTTCCCTGTTCTACATCTGACAGTCTGCACTATGTTGAACCGTCATTTCATCTTCGTTTTTTTTCATCGGTTCCGTTCCTCGTCCTGTATTGTCATCTTGTCTCTTTCCCCGTCATCTTGATTTGACATTTCGGTGTCACCTACTTTGTCATGTTCATCCATCACTTCTTCGTCGTCCTTTTTCCTTGTAATCTTCGTATCTCATTCCATCGTCCCCTGCTTTCCCCGTCATTTTCGTCATTTAATTAAGTCATCGTCGTCGTCTTTACCCGTCATCTTCATCTGCGATTCCGTCATTACCTCCTGTCCTTGTCGTCGTCATTTTTCCTCTTTTTTTTTTTTTTTTTGTTGTTTTGTTTAAACCTTATTCCATCGTCGTCTCCTTACCTTGTCATTTTTATCTCTCATTCCATCGTCATCTCCTAACCTTGTCGTTTTCATATCTCATTCCATCGTCATCGCCTTACCGCGTCATTTCCATCTCTCATTCCATCGTCGTCTCCTTACCGCGTCATTTTCATCTCTCATTCCATCGTCGTCTCCTTTCCGCGTCATTTTCATCTCTCATTCCATCGTCGTCTCCTTACCTCGTCATCTTCATCATGCTCATCTCTCATTTCATCGTCGACTCCACTCCGTGTCATCTTCATCTCTCATTCAATCGTCATCTGCTTTGCTTGTCATCTCCATCTCTCTCTCTTCATTTCTCAATCCGTCGTCGCGTCCTTTCATTGTCATCTTCATCATTCGTCCTCGTCATTTTTTCCCTGTCTCCTTCATCACGTATTCCATCGTTGCCACCTCTCCCTGTCTCCTTCATCACGTATTCCATCGTTGCCACCTTTCCCTGTCTCCTTCATCACGTATTCCATCGTTGCCACCTTTCCCTGTCTCCTTCATCACGTATTCCATCGTTGCCACCTTTCCCTGTCTCCTTCATCACGTATTCCATCGTTGCCACCTTTCCCTGTCTCCTTCATCACGTATTCCATCGTTGCCACCTTTCCCTGTCTCCTTCATCACGTATTCCATCGTTGCCACCTTTCCCTGTCTCCTTCATCACGTATTCCATCGTTGCCACCTTTCCCTGTCTCCTTCATCACGTATTCCATCGTTGCCACCTTTCCCTGTCTCCTTCATCACGTATTCCATCGTTGCCACTTTTCCCTGTCTCCTTCATCACGTATTCCATC
>CM031596.1:100407132-100419632 GCA_018398815.1 Conus ventricosus
GTCGGGGGGGGGGGGAGGGGGGGGGGGGGGGGGGGGGGGGGGCTCGGAATGAGTGGCTCGGGTGCAAAGCCACTGAAGTGGCACAAAACATGGGACAGCACCAACGATACATAAATAAGTAAATAAATGAAAACAACAAGAGAGAAAATCAATTAATCATCGGGCCTTATAAAGTCTACACTACAGATCAAAGGTGAGACTCGGATAACGAGAGCAAATAGAATATCACTAAAAAGGGAGATAATCGGGGTCGCAAAGATGTGGGTTTCTGTAATTAGGCGATAATTGAGGAAATCGGATCAGAAAGATGGAATTCTCAAATAGATCTCCCACAAAAGTGCCACTCACACAGATAAACAGAAAGAGACAGAAACCTGGAATTCGTGACACAAATCGGAAATATATTCAACATTCATTAATCCTCACGGTGCTCACACACACTTGCTCTTCCAACCCGCAAAGGGACTATCAAAAACAAACAAACAAACAAAAACAACAACAGCAACACATCATTCAGAGAGATGGACCTTCCAAATGTCCAATTAGCGTCCGAGGAGCTGTTTGGTCGAAGTATTTTGAGAGGTGTCACATCAAAACATCAATAACACACACACACACACACACACACACACACACACACACACACACACCCACACACACATAGAGACACAATATATATATATATATATATATATATATATAGAGAGAGAGAGAGAGAGAGAGAGAGAGAGAGAGAGAGAAAAGGAGAGACAGACCGACAGACAGACAGACAGACAAACAGAAGCAGCGGTGGAGAGGAACAAAGGGAGTTGGGTGAGGGTGTGGGTGGAGAGCGGGATGGGTGTGGAGGGGTAAACGGTAGGGCGTTGGAGCCCTGTTTGCATTGTAATCACGCATTCAAACCTGTGTTGACGACAAATATATAACCGAGTTCCTTCCTATTATGTATTCAAAAGCTTATTCAACTTCATCGAAATGGCACTATTTTAAAAAGAAATAATCATATCAAATTACAATCATACAAAACGAAGTGTTTGTCACATGAAATCTTAACTGAGGCAGGAAACAAACAGTAAATAACAAACAAATAGGACAACTCTTGCTCTCATGGTAAGATAGTCACGCCCATGACTCAAAACGAATGCTGCTTACGATACCAAATTGTCTGACACAAATGGCGATAGCGCACACAGAACAAACAAGAAGACCCCCACCCCCACCCCGCCCCCACCCCCCTTTCAAAAAAAAGGGGGAAAAAAAAGAAAAAAAGGATGTTCCAAGCTTGCATACACACCCTGTACCTGACAGATGTAGACAACACAACAAATAGAGAGATGAACAATATTTCTTCAACACTTGCACAGCCTTTTCGCTCTTGAATAATATAGCCGTTCCTTTCTCTCCTTTTAACCTCAAACATGACATTTACCATACCTGTAGAGTTTTAGACCCCTCGTCTTTCAGTTTCAGTTTCGGTTTCGTCATGGAGGTGTCACTACGTGTGGACCAGTCCATATACGCTACACCACTTTCCCTAAGTTTCGAGACCACACTGCGTGCGATTTAAAGCTGACGGGTAAATGAATAAATGACTAAGATGACAGAATTCATTAAAGATCATGGCTACGACTTGGCAGATATCGGACCTACGCAACACGCCAACGCACTGCTGAGACCTTGGTCAGACAAACACTGACTGTGCAAGTTATTATCCATTGTATGTGTCCTGTGGGGATGTACGCGCTACGCGTGCGCGCCCGCGCTGCGCGCGCGCGCGCGTGGTGTGTGTGTGTGCGCGCGCGCGCATTTTAATATTAAATATAATATATGTATATGTATATATATATATATATTATATATATAATATTATATATATATATATGTGTGTGTGTGTGTGTGTGTGTGTGCGTGTGCGCGCACACGCGCACATGTGTACGTACATACGTATGTGTATGTATGTATGTATGTTTGTATGTGTACATGTACGTATGTACAAAATGTGAGGGGAGCAGCAAAAGCTCTCAAACATAATAACACAGTCGTGGCAACACTAAAAGCCTCAGCATGATTTTTATCGTCCTTCAGCAAAACCCTAAACTAAAAGCATACAGACCATGACATTTGGAGTGTAGTCAATGTGTTATTGAAATAAACAACGTTTCTAAGGGGGGAAGTATGTGGTATATCTGCGCCATACAAACTGTAAGGTACGTGTACATGTGTATATGTATGTGTGTATGCTGCACGCAAAGAAATCCTCTAGTTTTCTCTGGAAAACTCGTTTCAGACAGACCAACTTTCCTATTCACGGATCACTTCTCTCAACATGAAAACTTCACTCGTGCAAACACTGCTGATTCCCTACAAACTTTTCAAAGCGAATGTTATAAATAGAAATGTGGGAGGCGAGGGTGTAGGAAGGGGTAGGGGGTACGGTTGGGTGTGGTGGGGGTGGGGGTGGGGGACGAGTCAGTGCACACAATGTCACGGTCTACAGCTCGCTACGCTAAGTTACAGAATCACATTTCCTATTACAAACTACCCTCTCCCCTCCCACCCATCCCCTCCCCCCCCCCCCCCCCCCCCCCCCCCCCCCCCCCCCCCCCCCGCCTTGCCTTTCCCCTCTTTCACTATACTGAAAAAAGAACAGGAAGTCCAATTTTAAATTGATTTAGAAGGGGGGGGGGGTGAGGGGGGAAGGAGGGGGGGGAGGGGTCGGAGGGATCGTCTCGCCTCAGTGGCTGGCTGCCCGCTTGCTGAAGGTAAAACTAGTAACAGCCTGTTACTATTTTGGGGGGAGACTTACCGTCACTTTCGTTTCCAAAGACAGTGATCACGACGTAGTAGCGCACGTGCACGGTGCGCAAGAAGGTGTGCGAGGTGTGGATCTTCTGCAAGGTGCGAGCTGTGGATCTTCTTCCAGATGCGCACGTGCAGAAGAAGATGCATCTGCGCGTGGGCTGGGGAGGCAGTCAGAAAGGCTGGAGGCCGGCCGGCCAAGATGTTCATGGCAGTTGTAGTTAACTGAACTGACAGACATGGACTCATAGTTTTTATTCTAAGGTGTTGGAGTGAGTGAAAAACAGACGAACGCCGGAGGAATAGTCCCACTGTCAAACGTCTAAACTAGTATAATATGTACGAAACCGCGGCTGAGACCTTTAATTCCTTCTTCAGACTGCCCACTGAACATGTAGTGCCCCAAGGCCTTGCTTAAGTACTCGAGTATTCATAGACTGGCGCAGTTAGATTGTTTTGAGGATTTCTATGGTGTCTGGAAGTTGGTTCTCTTCGTTTTCTGTGCCAAGGTACAAACCAGGCGGTTCCAATCAGACATATTAAAATCAAAGGAATGGCGCTATTTGGGTGCTTCAAGCTGGCGCAAAGATAGGGTCACGGGTGAGTGCAAAGGCCTGAAATGTGACGTCAACTAAGTGGAAGGTCATGTTTTTGAAGATTGTTTGTGATTCCATCGATGAACACCCCCCTAAAAAAAAATAAAAAAATGAAAAGGGGGGGGGGGGGGGGGGGGGGTAATTGGTGGGGGACTTGTTCATTTGATCAATGATTGGTTTAACATTGAATAGCCGGCTCAGATTAATGCTAGGCCTCAAAACGCTTAGGCTACGTGGATTATATAGTGATTTGGTGCAAAACCCTAATTGTGGCGTGTGACCTCATTGTCGACTGAAACAGCTCAGTTGGAAGAGCGCTGGAGTGTAGTGATTGAAACGTCGCGGTTTTATTCCTGTTTTCTTTCTTTCTGTCTGTCTGTCTGTCCTTCTTCTTCTTCTTTTTTTCTTCTTCTTCTTTTTTTTTTTTTTTTTTTTTTTTTGAGAGGGGGTAAGGGAAGGGAGGAAGGGGGGGGGGGACGCAATTTAATTTCTTTCTTTCTTTTTTTTGAGAAGGGATAAAGGAAGGGAAGGGGGGGGGGGGGGGGCGAGGGGAGAATGGTGGAGGGGGGGGGGGGGATTTGTATAAATATACTACTCGAAACAATATAAGAATTGCCCAGTGTGTTCTTTGATTTAAATTAAAAAAATCTTCAACATCTAAATGTTGTCGTCGTCGAACATCGTGACATATTGTTCAATTGTGATTCAAGTGTGCGTTTGTCTAGCTTCCATTTTCAAACTTAAAGTAATAATAATGATAAAACTACAACAACAACAATAAGAATAGTAATGATAATAATAATAACAGTAATAATGATAATGATATTAATTATATAATAATAATTATAATAACAATAGATAATGATGAATAGGTAGATATTCACTTTTGTTATGAACAGTACTTTTGCTATGAGACGTTTTCTTTGCACTAATTATGATTTACACTTAGCAAGCATCAACCTCCGCCCACCCCACCCTCACACACTATCTCCCTTCTAACAGCCTAGTTTTCATTTAACGCCTGCCTACCTTGCGCTGAAGAGATCTAAGCGAAGTGAAAAATTCGTTCATTTTCATTGTCCTATTTGTTTGTGTCTTGCCTGAAGAAGACCTAAGAGGTCGAAACGCATCGTGTTTTGTCTTGTGACTCGTTTGTCCACGTTTCTCTTGGCGGTTCGCTAACATTCATTTAAGATTTGTTTGGATTTTTGCCTGCAGTCGTCTCACTTTGCAACTAGACAAAACAAAATGTCATTATTGTCGACGTTCACAACTTGACTTTTACGTTGGACTCCAAACAAAATGTCATTCTTGTCAGTGTTCGCAACCTAACTTGTATGTTGATTACAAAACAGAATTCGAACAGCGAAATTGTACGTGAATGTTGTTCTTCTTTCGTTGTATAAGAAATAGACAACGACAAATCAATTACACGAAAAGAACGGACACTTATTTCAACATGCTTCTTAATACACTATATTGCAGACCGAATTTGCCTTGATTCGACAACATAAAACAGCGAAATGGTCAAAGCACCTGTGTCCTGCTGCCCATGTCTGAGGGCAGAGAACGGTAAATGTTCCAGCCTGCCCGATCGTCTGGAGCGGCGGCCCGACGGCTACTTTCAGGGAACGGTGAGTGAGGAATAATGGGCCACCACAACATGAAGCGGGCCTACGCTACCGACTGGGAACATACATGATACACGTTTAAAGCTTCGAACAGAGACGTGATCTGAGCAAACTTCGCGTCAGCGCTCATGACTTACAAATAGAAAGGGGTAGAGATACACGAATACTCCGAGAGAGAAAGGAAAATGCTCAGCATGTGGGGTGGTCGAAGATGAAGCTCGTTTTCTGGACAGCTGCCCTAGATACGAACTGTTCCGACTGAAGCTAACAGAGCAGCTACCAAAAGACATCCTAAGCCCAAGCTTGTAAAAACTATGCCCAAGCGAAGTGCTTGGCAATGACGAACTGCAAATTCATATTGCCAAATATGTTCATGATCGCATGAATATGAAAAGATGCAAATGGCTCCATGTATGGGCCCAAATGAATCATGGTATATCAGTTAATTATGATTTATTTCATAATACCGTGCTGTGTTGATAGCCCCTCGAGGGTTCTCGTGACAATTATAGTCTGAGTCTGAGTCTAGAGACGGCTCAGTGCAGTGTTCGTGGTCATCACCAACTCCGTCAAGTCATTTCAGAATGGTGTGCATGTGTTGCCAACTGTCACACATAGTCAAGAGGTGCAGATCCAGTCAGGCCTCTCCAGTATGATTTTTTTTTTCTTTTGTGTTTTCTTTTTGCATTCTGCTTCTTCCGCTGCAGATACAACTCCCGCTACTGCTGCTGTGACCACCACCATTGCTGATGCGGTGACAACCACTACATCTGCTTTGACTTCTACTACCACTACTACTGCTATCCTTAGCACTGCTGTTGAAGTGAAAGAAATTTCTACCGGCATCGTTCACTACCAGCAGAATTATCGTGGAGAGAATGCCGAAAGAGATGCGTTTATGTCCTCCATAGTCAGTGCCTTTGCCGCCAGCTTTTTGCTCAGAATCTGAAAGGCGTCATCGACGTTTAGCTCCCGGCCCTCGTCATCAGTCTTTCGGCGATCCTGGCAGCTGCCCACTCTGGTTTTCTGGCAGCGGATTTGGGTCTCCAGCAGTTTAAGGAGCTTGAGTTCCCTGCGCTTGCGGTGTTTTTCTAGCAGCATGTTGATGGTGTAGAGGAAGGGATTGAGGGCTGAGTTTAGGGGCAGGACGAAAATGGTGACGGCCACGTTGACCTCCCCTGGCACGGGCACCCCGGCAGAGGCCAGGAGACCCAGCAGGCCGACTGGGAACCAACAGGCGAAGTCGGACACGACCACCATGAACAGGCGACTGGCGACCGTCGAGTCCTGACATCTCTTGGTGGTGTCTGTCACCATGAGGCTGGAACGGACAGACAGGTAGATGACACTTTGGCCGACGGCGATCAGGAGAAAGAGGATAAAGTTGAAGATGATCACGACGCCAAAAGAGTAGTCCCAGCCGTGGAAGTTTTTTCTGGTGACTGGGAGGGGGAGACACATACCACTCTGGCCGTAGAATTCCCATCTGGATGCAAACGGCAGGTAAGGGACGACTGCTAGGGAAATACCTGGATAACACATTATTAGACACTGATGGCTTTTTTGTGTGTAGAAGACAGGAGCAAGAAAATACTTAAAACTGTTCGTGGGCAATACGTAAAAAGTCTATCTTCCAGAGGATCATAAAAAGTGAAATATCTGAAACTAAGTGAAAATGTTAAAGTCTGTCTTCTGGATCATGGTATGGAGTAAATATGTAAACAATGTGGAAAGACGTCAAAGTTAACTTTCATTAAGATAATGACAAATTACTGACGTCATTGTTGTTGTTGCTGTTACCATCATTATTATCACTACCATCATGCAAATCATGACTAGGTCCCATTATCACTAATCCCATCACCAGCAGAAAGTTGTAGTAGTAATAGCAATAATACTGATATACAATAACTAAATTAGATAAAAACGAGTGTGTGTGCAGGTGTGTCCCCATCCCCCCTTCTTTTTTTTAACCTTCCCCTTCTTCCCTTCTCCGATAAAACTATTAACATTTCACTCATTGATCATCCCTATTCCTTTTCACCTGCCGTTTCATTATCAACCTCGCTACATTTATCCTCACCACCTTCTCCCTGTTCTAGTAGCACTGTTAATTTTTACTCGCTGACCATCTCTATTCCTTTCCACCAACTATTACTGTAACCAATATTACTTTCATTATTATTGCTATCAGTATCACTGTCGTCACATCAGCATCGTCAGCACTATCATCATCATCATTTATCATCATCATCATCATCATCATCATCATCATCATCATCATCATCATCGTCATTATCATTTTAAAAAAAACCCTGCCAGTTTTAATATTCCCACTACCTCAATTTATATTAATAAATATCACTGTTATCCTCCTCACCACTATCACTATTAGATATACGATTATCATTATTTTTTCCTTTATCATTACTATTAATATTCTTCTTCTCATTATTATTATTATTATTATCATTATTATTATTACTATTATTATTATTGTTATTATTATCATCATCATTACCAATTCTTTTCTTTTTTTAAAACTATTATCATCAATGTAACTGTTGTTACAATTTCATAACTGTTACAATTATTATATCTAATACTGTTATAAATACTATCATACTTTACAATATTTCTGACATTCTAACCTACCACTTTTCCAGCCTCCTATATCATCACTATCATCACTATATAGCTATAATCATAATTGTTATCAAAACTATTATCTACATTTATTTATTAATATACCTATTAGATTCCATCCTTCCATAATTTGTACCCTACTGCCGCTCTTTGTTCTTCCTGTCTTCCATTCCCCCTCCTCCTCCTTTTCCTCCCTCCCTCCCCTTACCATTATTAGTATTAGTATTACAACTATTACTTTTATCACTATTGGTGATACTATTTTTCATTACATATTTGTACGATTCGTTTTGTTATTAGCCTAGTACCATTATTACCACTACCTTTTTACTATTGTTGTTAGTATTATTATCATAATTATTAATACCAGTGTTATTATTGATATAACCATCGGGGGGGGGGGGGGGGGGGACGGATAGCTCAGTTGGTAGAGCGCCGGACTCGTGATCCTGGGGTTGCGGGTTCGAATTTCGGTATAGGGGGATTTTTCCCCCGGAGTTAACATTGGTTCTGACTCCATTCCCCATACAGTCCTTCGAATGAGACTATAAACCGAGGTTCCGTGTGTCAACGCGCGCATAACATCTTGCACACACGTAAAATCCCATCACCAACTTTCGGAAGAGAAGGCCAGTTTGGCCGTTGGTATGGATGACACGTGACACATAGCATGCACCTTCCCCGAAGATGGAGTATGGCTGCCTTAATGGCGGGATAAAAAAGGGTCATACACACAAAACTCCACTGCCTGGCTATACAGGGAGTGTCCGCAGGAGTATCAGCTTGCGTACGCAGAAAGAAAAAAAAAAGAAAAAAGAAATATAACCATCATTACCATTATCATCACTATCATCTTCGCCATTAGCACTATTGCCACGATAACCATGCTGTTTGACTGTCCTCTAAGCCCTCTCCTTTCTCCCATACTGTAGCTGCTATTTTCATGTAATCACCAAAAGTCGTAGTCATCCTCTCGTAGTTATTTTTTTTTTTTTGTATTTTCATCATGATCATTGTCATTATTATCATTACTATCAATTTTTTTAAATTATCATTATTACTACTTCACCTCGCATTGACTCCTTCCTGACGGCCTCGTTTTCATTCAACGCCCATCTTGCGCCGAATTTGACAAAGATAAGTGACTGCTTGTTTCCCATTTTCGTTGTCCTGAATATATATTTTTTTAAATCTTGCCTGAAGAGACCTAAAAGATCGAAACACGTCGTGTTTTGTCTCGTGGTTCGTTTGTCCAAGTAGTTAGGCGGAGTCATTATGTCTACTTTTAAAAATTGAATAGCAAATGAATTCTCTGTGGGGAAAAATGTAGGGACTACGTCATTCTCCAAAATACATGATTCAAGTACAATACTTTAAAACGATAGTCAGTAGGGAACAGGGTCAGGATTGTGGTTCAGGATATGTAGCAAGCAAAATGCCTTAAATATGGGCAGTTTAACAGTTTATATTCTGGAAGTCTGCAGCACATGAAATAAAACAGATGTTCGTCAAATGATATGGCTGCATTGACACGAGGTTTTGGGCTTTACAGTTTCTGTTGTGTGTGATAGAAAAGCACAACATCTTCATCATGAATTAAAAAAGTCACACTTTGCTCCAAGAAAAGCGACAACAAGTAGACCACAGTGCAATATCTTCATCATGAAAACAAACAGTCTCACCTTGTTCTAAGAGAAATGGCAACAAAAGAACAGCTTAAACAATACAGTGGACATGTCATCATTTGTTTTCTTCATGAAAAATGCGGTGTTGAATTTTTGTTCTTGTTTGTTTTGTTTTGTTTGTTTGTTTGTTTGTTTGTTTAGGAAATTGGAGAAAGTAGCCTGCAATAATTGAAAGCTCGAGAGTTGAATTAAAAAGAAATGTAGGCTCACAAACTTCCAACATTTCATCATCGATTGAAAAAAATATTTTCAGAACTCCCGCTCTCTCAATTTTTTTTAATACACGTTTTGAAACAGTGTTGCTTAGCATCGGTCTTGGTTAAACACACACACACACACACACACACACACACACACACACACACACACACACACACACATACTCACACACATACACACACACACACACACACACACACACACACACACACACACACACACACACACACATACTTACACACACACACACACACACACACACACACACACACACACACACACACACACACACACACAACACACACACACACACACACACACACACACACACACACACATACACACACACACACACACACACACACACACACACACACACACACACACACACACCTGAAAACAACCCACAAGCAGATAAAAATGTTTCATGAGCACATAGTTCACGTAAACGCGCGATCTCTCTCTCTCTCTCTCTCTCTCTCTCTCTCTCTCTCTCTCTCTCTCTCTCTCTCTCTCTCTCTCTCTCTCTCTCTCTGTGTGTGTGTGTGTGTGTGTGTGTGTGTGTGTGTGTGTGTGTGTGTGTGTGTGTGTGTGTTGCAAGAGGAAAGCATGGGGACATGAATTTTGTTTTGTTTGAGATTATGTACAGGTAAAATGACTACTTATGTATCGTGGGTTTCTTCGTCTTGCTGAAAACATTTCAGAATATCCCAGATTGATCACCTACGGCTGCGTCTATGCTTAGATGTCGTATTAACACTCAAACAAACGGTAAATGGAAGCAAATTCTTTGTTGATCTTAACATGCGTTCAGTTGTGTCTTGCCTTTGTACAGTCCTTTCATGATTTTTTCCACTGAAATAGGAAAATTACATTTTTAGATTTTAAAAAAAGTCCCATATTCCGTCCTATTGTGTTTTTTTTGCCGTAAAAGCAATGAACCATCAGATGTTCATACTGCTTAGATCACGGCATGATGGAAGGTAGATCCACCCATTTCCTTTGGCCGCCTTCAATTCACCTGAACTGAGTCAGGTACCCATTCATGCTGGGCGGATACAGAGGGTACGAAACCTAAAAGATCTGCCCCTCTCCCCCCCCCCCCCTCTCCTCGAGTGGATCGAAGTTATGATAGGCAGGTCCGTAGACAAACCCATTTTGATCTAATCACAAAACGCCACAGGATAAATTGACAACTACTGATCGGAAAATGATTTTTGTTTGGTGACAACTTCCATAAGAGAGAGAGAGAGAGAGAGAGAGAGGAGAGAGAGAGAGAGAGAGAGAGACAGACAGACAGACAGACAGACAGACAGAGACAGAGAGAGAGAGAGAGAGAGAGAGAGAGAGAGAGAGAGGAGAGAGATCTGTAGTATGTGAGGACATTTTTTTCATGTCATTATTAGGGCCCACAACAATTTAAATCATTTAATTGTTTAAAATTACAGAAAATCAACCATACAAAGAAATATATACACAAACCTGCAAACCAGGCGACTAAACATGCAGATGCAGCCGACTTTCTTTGAAATCTTCGATTGGTGAACGGAAACTTCAAGACAATGAAGCGGTCCAGAGTGATGAAACAAATCATGAAAGCGGACACCTCACTGGACACAAGAGACATAAATCCAGCCATGTGACAAGCAGTACTGCTCTTCCAAGTGTGCTGATACCACAGGTATTTTCCACGATACAGAATGTCCGCTACACCCACGAAAGTCAAGTACAGCCCCATTAGAAAATCTGCCAAGCACAGGTTGGCGACAAACACGTAAAAGCCAGAGTTCGACGCTGCCGTTATTGTACATCGGAACAGAAAACTCACTGCATTTCCGGCAATGCAGAAATGCTGAAGACCCACAGAAAGATCCTGTAGGTGTTTGAGCGGAGCAGGTCTTCACAGGATGATATTTCATCCTGGGGAGCTTGGCAGACTAGGTCCTGAAGCTGTTCTGGTAAAGTAGCTCTGCAACAGAATCGGAAATCACTGCTGGCCAGAAAGTTCAAGTGAATTAAAGGCTTGAAGGCGTCGGAGGAGTATGTTTTGATGGGATTTCCTCTCATATCTAAGGTCTGCAAATGAGAAACAAACTGAAAACCGTTTTCAGGAATTCTGTGCAGTTTACAAAACGATATGTTCAACTTCCTTATTTGGGAGAAACGTGCAAACACAGAACTGTCGAATGTCACCAGATCAGTTCCAGAAATGTCAAGGCTATGAAGGTTACTTACGACATTAGATGACACATTGGCATACAACATCGACACAGGGTTTCCTCTTAAGCTTAAGACATACAGGTTATGCATAGAAAGAAAAACGTCCATGTTTAAGTCAGTCAATAGATTATCGTCCAAATAAAGATATTTCAAATTTTAAGGTGTACTTTTGGTAACGTATCCAGTTCACAGTTCTGCAAGCGAACATAAATGGTATAAAAGTTCTGTTTTAGATCTTCAAGTTTCATAAAAGAACTGGTCGCATCCAGATATCTGAGATCTTGGTAATCTTGCGCATCGAAAGGTCGGCTGCAGACAAAAGCAAGACCTTGGCACCGGCATCCAAAGGGGCACACCAAGTCACACAGCAGTTCATCGTCCTGCCGGGGACACTGTGGCCAGCCATCACACACGTGACTCTGGTGGACGCACACTGGGGAATGCCAGCAATGGTAAAAACCAGGACAGGAGATGACTTGGTGACAATCGGCTTCATCTTCATGACCCAGGCAGTCATACACCCCGTTGCAGAGGACGTACAAGGGAAGACAATAGTTGAATTCGCCGGGGCACCCAAAATGACTGTCAGGGCAGGGTTCAGACTTGGACATAGGAGTTTGGCTAAACATTCCGTTGCCATGAAAGGAAATGATGGCAGGTGGGGAAACAATATCCAGTGAAGGGAATTCCCACTTGGGCAGTCC
>CM031596.1:100427132-100459632 GCA_018398815.1 Conus ventricosus
AAGGTAATTGTGAAGTGATTGAAATTGTTCAGAGTGCAAGAGATTTTTTTTTAATCATGGAACGCCAGAGTAACGTGGTACAATATATAATGGTGGTCCTTGTGTCACAGGAGATAATGGTAAGATGACTGAGACGATGAAGCACACTTAACAGTGAAATAGGGCGACAGAAGCAATGTATTACAAGTAAAATGAATGAACGATAGATCATGTGCCACAAGAAATAATCGTAAAGTACAAAGATCTTGCGCACCTTAGAGAAACAACAGCGAAACAAAAACAAATGAGAAATGGTAAAACGATGGAGAACATGTGACCATGAAATAATGTTGAAACTATTAGAATAATGATGAAGCCAAAAAATAATGGCTGCAAGAAGTAATGTTTTGTGAAGCGATGAAGAAAATGTACCAGAAGAGGTCACGATGAAACGACAGAGACTAGGTGACACAACAGATAATGGTATAACGACAGAGAAACTGTGCCACACTATACAATGGTGATACGATAGAGACTATGTGCCTCAATAGATAATGGTGAAACAACAGAGAAAATGTGCAATTATAAAAATAAAAAAAAGTGGTGAAATGACAGAGACCAGAGGCCACAACAGATAAAGGTAAAACGATATAGAAAATGTGCTACAATAGATAATGGTGAAACAATAGAGACCATGTGCCACAATAGATGATGGTGAAACGATAGAGACCATGTGCCACAATGAATGATGGTGGAAAGATAGAGACCATGTGCCACAATAGATAATGGTGAAACGATAGAGACCATGTGCCACAATGAATGATGGTGAAACGATAGAGACCATGTGCCACAATAGATGATGGTGGAAAGATAGAGACCATGTGCCACAATAGATGATGGTGGAAAGATAGAGACCATGTGCCACAATAGATGATGGTGGAAAGATAGAGACCATGTGCCACAATAGATGATGGTGGAAAGATAGAGACCATGTGCCACAATAGATGATGGTGGAAAGATAGAGACCATGTGCCACAATAGATGATGGTGGAAAGATAGAGACCATGTGCCACAATAGATGATGGTGGAAAGATAGATACCATGTGCCACAATAGATGATGGTGGAAAGATAGAGACCATGTGCCACAATAGATGATGGTGGAAATATAGAGACCATGTGCCACAATAGATGATGGTGGAAAGATAGAGACCATGTGCCACAATAGATGATGGTGGAAAGATAGATACCATGTGCCACAATAGATGATGGTGGAAAGATAGAGACCATGTGCCACAATAGATGATGGTGGAAAGATAGAGACCATGTGCCACAATAGATGATGGTGGAAAGATAGAGACCATGTGCCACAATAGATGATGGTGGAAAGATAGAGACCATGTGCCACAATAGATGATGGTGGAAAGATAGAGACCATGTGCCACAATAGATGATGGTGGAAAGATAGAGACCATGTGCCACAATAGATGATAGTGGAACATTAGAGACTATATGCTAGATTAAATAATAATGAAATGATAGAGACTGTGTTCCACATTAGAGTACAGTGAAACAACAGTTACCATATGCTACAATAGATACTGGTGCAACGATAGCTACCATGTGTTACGGTAGATAACGGTAAACCGACAGAAAAAAATGTGCCACAATACATATTGGTGAAACGATAGCAACCAGGTGCCACAATAGATAAGAATAAAACGATAGAGAAAATGTGCCACAGTGGGTATTGGTGAAATGATAACCACCATGTGCAACAATAGAGAATGGTGAAGCGATAGAGACCATATGACGCAAGAGATACTGATGAAACGATAGCTACCATATGCCACAATAGAAAATGGTGAAACAATGGAGACGGTGTCCCACAAGAGATAATGGTAAGACGATAGATACTATATGCCACAAGAGATGAAAATGAAACCGTAAGGATCAAGTGCCATTTGGAATATTGGTGAAACGACAGATGCGCCACAAAACGTAAAGGGAGACCATGCACCACAAGAAATCATGGTGAAACGATAGATACTATGTGCCAAGAGAGATCATGGAAAAACGACAGAAACCATGTGCCAAAAGAGATAATGATGAAACGACAGAAGCCATCCATGCACCACAAAACATGAAGGTGTAACGATAGATACTGTACACCTCAAGAAATCATAGTGAAACGATAGACACCATGTACCAAAGGAGATAATGATGAAACAATAGGATACATGTGCCACCAAAGATAATGGTGGAACCATAGAAACTAGGCACCACTAAAGATAATGATGAGACGATATATCCATGAGCCACTAAAGATAATGGTGAAGCGACAGAAACTATGCGCCACTGAAGATAATGATGAAATGATAGAAATCATGCACCACTAAAGATAATGATGAAACGATAAAAGCCATGGCATGTGCCACTAAAGATAATGATGAAACGATGGAAACCATGTGCCACTAAAGATAACTGTGAAACGATAGAAACCTAAAGATAATGGTGAAACGATAGAAACCACGTGCCACTAAAGATAATGGTGAAACGATAGAAACCATGTGCCACTAAAGATAATGATGAAACAGTAGAAACCTTGTGCCACTAAAGGTAATGGTGAAACGATAGAAACCATGTGCCTCTAAAGATAAAGATGAAACTAAAGAAACCATGTGCCACTAAAGAAAATGGTAAAACGATAGAAACCATGTGCCACAAAACATAAAGGTGGAACAAGAGATACCATGCACCTCAAGAAACCACAGTGAAACGATAGATACTTTGTGCCAACAGAGATCATGACGAAAAAAATATAAACCATGTACCAAAAAGAGATAATGGTGAAACGATATGTCATGTGCCACAAAACATGAAGGTGTAATGATAGATACTATGCATCACAAGAACTAATGGTGAGACAATACATGCTATGTGCCAAAAGTGACAATGGCGAAACGATACAAAGCATGTGTCACAAGACATAATGGTGAAACAGTAGTTACCGTGTGGCTCAAGAGATGATAGTGAAACGATAGAGACTGTCTATAATCAGAGATTCGGTGATGGTGGCGCGATAAAGACCTCAACAGATAACGATGAGACCACAGAGACCAATTGCCTCAAGAGATGATAGTGAAACGAAATGATAGAGACAGCCAAAGAATATGGTGAGACGACAGAGACAATCTACGATAAGGGACACTGTTGAAGCGACAGAGACAATATGTATCAGAAGAGATGATGGTGAAACACTAGAAACAATATGTTCCAAAAGAGATAATGGTGAAATAATTGAGATCATATGTGCTACAAGAGATAATTGAGATACAATAGAGTAGAGACCATATGTAATAATAATAATAATAATAAAAATGGTTTCTTATATAGCGCTTAATCAAACGAATTTCTCTAAGCGCTTTACAAAGTCATACTACATTCACCCTTCTCATATACAATACTACACCCTGCACCTAGCTACAAATACTATTACTACAATAACAAACAAATCCTAATCCTACGAGTGTGACATTCACTTATTTTTTAAGTATCACTGCAAACACTTAATCCTATAACGTTCAGTCATACAACAAATACATGTAATGGAGAACATACACATACACTACATTTGAAAAGGCCCAGACGGCTATGAGTTAGGTTGTCCCCCCCCCCCCCCCCCCCCCCCCCCCCCCCCACACACACACACACACATACAGCATTGATTAATTATGAGAAAATAGATGGGTTTTAAGTTTAGACTTGAAAGACGGGATAGAATCTGAATGTCTGAGAGAGTCTGGCAGTCTGTTCCACGTCGCTGGAGCTTGAAAAGAGAAGGATCTTTCACCAGTAGTAGTCCTGAAGCGAGTCATTCGTAGAAGGCGGTCGTCCGCACAGGAGCGTAGTTGTCGAGAGGGGGTGTAGATTTTAAGGAGATCTGTGACATAAGAAGGTCCATTTTCAAAGAGAGCAGAGAAAGTGAGAGTTGAGATTTTGTACGAGATACGGTTTGAGACAGATAGCCAGTGAAGAGAGTGAAGTAGAGGCGAAATGTGATCATATTTTCCTGCTCTACAGACGACTCGGGCTGCATGATTTTGGATTCGCTGTAATCTTTCTATCAGGTATTTTGGAAGGCCGGCCAAAAGTGAGTTGCAGTAATCTATTCTAGATAAGACAAATGCACAAATGAGTTTTTGTAGCATCTGTAGAGAGAAGGTGACGTACGGAGCTGATTCTTCTTAGTTCTAAATAGGCAATCTTGCAAATATTTGAAACCTGTTTCTCAAAGGTGAGGGATTGGTCAAGAATGACCCCTAGACTGCGGACAGAGGTGGAGACAGAGACAGTACAGTCATTGATAGTGACAGTTGAAGGCAGAGAAGGATGGTTAGGCTGTTTTGTCACGAACATGAGTTCCGTCTTGTCGTCGTTTAGTTGTAGTTTGTTGGTTGTCATCCAGTCCTTCAGGTCTGCAATGCAGCCCAGCGTCCGAGAAATCAGTGAGTCAATTTCAGCAATGGGAGCTGACTGATGAAGCTGAGTATCATCAGCAAAGCTCTCATGCGACATGGCGTGACCACTGATGACGTCAGACACAGGACTAGCATACAGCACAAAAAGGACTGGCCCCAGTACAGAACCCTGAGGCACACCGTACCTAAGAGGAGAACTGTATGTACAACAAGAATAATGGAGAAATAATAGAGACAAGAGATAGTATTGAAAAAAGATAGACCAGATGTACTACAAGAGATAATGGTGAAACAACAGAGACCATATTATCACAGTTGATAATGGTGAAAGATACAGACCATATGTACAACGAGAGATAAATTGTGAAACAATACAGATCAAATGTACCGAGACAGAATGTTGAAACGATGTACCACAAGAGACAATAGTGAAGCGATAGAGACCAAATGTACCAGGCAGATAATAATGAGACTATAGAGACTATACCGCAAGAGATAATCGTGACGTCACGATATAACATCAGCTAGAGAGCTTTAGAAATAACGCTTTCTGTCAGTCTTTCGAATAAATTCATTTACGATTTCAACTGGTTAAAACGTACACCCCGAATTGTCTTCATTAAAATGTAAATGTTCCTGAGCCGCTCAATATTCGAATATTGTTTCGTACAGTTTATGTGTTCAAGGCTAATATTTTGAGAGTATGTAATAAATACGCCCAGTATGGGTACATCGATGGCTCAACATTGAATGTTCTAACAATGAGCAGCCTAGGAATATGCTCTTTTTGACAGAAATAATTGGGGTCCTAAGTTAAAACAAAATTAATTTCAATCATAAATAACATTTGTACATTCAACAGTCAGAAAAAAAAACTTTTTTTTTTCGATAAGACGAAAAGTATGTGGGCATTTAAAACGTGACATCTTTAAGGCCCCTCCCCTTTCAGGTCTTGATGAGGCAACCCACCAGAGGAGACACGGCATTGCTGCTAAGTCTGGCAATATTCAGTGGTGCCTCTTCTGATCCAGCAAGACACTTCCTACTAAGCCCTCTACTGTCGACATTCATTACTGAGCTAACGTGATTGAGCGCTCCCCTTCGGAGAGTGCCACCACGACTACCCAACCACAGACCCGTGAACCTGCTACACCGTATAGACGTTGACATGAACACACTACGGGCACTAACCAGGTAGGAAATCAAAACTGAGGGCAGGGCTCAAAAGCCAAGGAATTCTAGACAAAAAACAACAACAACCCACACTTTGACCACGGACGGACAGACAGACAGACATACAGACAGCATTTCTTCATTCCCATTGGAAAGTACTCCCTGTTCTATAAGAACTGGGAGTACAAAAAAAAGAGAATCAATAGATATGAATGAGATGATGGTCTATGGTGTTGCTTATGGTCCTGAATACATTTTTAGGATGCACACTTTGCTTCCTTTCAAAACAGATGCTGGCGTCAGCCAGGCACGAAAGATGCAGAGACCTGCAGTTATACTCAGGAAATGTTGAGCAACATTTTCAGACGCGCACCCATTAACTGAGTAAAACTTGTCTGTGTGCTTCCAGGTCGGCCGAATGGAGCATGTACGTAGCATACTCAACAGCTGTGGGTGGTGCAGCCTACGGGAAAAAAAAAAATCCCACCAATATTTGGTTCTGGTTGGACTTGAACCAAAGACCTTCCACTCGGAAACCCGCGACGCTAACCACCGTCATGGTGCGCGACAGGCAAGGGACGGCAACTTGCTGAGGAAATCTCTCAGGCAAGTGGCAGTGGTTTCCCTTTTTTTTGTCGCAGTTTCCTTCATTTGTAGATTTGTGAGGTCAGAACATGTTCCAAGGTTAGCCTTGACAGAGTGGACACGTACAGTCGTCTGATATCCCCCATGTCACCAGGTTTTAAGTTGAGGGCAGGGTTTTTTAGACGGATATTAGGATGAAGCTTATCCTAAAATGGGCCGTGTGTTACATTTCATTCCAGTTGAGACCCCTTTGGTATGTGTGTAGTAGTTGTAGTACTTTAGTTTTACGTCTGTTCACGTCTGTGATATTAGACGAAGAGAGAGAGAGAGAGAGAGAGAGAGAGAGAGAGAGAGAGAGAGAGAGGTGCGTGAATGTCTGTGACTATGCAAGCGTATGCATGATGTTGTTATCTAAGTATATATAAATGTTCCTCTTTACATCCTACAACATACCTGCAAATAATCTTACAATGTGTGTGTGTGTGTGTGTGTGTGTGTGTGTGTGTGTGTGTGTTCAACATAGACCACTGCCTGTGTGGCTTTACTGGACAGTGTGCGAATAATTATGACAAGTTGATTTCAAGGTATAGCAGACAACGGTACATGAATATGGCAATGTTCATTTCACAGCTTTACAGTCGTGAGTGTATGAACATAGTATGTTCATTTCATAAAATAACAGACGGAGGAATGTAAACATGGTCATGTTGATTTCATAGCATAGTCGACGACATTGTGTGACTATGGTATCCTGCTGTTTATTTCACCTGTAGCGGAAGTTACTGGTGTACAAGAGGAAAAGTAGAAAACCAGCATTGTCCATAAACGATACTTTCAAATCAACTAGGCCCTATTGCTTCCTTCTCTCGCTCCCTCCCTCTTCCCTACTCTCTCTGTAAAACCTTGGATTTTTATCAGCGTAAGAGCTGTAATCTGTCCGTCTGTGTGCCTGCCTGTGTGTCTGTCCGTGTGTCTGTCTCCTCTCTGTGTCTCTGTCTGTCCGTCTGTCTCTCTGCCCATCTCTGTGTGCGAGCACGCCTATGTGTGTGTGTGTGTGTGTGCGTGCGTGCGTGAGTGCGTGCGTGCGTGCGTGCGTGCGTGCGTGCGTGCGTGTGTGTGTGTGTGTGTGCGCACGCGCGCGTGTTGTAGTTTATCAGGGGAAAAGCCCCCCTCTCTCCTCTCTCCTTCTTTGTGTATGTGTGTGCATGCGCGCACGTGCCCGAGCGTGCGTGCGTGTGTGCGCGCGCCCAAGCGTGCGTGCGTGCGCGCGTGTGTGTACGTGCAACGCAAACCTTCAATTTTTGTACTGTTTTTGTATCTAAAATCTGTCTATTTTTTCCATTGATTTCGATCATCGTATTTTGAGTTTTTCTACAAAAAAGACAGTGATCTGGAATTTGTTCTACCGCTCAGTGGAAATCAGCAAGCCTGTATGGGCTGGTCGACGATTCGTTGAACGGCATAACGTCAATCAATGACAGTACACAGATTTGACGATTTGTCGTTGAACACATCGCCAAAAACAGCCTCTGAGCGCACTGCAACTGACACGAGTTGTCATCAACAGTTTTCGATCACACCACAAAACGTATCGTTTAGTAACTTCTTTTTTTTTTTTTTACGTGAGATGATTGCAGGCGAAAATTTACAGAAATTTCAAATAAAAACTCCTGTTCCACCGAACGAAAGAAACAAACAAAGTACAAAACAAACTCGACGCGTTTCCACCTCTTTGGTCTTCTTCAGGCAAGACAAACAACATTCAAGACAATGAAAACGAAGAACGAACAATCACTTGTCTTCTCACACTGGGCGCAAAATGGATGTGCAATGGGAACGAGGCTGCTGGGAAGGAAACAATGTGGGTTAGAATAATGGCGATGATGAGGATGATGATGATGATGATGATGATAGCAACAACAACAATAATAATAATAATAATATAAATATTATAATAATAATTACAATAATAACAGTAACAACATTAAAGATAATGATAATGGTAACAATGATCATCATAATGATAAGTACAACTGGGGACTAACAACATCACGTCACTCTGAGGCTACCCATCCGAAGAGACACTGCGCTGCCGCTGAATCACTTCAGGTAATGTTCAGCGCTACCTGCCCGTCAAACTAGTGCAGGACAGTAACGACCAAGTCCCTTTACTACCGACCGTAATTACTTAGTCACGGAGTAAGCATGGGTGTGTACCTACCCCCCTTCTCAGCCGGGGCGCCGTCAAGTCCGTCCAGTAATACTCACATGAACTTGACTCCGGAGACTGACGCATTCGCATGGACCTAAAAGAGAAACCCAAACCGAGAGCTGTACTGAGGTAGACCGTGAACGGCCACAGAATTTGACCTTTGTGATGAACTTTGAGGTCGAGAAGGATGACGCCATGGGAGTTCCATTTTGGTCTGATTCTGCATGACAAGGCTATACTCTATGCCTCTTTACATAATAAGCTTACGTTTCGGAGTTAACCGGGCCGAAACACACGACTTTGTGGATCCGGTCCATCTCTTTAAGCCAAAAATGATGATACCCGATAACTCTGGCTAGAGGAAATGACCGGGATCGAAAAAAGAGAGAGAGAGAGAGGAAGGGGGTGTGGGGAGAGAGAGAGGGGGTGGGTGGGTGGAGGGACACAGAGAGAGAGAGAGAGGAGAGAGGAGAGAGAGAGAGAGAGAGGAGAGAGACAGATGAACAGACAGACTGATCGATCGATCATCGATAGATATATAAATAGGTAGATAGATAGATTGACAAACAAGATATACAGATAAATAGGTAGATAGATCGAAAGATATACAGACAGATAAGTAGACAGATAGACAGATAGATATAGATAGATAGATAGATAGATAGATAGATAATATAGATAGACACATGGGCAGACACACACAGAGAGAGAGAGAGAGAGAGAGAGAGAGAGAGAGAGAGAGAGAGAGAGAGAGAGAGAGAGAGAGAGAGAGACTTTGACACTGATATTTTATTGTCATTACCAAAAAAACGTCTTTTGACAAGGGGGGTAACAGGACAATAACCTTTTCCTCCTTCTTTCATCACGAGCAAATATTACAGTTAAATCCAGTGTAAGTCAACTCAAAAGCTAACAAAACATTAAAGACCGGAACTTTCATGGATATCTTCGTACATACTAGTACCGTAACAATATTACAAAAAACAAACAAACCGAAACTGCAGGATTATAGACTAACTCGACCATCCACTCAAACGGGAAAAAAGTTAAATCTTTTTCGTTTTTCCTTTTCTGGTGAACGGAATTATTCATTCATATATCTCTTAAAGCACATTATTACGATTGTGACTGTCCGTCTGTCTAATTTTCTGTGCTTCCGCAATAAATTTCGCAACCGATTTAATTATAAGTTCGTCACCAGATTATAATACAAAACCAACATCTTGTCTTTTGGCTACGTCTAGCTGGAAAAATGAGCATTTTGCCCGCACTTTGTTGTACGTAGTACAGTGAAACAGGAAGTGTTCTTCATCGTCAATTATGCATCCACATGCAGGACGAGGTGGGTTCTATAGATACCCCACATTGAAACCATCTTTTGTTTGCATTTAACCCTAACGGTCTTAACCTGAACCTTGAGTAATTTATTCTGTGCCATTTATCTGTTATGACATCAAGAAACTTTTCTGAATGAAACACGTTTTTAAATGAGAAGAACCATCGATACTTTTCTTTACATTCCATATCTGAATGCCAGTTCTGTTTAAAGAACAAATGAGTCTATCTTTGTATTCTGCAATAAACTGTTGCTCATTTTCTACTCCCTGGATCATCCATACGATTCCAAGACCCTGTTCTGAAAGAACTTTCCTTACTTAATAAGCCCAGTTTCCTCACCTCTCTCCATTTGTAAAAGCATCACATCATAGGCCTGTCTGCTCAAACGAGACTGTAGTAGTTTAAAACATTTCAACCAGTACTTGATACATTTCAGAAATGTTGTTATATACAAAGGGTATCTGCCCATTTCTCCATATGAAACGGTGTTAGATGAATGGATTGACACTTGAAGGAAACGCTTCATAGCATACGTATGCACTTTTTCCATTTGTGGATTCTCACTTAAGCCCCAAATTTCAGCTGCATAGGTAAGTGGAAGTTTTATCTGTGCATCAAACATTTTCCAAAATATATTACAGTCAATGCAGTTCAGCTTTTTCAAGGATTTCAGAATTTTAATGACATGGGGAGTTTGTATTATACTCCCTGTTTGGCTAGTATACTTACCATGTCAGACCATAGCATTCAACGGCAGTTAGTTAGCTCTGCCAGGTCGAATTTTTGTGGCTAATGCAGTAATAAGACAGTCACGTGACGCCCACCCTACTTCCGCCATAAGAAGAAAGCCGGTGGCCGCTTCCTGTTCCTCATTCATCGAGGCCTGTGCGCAAGGTAACCCCGAGAACCTTGGCGCTAGAGGGGAAGGTAGGGCGGGCATTAGAGTCTGACATGGTAAGTATACTAGCCAAACAGGGAGTATAATACAAACTCCCCATTTTGGCGTCATATACTACACCATGTCAGATCATAGCAGAATTTAAAGGAATTGGAGGAGGGCCGAGTGCCCTAATGGTTCTTGGGTTAGAGGGCGGAACCGATATAGCTGCATTAGCCGCCACAAAAGAGATCCCTTTAGAACCATCAGCCCTGGTCATGCGGATATCCCTTAAATAAAAGTTTATGAAGGGATTTTTCGAACGCCAGTAGGCTGCCTCCAGTAGATGGCGCAAGGGGCAGAGTGCTGGAACGCTCTGGAAGTGGCCCGCGCTCTGATCTCATGAGCCCGGGGAGATAAGACGGGGAGATCCTTGTATGCCTGGGCGTAGGCAGATCTCACCGTCCTGGAAAGCCACCTAGAGATAGTGCCAGCCGAGATGCCTTGTTATTGTTGGGGTTGATAGAAATGAGGAGACGTCTCTGGGAGGAGCGCCTGGGCGCGAGCGTTCCCAGTAGTATCTCAGACACCTAGAAGGGCACAAGTCCATGTCCCCCCCCCTCCCCCCTCCCTATTCCCAAGATATCCGCCAGTGAGCGGATGACGAGGGAGGGAGAGGCCGTACCCGGTTCCTGATTCTTAGCTGAGAATTCGGGAAGAAACTTTAGAGAGACAGAGCCGTCCCTGTGGAAGGTAATGTCTCTGGGGTCCCCACTGAGGGCATGAATTTCGCTGCGCCTTCTGGCCGAAGCCAGGGCGAGGAGAAATGTGGTCTTGAGAGAAAGAAGGTCAAAGGGAAGGGTGGCGATAGGCTCGAAAGGGGTTTTCTGAGAGCGTCAAGGACAATAAAGAGGTTCCAAAGGGGGGTGCGCCTAGGGGACTGGGACTCACGTAGAGCCCCCCCCCCCCCCCCCCCCCCCCACGTAGAGATCTCTCTGAGAAGGAAGTCATTCTCAAAGGAGGGTCCGCCGAGTTGGCGAATAGTGGTGCAGATGGCTGACCTGTAGCCCCGAATGGAGCTAGCAGAGAGCTTAAGCGAAGAAGATAGGTGAGATAGGAAGTTGCCTATCTGGATATTGGAAGGGCGATTGGGGGGAACCGAGTTATCTGAGCACCAGGAGACCATCTCTCCCATCGGTAATCGTAGAGGAACTAGGTGCTGGCGCTGCGCGAGGCCGTCGCTAAATCCCGTAGGCCGTCTGCGAGGTAGGGGCAGACGCTCGCAATTGGGCTGGCACAGTAGCCAGGCGTGGAGACGGAGCATCTGGGGGTTGGAGTGAGGGCGACCCGAGCGAGGCTGTCTGAGCATGTCCCACCGAGTGTTCAACTGGAGGGGGGGAACATGGGAGAGGGACTTGAGGTCCGGAAACCAGGACTGGGTCGGCCACCATGGGGTTATGAGGATGAGCCTGGGTCTTTCCAACCTTGCCTTCCTAATCACCTTGTGGAGGATCGGGAAGGGAGGGAAGGCGTATGCTATGAGGCCCGGACAGGGAAGGGAGAGAGCGTCAGTTGCATACGCTTGGGGATCGGGGACGGGAGAGACAAACACTGGCAGATGATGGTTGAATCGGGTGGCAAAGAGGTCGACCATGGGTCTGAACCAATGTTCCCACACCGAGGTTAGGGTTAGCCTGCTGAGGGTCCATTCCGTGTGAAGGAGGGACCTGGACCGGCTGAGGGAGTCTGCCAGGATATTACGGGTCCCCGCTATGTGTCTCGCGCGGAGGGTGATTCCCCGTGCGTGGCACCAGCGGAGGAGGGCCTCTGTCCGAAGGGAGAGGCTGAGGGAGCGAGCCCCCCCCCCCCCCCCCCCCCCAGCCCGAGAGAGAGAGAGAGAGAGAGAGAGAGAGAGAGAGAGAGAGAGAGAGAGAGAGAGAGAGAGAGGAGCGATGGGACTTTCGGTCACAAATTGATGAAAACCATCTCCTGGAAGAACATTGCACTAGAAACACCCCCTGGTTTATCGGTATCTGGGCTGTACCTTCTTTTTTCTGTTGTTCTGCCTTCCTGATTCACTCACCCATCTTTTCCGTGCGAATCTCAGTTTACAGTCCTCATGATGTTCTCTATACTGTTATCCTCCAACACCTAAGTGGTAAGACTGTCAGGCTCTACGATGAATATTAATGACTGCCCTCTCTGGAGCGTTTTTAATTATGTAGGCTTAAAAAGTACCTCTTTTTAAAGTTAGACTGGGAGTAAAATGCAGCTCCATATGTAAGCTAGTACTGAGCCCACAATTAAAGTTGCTGCTCTCGGCACTTTTTTCTTGCCCTATTACATCTGTCTGTCTGCAAGATAACTCAACAAGAGGAAGGACAAGAGGAAGGTGACTCTTCATGGAACTGTATAGGGTTCTTCAGATTCAATCTGAGATTTGTAAAATGTTGATGTCTCAAGTCAGTCTTGTATCGAGAAGAGTCGTGGAGAGCAACAACAATGACAACAAGAACCACAAACCGTCAAGAGACTGCAGATGTTCATCAACTGCTGACTAAGGAAAATGTTCCTGATCATTTGAGCAGACTCCTATCGGCAACATCAACGTCTGGAAGAAAACACACTTGTGCTAGCCATTAACATGATCAGTTGATGAAGATCAGGATGGATCGGAAACACTCAGGAAAGCAAATCAAACATCACATAATTGGCCTACAGTACCCAAGGTATGCAGAAGTGGGATAAATATCTGTTATCGGACCAGCCGCCGTGGCGAAGTGGTTAGCGTCGCGGACTCCCGGCTGGGAGGTCGTGGGTTCGAATCCCATCAGAGGCATGTGGGTTTTTTCTGCCCCGACCGGCTCCTACCCAGAGTTGAGTTTGCTGCGGACTCAGTTGGGAAGACTGGGACCACACAGTCGAGTTTCATCCACTTAATGGATGCGTTTCTGAGAGTGTTGCTCAAATTTCATGACCAACACTGCAGGTGCCTGTATCTCTCGGGCCTGGTTGACGCCAGGATATATTATGAAAGGAAGCGTAGAGTACAGCCCTGTCATGTAGTCTCAGATCGAAATGGAAATCCGTAGCATCATCTTAATCATCCTCATTCCCATTGATCAGCATTAAAAAAAAAAAAAAAAAAAAAAAGTCTCAAATTCTCTGGCCCTTCATGCCCTGCTCTCATGGTGATCTCAATTTCGATGTCCTCTCCACGTCTGTGGCCTTGGTTTGCTTCCGTCGGGGTCACCGGTATCGGCGAGTCCATGGGGGCTGTCGTTGGACGGACGTGGTGGCGCCCTCCGGAGGGAGAGCTCACTCACGCCGGCTCCGCGACTAAGCAATTATTGTCGTCAGTAGGGGGCTTAGTAGGTGGTGTCCTGCGTATGTTAGATCAGAACAGGCGCCACTGAACACCACCGAAGTGACTCGGCAGCAGTGCAGTGTCTCCTCTGGTGGGTTGCCTCTTGACGACTTGACATTGACTGCTCCCTGTGGATTGCCGGTGCCGGGGCTGCGGCGGGGCCGGCCGGGCTATGGCTGTGGACGGGGTGTCGGAATGAGCGGCGTGGGTGCACTGCCTCTGAGGTGACGCAGAGGTTGGGACAGCAAAAAAAAAAAAAAAAAATCTGTTATCGGGACCTTGAAGCAAGAGTCTCAGTTGTCAACATCACAGAGTTCACAGTTAAATGTCGCGAGTTCGAATTACGTTGGGCCCATATAAGAATTTTCACTCTGTTGCCAATTTTAATGTGTTGTTATTCAGGTAGTACACTGCATTGCAAACTGGTCCTCTTCCTTCACTCTTTTTGGATGATTATCCACCGACTGCTATATTACCATATGCGGGAGTGAACGTTTAACCTGAATATAACTAGCTAACCTTGAAGAAGACACCAGATGGAAGACAACTGGGGACATCTAGAGAAGAAGACTCATGTCAGGCGCTAGGCCACTTTCATCCTAGAAGGTCATCAATGCAAATGAGGAACAGCAACAAAAAAGGCATGGTCTCAGCATTGATCTTTGTGGTGTACCTGACTTGGAACCCGCAAAGTGACTGGGCTCCCTCTGCTACGACTCCTTGTCGTCTGTTTGACAGGAGATCAAGAACCCTCTGATGGACATCAACCCTGAAGCCATAGTGATGAAGCTTAGTTAGGAAGGGGCTGTGTTGACCTTATCAATTGCCTTAGCTAAATCTATGATAAAGATGTCTGTCGTTGACCTTATCTATTGCCTTAGCTAAATCTATGATAAAGATGTCTGTCGTTGACCTTATCAATTGCCTTAGCTAAATCTATGATAAAGATGTCTGTCGTTGACCTTATCTATTGCCTTAGCTAAATCTATGATAAAGATGTCTGTCGTTGACCTTATCAATTGCCTTAGCTAAATCTATGATAAAGATGTCTGTCGTTGACCTTATCAATTGCCTTAGCTAAATCTATGATAAAGATGTCTGTCGTTGACCTTATCTATTGCCTTAGCTAAATCTATGATAAAGATGTCTGTCGTTGACCTTATCAATTGCCTTAGCTAAATCTATGATAAAGATGTCTGTCGTTGACCTTATCTATTGCCTTAGCTAAATCTATGATAAAGATGTCTGTCGTTGACCTTATCTATTGCCTTAGCTAAATCTATGATAAAGATGTCTGTCTGTCTGCCCTCTTTCATGCTATCAGCTCATCAATGAGTTCCAGGAATTGAGTCTTGCAGGAGCGCTGTCGTCTGAAGCCATGCTCTTGAGTGACGAGGACACTGTTCTGCTCAAGGTGCGCCATCATTGACCTGACAATGGTGTGCTCAAGCAGTTTGCATGCATTGCAGGTCAGCGAGGCACAGCATGTAGCTGGCTGAATCATATGCTCTCCTTTCTTGTAAATAGGTGTGATGAGTGCATCTCTCCAGTATGCAAGAACTTGACCAGCAGTGAGGGATGACTGGTAAAGTATTCGTGGTAGTGAGCACTGAACTAACTTCATCAGCAAGTTCTTTTAAAACTTGCGTGGATACCATCAGATCCACCTGCTTTAAGAGGATCATGTCTGTGGAAATAATACCAGCAACAGATCGATTCTGTACGCCCCATGCTGAAATCAATAAGAAAGCACTCAAAAACTCAATTGAAAAAAGATTCGTTTGAACAAAACTTTACGGCTGATCCCGTCTGACGACGATTTTCACGACAATGCGCGGTTTCGGAAAGCAAAGAACGACCAACGAAAAACCTCAGAGGTTCTGACAAGCTTTTTTTTTTAACCATGAAGGATAACGCAGGACTATCAAATTTATATTGATCTCAAGTACAAGAGATATGAGCCCAGATTCCCACCCCTCCCCTTTCCTTCTGCCTGCTATGAAGGACTGTAGACACTGGCAAACGTCTTGAAGACGAAGAATCGTTGTGCTAGGTGCATGGCAAAAAGGATCTCCAGAGAGCTGTGTGACAGTTTTCCAGTCTCCGAAGTCCTTTTTCAAGCACCTCTGCTCATTACAATACAGAGAAGCAACAGCATGATAATGGCGTCATTGCACACGATGTTCAGAATCCCGCCAGAACTGAATGAAACATCAACACGGACATCATTATCGTTCTAGACACACGGAGGTACCAGAATGATGCTGGTGTCTTCAGTGGTGGTGGCTCAGTGCCATGAATGTTAACAGCCCAGCTGACCCAGGCTTCAGGACAGAAGGCCATGATAGTAGTTTAAATGGGGCACTCAAGTTTGAAATAATTTTTTTTATTTATTCCTGTTACGTCTTCAGCAAAGATATGCAGTCTCATGAGAGCCCAACACAGCAATGGCAGATATCCTGTCTTGCTGCTTTTTCATTTCTTTTCTTTCCTTTTTCATACGGTAGAGCCTTGTTCATTTGACAGACAGTTGTGGGTTCAACGCTTGCTTGAGATAGCAAGGTTTTTAGGAGATTTTCTTTTCGAAGTCAATATGACTCCAGACTCCAACCCGATCCAAGTCTTGTCCATAAAACTGTGAACAGATGCATTTGAAAGTCCATTCCCTCCTTCACTAAAGAGAAAGACACTGTGTGCCAGTGGGATAAACTACAAACACGAACAAAAGCCACCACCACCACAAACAACAACCTGTACACTGGTATCAAACTTCAGACATCACCTTTGAAAATTAAATGTAACTGCATCATTGGTGGAATTAAAAGCAATCAAACATGCAAAAATCTTCCCAATGGAGAACCGTGGGGTTCTTGCTGACGAACTCCAATGAGCAGATATTTAACCTTCATGATTTCATTAGAATCAAACCATAAACATTTTTGGTCTGACCTATCATGACTGTCGCTTTTCATTTATACAAAAAAGTCAACAACAACAACAAAATCATCAATACAACGTGAGTCGGCTCGGGTATATTCTCCTCTGTTGGCAAGACAAAGACGTGCCTTGGTTTTCTATGGAAAAGACCATGAGTGCGGCGAGGCACTCTATCTGCAGCCACTGGAGGATTTTGGAGAAGAATGCTTTTCAGCCTCTCTTTGCCCTAGGTTATCTCAAACACAATCAAAAGGCACCTGATAAATGTCACATGCAGGCCTGTCCATCCTGTGGATTTCTGTCTGCTGCAGGAAGACATCAATAACCATCACTCTGTATAGTTTGACATGATGCGTCACCTTGGACTGCAGCTCCATCTGCAAAGGGAGACCACTCGAGGTCCAAGGTTTTTCTTCCGCACAGTACTGGCTTGTCAGGTTGCCTTATTTGCGGTACAGAGATGTTAAGCAATTTGAGCTTGCGAGACCTAGTCGGCAAAGCAATGTTCTCATTATTCAACACTGAATCTATATATCGTGATCACCGGCCTGTCTCCATGGGTCTCATCAACAAAGGCGGGCAATTACCTCTGGCACACTCCTTTGCTGGTGTGAGGATGACTTTTTCCTCCCCACGGATACGTTTTGTGAAAAATACATGTAGGAAACTGAAAATCGTTTCGACCTATAATCTATTTCATACATGAAAATCAGTTCCATTATCAAATGTGCGTAAAAGAGCCACTTGCTTGCTTTGTTCTTTACTGATTTAGATTTTTGTTAGCAAGCAGCCTTTTATGTTTTGTACTCATTGCAATATCAAATCCTTACTCTGCATCAAGAGATATTCACAGTGACATTACCAAATGGACTCTAACGTAGACCATGGCAGCTGGAAGTCAGCCAGGAGACATGTCAGATTTGCATCCCAGTATGTGAAGCTGGATTGCTTACAAATGCTGTGACCATGGGTAGCGCTGGCATGTCCATGAAATTTCACCAAGAAACATAAATCCACAGCAGGGACATATTACTGAAGTTACATAGCGACCAACGTGGATTTATACAAAGCCACTGCAAGGCTTTCACCTCCTTGCCTCCTTTCATGACCTAACCAGCAGTCTTGATGCATGAAGGTTAACAATTAAATTTAGACTTCTACAATGGGTTTTTTTAACATCAAATTTAGTTCAGCTTAGTTTAGTTTTCTTTTCTTACTATAGCCCAGCTGACCTGGCAGAGCCCTTCAGGGTTGTCAGCACGTACAGAGAAAAAAGGTCCCATGCAGAGAAAAGGACAACATGTACATTTTTTACACATCAATTAGTAGCATGGCGGCTAACCTGTTGACATCCTTCAGACTAAGAAATGCTTACTGCACCAGCCATCTCGTTTAATTTTTTTTACTCCCAGTATGAAAAGAAAACTTTTAAAAAAATGTTTTAAAAAAAAAAATAAAAGGTAGGTAAGGTAAGTGCCATATTATAGATAAACAGATAATGCATAAAGGGCAGCTACAGGCCACTCTCCATGGTGTCCTACAAAAAGTATACTGATAGAACAGACACCAAGTCACCAGATTCACACCTCAAGGAAACAGACACGTTTGATTTTCTCCTTCAGTTTGTTTTATTCTGTGTGTGGTCAAGGTATTTAAATTTTTCCTACACTGTAGGATGTAGCATCAATGGACAGATGTCTGTTTTGTTTTCAGCAGGCAGGCAATCCTAGTCTGGATTACTCCTTTGATCTTAACTAACTATAAGGCATAACACACTATACATCACCTAAAAGTCATGCACAACAGCACATAATATCATTGCCCAGAAATACTACGGCCGTAAATCGAATTTTTTGCATTTCTGAGATTTTTGGTACTCAAAAAGAGCAGGCCAAGGGGCAAGTCCCAATCACACTGTCCTAAACATAAACATGCTGTAATCAAAATACTTGTACCGTAACTCAGCTCGCAGTATATTTTGTGGGGATAATAATCATTTTTTTCATTGTCTCCTGTAAAATTTCATTTTCAGACTTATGGCAGTTGTATTTCCGGACAGCGATATGGCCTTCTACGCTCATCCCTGATGGTGTCTTGTTTTAACGATGGATTTCAAACACCAGACATGATAATATTCAGGTCATGCCATTTACAAAATGCCACACTGTTTCAGTGCTGTCAGTTAATACCAAACTCAATTACTCCAATCAATATACTAGATGTTAACATAGTATTGCCACCCCTAAATGATTAGCTATTACACAGAATATATAACAAAGCACTACACTAAGCTTCAACCCAACTTAAAACTTGTACTGTACATTTCAAATTAATGCATTGCATATCATAATCATTGATTCATAACATTTTTTTGTTGTTGTAATTTTGCATAAAGAATAACTTCAACCCAGCTAACTTACAACCAGAAACTGTACTTACTTAAGTAACACAAATAATGAAGATGTAATCTCCCACTTGCACTTGGTATTAACATGTTTTGAGAACATATAAACTGTGGTATTTCAAACAATCAATAACATCATAAGCTTTTACCTATTATGCAGTATTAACAATAAAGTAAGAGAATAAACAACAACACAGTCCACTACTTGCACCAAATGGTCTTTGTAGAGAGCCTTGAATTTTTTTTTTCTTTTCGAAAAAAAAGCTGAAATCAGGAATGTGGTGTGATAGACACATAGCTCCTAAACCACACTGGACAGGCAAGATCTGCTCCCAACACCCAGTATAAAAATGTAAACAAACAAAACAACAACAGCAAGTTTCTAAAATTATACCTAAACCTGACAAAAGCAAAGGGGAGGGAATTTTTTTGGCTTTTATTTCATGTCAGAGTGCAGGTACCATCATTTGTGCTAAACTTATCAATCATTAAGCATCACTGGCCAAAACGCTATGTGCAGGACAGACCAGATTTAGGACCAGCCCTGTGGTATGGACACTTCAGTGTGTGTCACTTGATGAACATGGACATTTCAGTGTGTATCACTTGATGAACATGGACACTTCAGTGTGTGTCACTTGATGAACATGGACACTTCAATGTGTGTCACTTGATGAACATGGACACTTCAGTGTGTGTCACATGATGAACATGGACACTTCAGTGTTTGTCACTTGATGAACATGGACACTTCAGTGTGTGTCACATGATGACACTTCAGTGTGTGTCACTTGATGAACATGGACACTTCAGTGTGTGTCACATGAACATGGACACTTCAGTGTGTGTCACTTGATGAACATGGACACTTCAGTGTGTGTCACATGATGAACATGGACACTTCAGTGTGTGTCACATGGTGAACATGGACACAGCCCTGTGGTATGGACACTTCACTGTGTGTCACATGATGAACATGGACACTTCAGTGTGTGTCACATGGTAAACATAGACACTTCACTGTGTGGCACATGGTGAACATAGACACTTAAGTGTGTGTCACATGATGAATATGGACACTTCAGTGTGTGTCACATGGTGAACATGGACACTTCAGTGTGTCACATGATAAATATGGACACTTCAGTGTGTGTCACATGGTGAACATAGACACTTCAGTGTGTCACATGATGAATATGGACACTTCAGTGTGTGTCACATGGTGAACATAGACACTTCACTGTGTGTCACATGGTGAACATAGACACTTCACTGTGTGTCACATGATGAACATGGACACTTCAGTGTGTGTTACATGATGAACATGGACACTTCAGTGTGTGTCACATGGTGAACATGGATACTTCAGTGTGTGTCACATGGTGAACATAGACACTTCACTGTGTGTCACATGATAAACATGGACACTTCAATCTGTGTCACATGATGAACATGGACACTTCACTGTGTGTCACATGGTGAACATAGACACTTCACTGTGTGTCACATGATGAACATGGACACTTCACTGTGTGTCACATGGTGAATATGGACACTTCAGTGTGTGTCACATGATGAATATGGACACTTCACTGTGTGTCACATGATGAACATGGACACTTCACTGTGTGTCACATGATGAACATGGACACTTCACTGTGTGTCACATGGTGAACATAGACACTTCACTGTGTGTCACATGATGAACATGGACACTTCACTGTGTGTCACATGGTGAATATGGACACTTCAGTGTGTGTCACATGATGAATATGGACACTTCACTGTGTGTCACATGATGAACATGGACACTTCACTGTGTGTCACATGATGAACATGGACACTTCACTGTGTGTCACATGGTGAACGTGGACACTTCACTGTGTGTCACATGGTGAACATGGACACTTCACTGTGTGTCACATGGTGAACATGGACACTTCACTGTGTGGCAGATGGACACTTCACTGTGTGGCACATGGTGAACATGAGCAAGTCCACCTTT
This sequence comes from Conus ventricosus, assembly GCA_018398815.1. Lineage (NCBI taxonomy): Eukaryota > Metazoa > Mollusca > Gastropoda > Neogastropoda > Conidae > Conus > Conus ventricosus. Next base: position 100,448,489 of record CM031596.1, read on the forward strand.
CCATTATGAACCAATAGAAACAATGACAGGGCCCTTACATCCCTTCCCCATGCACCAGCAGAGAGAAAGCCCCTCCTACACCAGTAACTTGGGGAATGAAGGCTGGGCAACCCAGGCCTCTAAACAGAAAATGAGAAGACAGACAAACATTGAGGGAGAAGCCACAGAGATCAAACAACAAAAGATAACAACAGTGCAAAGAAAGTCAACCTGTTGATTTAAAATAATTGTCTATTTTGTGTTATGTGCAGAGCTGATATTTCACACTTAAAAAATGATTATCTACATCCTCCTGTGCATTATGAACTTACTGATGTCGTAACAGGGTCTCACTACATCTTCCTGTCTATTATGAACCGACACATACAGTTACTGAGCCTCCGCACCCTCCTGTCCATAACGAAGCAACATATACAGTGACAGGGTTTCTACATGTTACGTCCAGTATGAACCAACGGATACAGTGACAGGATCCCCAAATCTACGTCCATTATGAACCAGCACATACAGGGTATCCTCACCCTTCTGACCAGTATAAACCAATAGATATAATCACTGGATACGCACATCTTTCCCATCTAAAATTTTTTTTAAAAGGGCTTTAACGTTCAGATAAGAACAAAAGAAAACTGCAACTTCATAAACCTGCATGAACTGTCAACGGGAAACTAATTCTAGAACAGTGTCAGATCCACTGACAGCGGAGCTACAACTGTCAACAAGCTTTTCACATGCATATGAATTCCTTCAATGAGGTGGAGTGATGGGAGTGGACTGATCCTTCGTCACAAGGCCTCTGCCCCTCACTGCCCGTGGCAACGGTGACACTGGCAATGCAAGGCTGTACTCCTTACGAAGACTCCATGACTGCTTGTGATTTATCTTCTCCTTCCTCCACTTCTTGAGAGGGTTGCTAGGGTTCCTATTGCTCCATGTAAATACGCCTGGTGCACAACAGTTCATAAATGAGGCGCTCAACAGTTCGTAAATCAATCAGTTGAGCATTCCACACAAAGTGCTTTCACCACTTTTTTTTTTTTTCAAACAGCGATAAATTTTTCAGGTGTCAATTAAAGAACATTTAAATTTTTTGGCCCCGAGTGTTTTTCCTTTAAATGAGTTTTGGTAACAGATTATTTACTGAACAAAATTGAACCTTCCTGACTCCGCCTACATCTATTCAGCAGTAGCATCATTCAGTCAGGAAAAACAATCACCAAGTCACCCGGAAGTGGGTGTTAAGAGACAAATGACAACCATTGGTTCTGTGCCCTGAGCTGCAGATATCAATGACAGTAAAGGATGCCACGATGGATCAGATGGTAATTTTCATACCTGTACAAAATATTATCAATAAAGGTTTTATATTACAACGATTACTACTAATAAAATAGGATAAAATAATTTAAGCTTTGTATTGTTCCAGACATATAGACTGAACGATATCCACAATATGAGGTTGATTTACTTCTATAATTAAAATTCTTCTTCAAAGCAAAAAAAAAATAAAATAAAATAAATAAAAGGTTTTAGAGTCCACGATGCTAATTCACTTAATATCATTTTCAGTTCAAATAAAGAATGCAAACTCATCTATAATTTGAGTGGATGTCAACTTTTGACCAAACCAAACTGGAACCCATGGATTAAATGTCTTTCAGTCAATCAATAGATGCACATAGCACATCATCTGACTTTGAACAGAAGTCCCTCTCCGCTTGCTGAGTGATAAATACATAATACACCTGCTGAAGGCCTTGGAAAAGTAAAAAAGAAAAGCAGACGAATGCAAGGCAGTTTCGGCATTTCAGTTTCCTTCAAAAAGAAAATGGCTAAATTATGAAACAGTTTCTGATGGTCACTATCTGTGTATGCACAAATACCGACTCCCTGTTTCGTCATGGGATGCAGGTGCGTTCATAGCAACTCTATGTCCTATGGAAAAGATAGTCCCAGAGGAAAATACTTACAGAGGAAGCACGTGTAATCTGTAGTCTGATTAAAAATGACGAGACTAACAGGTCATGACTGCAATCGTATTTTTCAACCAAAGAGTATTTATACAGAGGTTTTATTCTTGAAGGTATACTGACATACAGAGCATTTGAGTATACAGATAAAGATATGCAAGATATTAGCATTACGCTTCTCTGCCTTCAGCAGCAATGGGCATGAAATGAAATGGAACAAAACTGAAAATGATGTCATGATCACACCATAACAAACACACCTAACAACATTAAGAGTCCTTGTTATTTGCCACAGAGGTATCTTATGAACAACAAGAATACTTACAACCACTCTCAGAAAATGTGTTGAACTTTATTGTTCTTGTTAGCTGCAAACGTACTTGCATATGTGCACATTCAAATTCACAACCTGGACTGGAAAAGAAATTTCACCACAAGAGTTCCATTCTTTGTTGTGTTGAACTCAAAGAACATGAGAACAACAGAGTTAATAAAGTCTATTAGAAATTTCATGCATATTTACAAAGCAACTATAAGTGCACTGTGAGGGCTCATGAGTGTGTACACTGGCATGAGTACACATACACACTCATCCAATCATTCTGCATCTTCTCAGCGCTCTCTCTGACACACACACAGTTTATGAGCTATGTGAGAAGTGCACACGTTGAATTCTATCACAAAAGAATTAATGTGCACATAGTAACGTACATGTCCAGTCAGTAACGTGCACAGTGAGGAGGGGCATGCTCAAAACAGGAAGAGCAGGATTTGACCTTTTGGTGCCGGCAATGCACAACACATGTCCTCATGATACATACCTACATCTTCTTTCATCTAACACAACGTGCCTGGTCAGCTCAATGGTAGTGCACGGAGATTGCAGTCAAACTCTGCAAGTGCCAATCCTATGGGTGATCTACATAAATATTGGCATTTTGCTGCCAGTCTTGGTGCGTTGTTGTTCTGGCGAAATCAGTTCAGAGTTAAAATCCCCTAAATACTGACCGTCACCCCAATGCCACTTTCCACAGATGGTTATCTTGTCCGCCTAAACACTTTCGGTGGTGAACGTGGAGATAACAATAAATGTCAGAATACTGGAGCACCAAATCAAGGCAATGAATGCTGGAGTAACAAACCCTGACCTGTTGCTCTTCTGGAGCTAGTCAGCCAGTGCAAGAAAAAAGAAAAAGAGAATAAGAAGTGGGGTAAAAGGAGGGGGGGAGGGGGGGGGGTGTTGGGATGGCACATGAATAAGTGTAGGCAATCAGTCCTGGGTCACTTTGAAAATGACTAAGCAAGAATTTATGGGAGGAGCACAGGAAGTTGGGGTTGGAAGGGGGAAGGGGGCACAGGGAAGAGGACAGATGGGATGAAAAAGAATGCTTAGTGTAAATGTTAAAGCCTTTACTGACGGCATATGGCAATGGTTGAATTCTGAGCTGTGAACAGACCCTTTGTTCAATAGTGCCATGAGCTGACTTTGGGCTCCTGGTTGAGACTCGTCAGCAGTGACAGCTGATTGTGGCTGTGATAATCAACCCCTGGTCTCCAAAATATGTGGTCCAGTGTTCCAATGGCTACTTTCAAGTTCTATCTTCCACTAGCAGTTGTACTTTCAAACTTACAAAATCTGAATAAAACCAAAACCCCCTCTCAGGCACAAACCTGCCTGCGTACATACTGCAACCAGACAAAACCCAAGTTGGTGGACTATGAATTCTGCCTCTGTGAGTACACAACACACTACAAGGAGTGAAGAACTGTTCACCAACTCATTTACCACTAAATTAAAGTCCCACATACACACTATGTAACTAAAACAGAGACAAAAATGAAAGTTCTAACTACTAACAGCTAGTCACACTGGTAGAAAAATCAGTAGATCATTACTGGACTGCTATGAAAGAATGGTGCTGCTGTATTCCTCCATAGTATTGCACTATTCAAATGATGCTGCCGGTCCCATTGTCTGTGCCTAGAGTAGTGTTACTAGGCACTATGAAACAGAAAAGGGGAGAGCAGAAAGAGTAAGAAGATGGAAAATATGTTAACAAACATCCATGATCAGAAAACTCTCACTTGCACGCACAAACGCGAAATGGTTCCGACAACCAATTAAACCAGCATATGGACTGTATAGCTAAACATGTTCTATTTGTGTTTTGTGGTATAAAACCAACTATGAAGTAGTGGCTGATATTTCATTGCATTTATCCTCATGACGTTCAATCACGCCATTTACAGAAACATCGACCCACAATTTTGTTGAAAAACAAACATCCCTCACTGCTTGTGTGTGTGTGTGTGTGTGTGTGTGTGTGTGTGTGTGTGTGTGTGTGTGTGTGTGTGTGTGTTGTGTGTGTGTGTGTGTGTGTGTGTGTGTGTGTGTGTGTGTGTGTGTATGTTTTTGTGTGTGTGTGTGTGTGTGTGTGTCTCATGACAACAGGAAAGAAAGAAGATTGCTAACTGTGATGAAAGGAATCCTAAAGCTATTTCTTCAAAATCCTATTAATTTCTTTGAATCATGCAATTTTGTTACAATTCACACACACACACACACACACACACACACACACACGCACCCATGCATGCACGCACACACACGCGCACACACACACACACACACACATTTTGAGTCACTTCATTCACATGATCATCTCTTCCCAACTCCACCCCCCCCCCCTCCCAAACATACATACACACATACACACCTCCCACCCCTTCTAAAAACTGAAAGACAGTACAGACTTAAAGGGCAACGTGAAAGAAAAGTACATCAGAACCCTAACGAACTGGCACTGCAGTCAGGTGAACTGAATGCCCTTGTCCTGCAGAAAGCTCTCCAGAGCAGTCAGGACCCTCAGCGTGTCTTCGCTGGCATCCAGCTTGACATAGCGCAGCAGCAGGTCCCCACAGCCACACTTCTTCAGAAACACATAGGACCTGCAGACGCACATCAAAACAAACAGCATCCTATGAGTGAAACTGGTGAGAACAGAATTTTCCTCCTAACATTATTTTATCAACATTAACATGCTTGCCAGGACTCACTAGTACTAGAACAAGCAGGGCTTGCTGTACCATATGTCCAGTACATGCTGTACAAAGGCTGGAAAGAAAGAGAAGTTGCCCTGAAACCAAACCGACATTGAGCTCTTGCTAATTTATGTGCCCTCTGACAGCATCTACAGGAACTAAACTCTAGTAAAGGTCATCTAAAACCCAAAGGGAATAGAGTCTTGGGTTCTTCCAACTCCTTAACAGTATAAGATATGATAGAGGTAAGGCGAGACAGTACCTCGGCAAACAAAATTTAGATCAGACGCAGGACAGTACTCATTTACTGGGAAATGTCCATGGTCAGTTCTCAGATCGCAGCTGGGATTTTTTTATTTTTGAACAGATCCCCAGCATTTTGTGACTATTTGTTACAGAAACAAGACTACCATCTATAAGAAAATGGCAAACTACTTCCAATCCAGGAAGGTATGTGCAACTCTTAGGAATTGAGACCATAAATGACAGCTCTTACTGCAGTAGAACGAGTGTTAAGCACCCGTGGAAGTATTTTTTTTGTAAATGCATGACACCAAGATTTTTCTTCTGTACAAACATTTCACAAGCAAGCATTACTTAAGTTACAAAGTTCCCTATCTTTCCAAATCTGGGCCAGTATTGCAAATTTTCACTGAGTTTTCAAGATGGGAATTAGCCTCATGCTTTGTAAACCTTCCCATACTTTTCAGGACTGTGTGAACCCTAAATAAATATTTAGTTCAGCTTTTCAAACTGACCCCAAAAAAAGAAAAAGAAAAAAAAAAGAATTACCTCACCAACACAAATTTATCCCTCCTCCTTTGAAATTAACGAATTAATCTTAAAACAAAATGTAGAATTTTTTTTTTCTAAGATCAGAAACATAGTAAGGAAACAAAAGAAGAAAAATACAGACAGACTGTAACACTTGAACATATGCAGAAAAATATAATAAAACACTACTTTGTTTCCCTTTTTTTCACTTATCCAACCATACCAAGGGCTGTACACCATTTTGAATATTGTTCATAAGAATGACAAAACTGTCCAAAGAAAAATAATTAATTCAGAACTTCTAAACGCAACTACAGTGGTAAATACAGCTTCAAACTAATGTATAATCTGTCAATTGATGATGCTATAGTTCCACCATATTACTATTTTGTTAAAAGAAGAGAACAAGTAATTCACTGCTGGCTCCGTTTAGGTATGAGTGATCTAAAGAACAATACGGTCAACCGACATCTGGATAATAATCCTTTTTGTAGCTGTGGCAATGGAAGAGAAACAGCAGAACACTATCTGTTATTCTGTCCCCTACTCAACCCTACTCAATACAGTTCGGGAAAATACAATTTTGACTCTTCCACAGAATTATACACAATTACATTTTCTTTTAGAAGGTAGCCGTGATCTTCAAGCTGATGTGAATTCATTAATGTTTGGAAAAGTACACCAATTTATCTCCGAATCGAACCGATTTCAGCCTTGATTTTCTCATTAAAAAAAAAAAATTATTCATTCTTGCCTTTTTCATATTTTACTTTCTATACCTATATACTTTGGCTCCTATCTATTCATTATGATCCATTTTTTTACTCTTGATATTAGAGGCTGACTGAAAAGTCAACTGGCCCAAGACATAGTTTACTGGATAGATAGTTTGTTTACTTACTGATTAGCCAACGTCATCGCTAAAATTAGTCATTCTTTTTTCTGCCTAAGCGATCGATGTCATAGTGTCTTCAAAAGGGAAGAAAAACAGAAACAGGAAATGGCAAAACATGAAATGGGGAAAAGAAAAGAGGGGAGAGAAAAAAAAGAAAAAAGTTAATAAAAATTGAACTACCATACTTCAACACATTACTTATGGAAAAGATGGTTTCTACCCTAAACTACTTTACGTTATTGTATAAGTTTTTCTCATGTTTGTAAAGTGTTCACACGTTTTCTTCTTGATGACGTGATTGCTGCTTCCACTCCCTTCCTCCCGTTTTTCATGTTATTCATTTTATTTTTCTCCTACTGTTTTTTTTTCTATTTTTTTTGTTTTTATTTTTATTTTTCAATGTTTCCTTTAAAAAAAAATCCCAAGCACAAGGTAAAAATGCTTAGTATATTGTGAATGTATTTAACCGCCAATATACTGTAAATGTACATTTGAGCACAGTATAAACCTACGGCTTGTTGTTGCTCATTTGTCCTGACAATTATGAAGGTATTCTGTTTATTTGTTTTTGAGATAAAAGTTATTTAAACCAATGTATAATGCCAAAAATGAAGGCACAAACAATAAAAGTTGTTCTTACCCATAGAGTGCATAGTGATCTAGTTCAGCCTGTCTGAGAAACCTCTTCAGCTTGTTCAGGTTGTGAATAAACTGCAAAAAAAAAAGTGTCAAGAATCACAGATGTGACACAGAATCAAGCTCTTCATCACTTCAAGATCGTCATCTATTATAGGGTTTTTTCAAAGACAGTCTATATAAACAAGCCATACATATAAACAAACTAGTGAAGTGGGAGGAATAGGCGAGACAGCATAATAAAATGACAGAAATATGAAGAATTATAACATAGTGGATCAAAATAAACCAAAAAAAACAAACAAACAAAAACTCAAAAGACAGGCATTACAAAGGGATGTGTGCAAACACAAATTTCTCATGTTCCCATTCCTGTGACACACTGCCTAAACTGAGCGCGCATGCAGGACAAAGTCTGCTGCACACCCAAAGCATCTACCACATATTCATGTGTGCTTTCTACTCTTCTTTTTTAGTTAGACGAGAAAGACTCTGGATTCTGACATACTGAGGAGAAAAAAAAAGAATTTTAAAGATGTTTCAAATAGAGAATAAGGGAACTGATTGAAATAACTCTTTAAAAAGAAAATGTGTGTGTGTGTGTGTGTGTGTGTGTGTGTGTGTGTGTGTGTGTGTGTGTTGTGTGTGTGTGTGTGTAAGTGTGTATGTGTGTGTGTGTGTGTACGTGTGTGTGGCGTGTACTTGTGTGTCTCCATGTGTGTATGCGCACGTGGCATGTGTATGTGTGTGTGCATGTGCGTATGTGTGTGTGTGCGTGCGCGTGCACGCCTGCGTGCACGCGAGTACATGTATGCACAAACACTATCTCTTGTCCTGCATCTAGTTTTTTGATAACATGACCATCAGAACTAGAACGCGTGGCCTGGAGAGGGTGTATGAAACGAAAACAAGAAAGTCATGCATGATTTCTTAATGTGTGGAAGTACACCGAAAATATATATACCCTTTAGTTCCAATATACAGCCCAAGCAGCTCATTCAAAGAAAGGGAAAAGACAGCATTATGCAGACTGAAAGACTCACAATAAACAAAATACACAGCACATTCTCAACGCAAAATCACAAATGAATACATAAGGAAGATCACCAATTGACAAACAAGCAATAATGTACTTCAGAGAGCAAAAGAACACAACTAACATGAAAGAAAAATATTTTGAGGCAAATTGTACTAAAACATACAAACAACCAAACAAAAGTCCTGCATCTACCAATCTGATCTCTTTTGAATCTGATAGAGCTTCGTCATGACAAATGTCTACATGCCTAACGCAGCCTGAAAGGAAAACTTTGATAGGGGGAAAATGGATTTTGGAGTTGTGATGCACTGAAAACCAACAACCGCTGTCTTGCCTTCATTTAAGTAAATACAGACCGTCAGTCATTCATACAGGTGTTTTTTTTTACTACACAACTGAACAACACACACTTACTGCCAGTTTGATGGACTCCAAAGAATCACGGATCTTGGTCACATTCCTGACATCAATAGAGCTCAGGTGGTCGGCTGCCTTCTTGCAGAAGTGACACATTTCAATACCTGTTGACAATACCGAACCAATGTGCAATAAATCCTAATACCTGCAAACTATGATCAAATGGAAAAGAAAACTTCCTCTGAGTTTGGGCCTTGAACTGAGAGAATTCCACTGGCTTGTTGAGTGAAAGTGAGCATGACTTTGGACGCTCAATTTTTGCATAAACGAAAAAACAAAAAAGGACAACAACAAAAAAGGCAAGATCAGAAAAGATAATGCATAGAAAAATACATATCGAATGTCTCACATGGGTGAAAATACCAGCCAAAATAGTCTTAAAGGGCTGACGGCTGCCTCTAGAGATGAACAGACCCAGAAAAACTGGGCAAAGTCCTCAATTTGTGCCTTGAAGGACTGAACTAATTGACAGATGCAGCATCTACAGATACCTTCATTACAACAAAAAACAATTCCTGTTCTTTGAGGACTCTTCAAAAGCTATGGAATACACTAACAACCACTGTTGTAAGCCAGTCTTTGCAAGTGACCAGACTGAGACACTAACTACCACTGTTGTAAGCCAGTCTTTGCAAGTGACCAGACTGAGACACTAACAACCACTGTTTTAAGCCAGTCTTTGCAAGTGACCAGACTGAGACACTAACAACCACTGTTGTAAGCCAGTCTTTGCAAGTGACCAGACTGAGACACTAACTACCACTGTTGTAAGCCAGTCTTTGCAAGTGACCAGACTGAGACACTAACTACCACTGTTGTAAGCCAGTCTTTGCAAATGACCAGACTAAGACACTAACTATCACTGTTGTAAGCTAGTCTTTGCAAATGACCAAACTAGAACACTAACTACCACTGTTGTAAGCCAGTCTTTGCAAGTGACCAGACTGAGACACTAACTACCACTGTTGTAAGCCAGTCTTTGCAAATGACCAAACTAGAACACTAACTACCACTGTTGTAAGCCAGTCTTTGCAAATGACCAAACTAGAACACTAACTACCACTGTTGTAAGCCAGTCTTTGCAAATGACCAAACTAGAACACTAACTACCACTGTTGTAAGCCAGTCTTTACAAATGACCAGACTAAGACACTAACCACCACTGTTGTAAGCCAGTCTTCGCAAATGACCAGACCAAGACTTCAAAACAGACAAAACACAGCCATATCCCAATGAGACATGTCTGATACGGGAACGTATCTTTGTGCCCACGTCTCTTTGTGCCCACAGACGTATCTTTGTGCCCACGTCTCTTTGTGCCCACGTCTGTTTGTGCCCACGTCTAACCCTAACCCTATCCCTATCCCTAACCCTATCCCTATCCCTAACCCTATCCCTAACCCTATCCCTAACCCTAACCCTAACCCTAACCACTTTATAGAGACGTGGGCACAAAGAGACGTGGGCACAAAGGGATGCTTCGGTCTGATACCTGCTGCTCACCATTACACAGATCAGCTGAGACTTATGCACTGCTTAGGCTAATACTAAACACTCCTTCCCCATTTGAAGACAGTTAAGCAGAATGATAGCTAAAACCTAGCCACCCAATACTCAAGAAATGAGCTGAAAAACAAGACCAACACAGGATCTGTTCAGTCAAGTGATGAAGGGAGCTCACTCCTTGAGAAGAATGATTTGTCAATCTTTATTCAGTCTTACTACTTATAAACACATCCAAAATTACAGCAAAAAACTCTCAGTACAGTCAGAAAAATATAGGTGATATGTGATACAAAACTTCAGCACATGGGGAAACTAAACTACATACCTCAAACTGAGGAAAGAGAAAAAAATAATAATACCGTGCCAACTGAGAATGTGTTGTCAGATTTTAGTCTCAAACCCCAGCACCATCCCTGATGACTGATGTCATTAAAGTGAAAAATGCGTTTTCTGTCATACTGAGAATACAATTCATTCATAGCTGTGAATTTGGTTGGTTTCGCACTGTCTGTGGAGATATTAAGGGGAAAATGTCAACTTAGAACTAACACTTGAATCAATTTCATTTCGCACACACTAAAGAACACCGATGACATATCACATAAAGCTGTTCTCCTGTATTACGGGTTTCACGGAAGAAAAAACATACCATGTGTGTCAAAGGTAGCGCCCTCTTCACTCAAAGTAAGGGAGATGACCGAGGGCTGCACTTGCCAGCTCTCCCCAGAGGATCCGATGCCCGCTTTCTGCTGATCACTAGTCTGCAGCTGCTCAAGCAGAGGAGACAGTGTGCAGCAGTTCACAAACCTGCACAGTGTTCACCCACTATCACCTTCAGCAGGAAAACAAGAAAAATGCAGAGGCA
>CM031596.1:100462132-100474632 GCA_018398815.1 Conus ventricosus
TAAAAGAAAAATAGAAAATACACAAGGTAAAAAATCGGTTAAAATGAATACAAAATATAGATATAATGAGGGGGCAAGAAAGAAAAAAAAGTAAAGTTAAACACACACACACACACGTACAAACGCATGCATGCACACATGCACGCACAAGCACACACACACACACACACACACACACACACACACACACACACACACACACACACATTTTTGCAGGGAGAAATGCAAATGCACCGCCACATCTACACAAACACACTCGCACACACACTTACACATATATGCAGATGAGAATGCATACACATTTGCCTACACATAATTCTCTCTTCCTCTCTGTCTCTGTCACACACGCACACATACATGCACACAAACACACAGACTCACTCACTCACTCACACTTACACATAGGCACACTCATTCTTAACAAAGTAGGGGCCATACACATACATGTATAAACCAAAGGTTCCTTACATAGTACTGATATAAAATGTATATACTACATAACAAAACAGAAAGAGAATATCAAATACATATTCAATTAATCTATCTTGAGACAGATTCTGGACAGCCTGAATTCTATTTATCATCTTTAAAAAAAACAAGAAAAATGGAGAGAGAGAGAGAGAGAGAGAGAGAGGAGAGAGAGAGAGAGAGAGAGAGAGAGAGAAGAGAGAGAGAGAGAGAGAGAGATTGTGGTAGCTGCTTATTAATTCACCTTGGCAAAACACTCTTCAGAAATTCTTATCGTTTCACATAAGAAGCAGACATAAGAAAATGTCTTTCAAAAGCCAGCTGATTTCCTTTCTGTCTCTTTTTTTTTATGAGAAGAAAGAACCAAACATATAAATGAAAAGACAAAAAGAAGGGACTGTATACACAGGGAACAGGCAGTACACTGGATAATACAGAGCAGGTAACAGTAAAGAGAATCGGGTTAAAAGACAGAAGTCTTCACTTACAGTCAAGAGTGAGCACATCAAACTCACTCTTGACTTCTCAGGAAAACTGGAGGAAAGAATAATGTAATACAGAACATGTACCAGTATATAAACTTCTTCAAAACCTGCTGAATCAATGCATATGACAGGCTCATTCATACACTCACTACACATAAACACATGCATACCAGCATGCTCTCGTGAGCGCAAGCACGCGTACACATGCATGCACACAAACACACACTAACACTCACACACACACACTCACACAAACACATACACACACACATAAACAAACACACACACACACACACATACACAACACACACACTTCTCTGTCTCTCTCTCTCTCACACACACACACACACACACACAACACACACACACACACAAACACACACACACACACACACACACAGAATGGCTAAACTGAAGGAGGATGAAACTAACACCACAAACGTTCTGAACACAGGATGTCAGACAGGTTGACAACACAGTAGTCAAACTCCACTCTCAACCTAAAACATGTCCAAGACACTAACATGAAAAGTCACAACCATTAATGATGAGGATAAGAAAAGGCCTGAGCAGCATAGCATTTTTCTTTCTTTTTTTTTTTCCTTTCTTTTTAGCTAAAAGCAAAGAAGTTCATTTGAAAAGTAAACAACTACAAGACGTTTTCACAAAACTGGGGGAAATCTCAGCTATAAACTCTTGAGTTAAATGTTCTACAAAGCTGTTTGACAAGTTAGAAGGCCTTTGCACAATTCACTAAGTAAACAAGTAAAAGCTGTTGTGAGAAGTTGTATCACTTATCAGTTCTCTTTATGGATTCTGGAAAACATAAACATATTTATTCAGAAAACAGAACAAAACACAATTTTGCGTGGTCTCTATGAAGTCACATTTCAATAAAAAGATTTTTCTGTCTGTATGTTACAGTTTGTACCCTCACACACACTAGCTGCCATACATTCTCACAAGCACACACGCACTCACACGCGCACCCCCCCCCCCCCACACACACACACACACACATACACACGCACGCACGCACACACACACACATACACATACACACACACCGAATACCCATACAAAGGCATGCTACATAAAGTTTGAACATTTCAAGGGCTATTCAATATATTTTCAGATATAAGCAGCTTAAACTTTCTTTCAACTGGCTCATCTTGCCGAGTATTCCCTCAGCAAACACGTTTTTGCATTCTTTAAATCAGCTTTGAGTCTTACAAGGCCACACCTCTTTGAGTTATATCAATAACATTGCCCTTGTTTAACTCTAAAGCTTTTTCAAACTCCATCCCCCCACCCCCAACCCCCACTCTGCCAGCCTTTCCAGCGCACTGTATGATGACTTTGTCAAATAAAAAGATAACTATGACATTTAGGAGAATACAGCAATAAGATGGCAAGATGGATGTTGATCTTTGCAGGAATTTTAGGAACTACCGAAGTAGAGTGATCCTGTGCTCTGTTGAGATGTGAAAATACCCAGCACAATTTCAGGTGCTTGGACAACACACAGAGCCTTGGCTCAAAGGGTTTGGGCAGGCAAGTATTATCAATATCACCAAGATGTATTTGTTTGTCAAACTTTAACTTCTTTCCTTGACAACCGTTGTCATCAAATGACCATATATGGATAAACAAACATTTGTTTGGACGAAATGTCAAAATTTCCACATTTAACTGGTGGGTTACCAACTGTGTTATCCCTCACAATGATTCAAAGATCACACTGACAGAAACAGCCATTACTTCTGCAGATGATTTCCAAAACACTGTACCACCAAACTTCAGAGAATTCCTTAAGCACATGAGTACACTTCTTCATTTCAACCTCCATTTGACCTTCATACAGTGAAGAGATATACCGTAGGCACAATGCTTTGTGACCTGTAGCATTATGTAACTGATTCCCAATGGTATCCTGTTCCAAGTTTTCCTTACACAGTTTCTTCGTGAGAGACACATTTCCATCAAAAGTTAAGTTTCAGGGTGACCACAACACAAAACATCTTAAACTCCTTTCAGGTGAAACTGGAAATGTCTTAATTTCTGCAAAATGCAGAACAGTAGCTTGCGATGAAATTTTGTCACAAAACTGTTTTTCGTGCTGTGAGAATCTTTATCAAAAGATGTTTGTGGTAAAAAGTCACTGCTTGAAAATTATGTCCTGTCAGGCTGATACCACTGCTGACTCGGACAAAACCCTTACCTGGCCTCCTGACCTTTGGTGCGAAACAGTCCGATAGAATAAAAGAATTTCTGACACCGTAACTAGAAGACATGATCTGATCTACACACAGACACACTTTGCTTTGCACTACTTTCACTCTCTTCTCCACACTTTAAAAAAACAGACACTGAATAACCCTTCTAAAGTTACACATACACATGACATATGCTAGCTATGTAACTAGCAATGTGTGTAACCCATCTCACTTCCATGAAGTAAAAGGCAGAAGATGGAGAAGGAAAAAAAAGAAGAAAAGGAAGAAGAAAGCACTGAAATCTCTTAGACTGAGTCAGTGATTTCTTTACAGGGATAATAAATCTTGAATAAATAATAATAATAATAATAATAATAATCAATACTTATATAGCGCCTATTCTCGGCTAGAGACCAAGCTCTAAGCGCTTTACAATCCACACTCGTTTACACAACGGGCTGCCTACCTGGGTAGTGCCGACTAAAGAGCTGCCAGCTGGCGCTTCATTCAGTCGTTTCCCGTGTCATCCATTCAGTATCGTTCAATATCGATCACTCATTTTCCTTACTTCCTTCATTCTTTCCTCCATTTCTCACGCAGAGTGCATGCTATGTGTAACGTGTCATCCATACCAACGGCCAAACTGGCCTACTCTTCCGAAAGTTGGTGATGGGATTTTACGTGTGTGCAAGATGTTATGCATTGTTCACACACGGAACCTCGGTTTATAGTCTCATTCGAAGGACTGTATGGGAAATGGAGTCAGAACCAATGTTAACTCCGAGGAAAATCCCCCTGTACCGAAACGCCCCGGTGGAGGTTCGAACCCGCAACCCCAGGATCACCAAGATTACGAGTCAGCCGCTCTACCAACTGAGCTATTCCGGCCCCCGATATGAAAAGAGTAATTTCAATGATATAAATGTAAAGCAGGAAAATAAGATACAGCTGAAGAAGAAGAAGAAGAAGGAAAAGAAGAGAAAAAAAATGGTGTACATTTTTTATGCTCAATTTTACTTTAATCGTATGCATTCGGAAGACACCATCACCTTACACACAGCCACAAACAGACAACACAGAGATGCATCCACAGAAACCCACACACAAACACAACCATATACTGAAAAGGGAAAGGAACAAGAAAGCTACAAAGTAGCAAAAAAAGCTGGTAACTGGAGGCTGGGGTGTCTGAACAGATACTGAAAAGAGTAGTTTTAACAGATGATAACGGAGGCAGAAAAGAGTAGTTTTAACAGATGACAGGGAGACTGAAAAGAGTAATTTCAACAGATGATAGGGAGACTGAAATGAGTAATTTCAACAGATGACAGGGAGACTGAAAAGAGTAATTTCAACAGATGATAGGGAGACTGAAAAGAGTAGTTTTAACAGATGATAGGGAGACTGAAAAGAGTAGTTTTAACAGATGACAGGGAGACTGAAAAGAGTAATTTCAACAGATGATAGGGAGACTGAAAAGAGTAATTTCAACAGATGATAGGGAGACTGAAAAGAGTAATTTCAACAGATGATAGGGAGACTGAAAAGAGTAATTTCAACAGATGATAGGGAGACTGAAAAGAGTAATTTCAACAGATGATAGGGAGACTGAAAAGAGTAGTTTCAACAGATGATAGGGAGACTGAAAAGTGTAGTTTTAACAGATGATACGGAGACTGAAAAGAGTAGTTTTAACAGATGAAAGGGAGACTGAAAAGAGTAGTTTTAACAGATGATAGGGAGACTGAAAAGAGTAGTTTTAACAGATGAAAGGGAGACTGAAAAGAGTAGTTTTAACAGATGATAGGGAGACTGAAAAGAGTAGTTTTAAACAGATGACAGGGAGACTGAAAAGAGCAGTTTTAACAGATGATAAGGAGACTGAAAAAAGTAGTTGTAGCAAATGATAATGGTCTCTCTCTCTCTCTCGCTCTCTCTAACTAACACACACACACACACACACACACACACACACACACACGCACACGCACACACACTCACACAAAGAAAGAAAGAACGAAAGAAAAAGTGGAAGCTGGTACCATGAGGTGAATGCCAGATCTGAGAGAGAGCACTGACTGATTGTTTGGGAGTCCAGCTGAAATTTGCGAATCAGTGGAAGAACGAAGCTTGTGTGACTGTGTGTATAGAAAAGATCAGAAGATAGATGAAGATGAATAAGTGAAAACACTTTAACAAACTTATAATTCTTCTTTTTCTTTTTTCAAAAGCTTGGCACCTATCGGTTTGTCATCAGCACTGCACAATGACCATTACTTTCAAGCAAACACACACACAGATCCTATTTCTTAAGTAGGTATTCCAATGTCTCAGTATCCAGTTTCTGGAATAAAATATACCTGAGAAAGCTTACTTTCAGCAATTTTCAACTTGCACTTAAACTTTTTATTGCTGCTGGAAAAGTAGCTGAATTACATCAAATTACAACATGCAAACTTCCTTGACTGATATGATGTAAAAAAAAGTTTGCACTCGTGTACTGTTCCCATCTTTTTTTATATTTTTTTTCAAAAATCTTCATCAATTGCATGAATGTATGCAGGAGATGAAGCTTGAGAGTAAATGAGGTTGACGGACCCGCCTGACAAATGGAGCTAATCAATTACAAGACAGATGCAATGCCTTTCGAACCTGAGGTCTTCTAAGTCGAAAACAGACAAGACTAACAAACAAATACAAAGGATGCCTGCATGTTTTTTGATAACACACATTTGTCATCAAATTTTCTTCTTTAAAAAAAAGGTGGAAAAAAAAAAGAAACAATGAACTGCCCATCCAAAAATTGTGCTTTTCACTTGTGATCAAAAACATTATCAACAGGTTTTTTTTTTTTCTCCTTTACATTTGATGGAAATGTTTGTGATGGAAAATGTCCAACTCCGAAACAAATTCACAAAAATTTTGTTTCCCAAGGCAATGAAAGAAAAGAACGGAAAAAAGAGGAGGGTGGGGGGGGGGGGGGGGGGGGGGGGGGGGGGAGAGTGTGGGAGGGGTGGGGGGAGAGAGGGGGAGGGACATCTTTTTACACTGTGTCTATCAATGCAAACAGTTCTGAGACCTGGCTACTGACATTGTCAATTGGAATACCTTATTCCAGATATCTTCCCTCTTTCCACCTCTGAAACCAGCTCTACTATTATTAGTTAGGTTAATTCACTACCACTGACAGAAAAGGAAACATGTACGACACGATGAAACATCTATAAGAAACAGTTCAACAACACATATTTCAGAGGTAAAAAAAAAGGAGAAAAAACGAACAACTAAACAAACAAAGAAAATGTTTCACTTTGATGATAACTGTATTGATGATGGCTTTGAGTGGATAAATGATATGAACAGTAATGACAATGATTCAAAAATTGAACATGTTACACCATAAACTTCCTTTTTTCAAAATCATGAAATTGCATAATGCCAATCCTTTTGATTTCTTTTTCTTCTTTTCTAGCCAATAATATCCTGCTGTATATAATTAATCATATGTTGACCAGAATGGAAGAAATATAACAATAAAGAGTCAAATACATTCACAAAATAACAACAATGGAGAGTCACAGACATTCACAATGTATAACACATCATAGACATTCACAACGTATAGCACATGTGAATATTTACTGTTGATGATGTTTGACAATTAAAATGGTGATGACGATAGTATCACAGCGAATGACAGGACAAATACCCATTATCACTTTCACAAATCTATGAAGAAAAAGAAAAAAAAAGCTGAAAGTTACCATCCAAGTTAGATAATTATACAAACACCACACCCAAAAAAAACACCACCCCAAAGTAAAGCAACATCACACAAGGTGAAACGGTCAAAAAGTGTACATTAAGTAGGCCGCTAACAGAATTACGACGACAGTGTACACAAGAGACAGCTCTACACTGCAGGCTAGGTGGCACTGTGTTGGCGTGTCAGTGCTATGCTCCACAACCCCACCATGCAGCCGTACCTGCCAATGGATGTCTCCACTGCTGAGGCAATCCTGCGGGAGGGACTGGACACAATCACATCACCATCCACATCAAGTCCACCTTGCACGGTCAATTCTACCACTGAACTCTGTTAACCCTCTAACCCTTGCGCATCTATAACACTGGTGAAAGGAAGTACATCAACTGTACACAGATACAGGAGAGACTGCAAGAAAGAACAGAAATAGTCTGAAGCAATGGGTTAATAGGAAAAAAAAACCAGAAAGAAAGATTACTTGAAGGTACATTTCTTTTTAAAAATCACCTCTACTGTAGCGCCCATGTTTTTTTTGTTGTTGTTTATTTCTAGCTTTTACAACTCATGTTTCAGTACAACACTTTAATGGCAGATGTGTAACATTAGTGTGCTGTTACAAATATGTATAAATGTTTGAGACAATGACACAATTTTCCAAAATAATGAAATGCGTCTCGATGTCTTTCATCATCCTCTCTGAAAAAACAAAAACTCAATTAACTTTTGCTGGAGCAGTTTGCTGGGACTTTAGCATGCTAACCTCAAAAGGAATCAATCTGCAATATGGTTAATTACAACATCTAGCCTTGCCAACTGGTGCAAGACAAATCCCCTATGTGCCTTTAGATGACCTTTTCCAGTCAAACGCTTATGTGATTGAATACTTCTTCAACTACAATTTATAAACTGATAGTAACACATGCAGAGAGTGACAATTTTTGTTTGTTTGTTTGTTTTGTTTGTTTCTTTTTACAATTATTCCTTAAATACATCTCTAAAATGATTCAATCAACAACTTTCAAACTAGCAGTATCATTCTGCCTATTGCATCAAGATAGTGGAAATTCTTCAATATTTGCAAGTATAAAATGTAGCTTTAATTTAGTTGGGAATATTCTGTTAGTATTTTTACGCATACACCCAAGCTGCAGGGGGATGTCTACTTTCAACAAAATGTTTTCTTTTTCATACTGAGCTGTGCCTGAATGTAAATCCTCAATATACTGGCATCTTCTCCTTTCTACTGAGCATTGAATTGGTGTCTCTTCTTACAGAATGCCATGAATTGGTGTCTCTTCTTACAGAATGACATTTTTCCCTTTTCTACTGATCGAGCAGCGGCTGTGTGTCTCTTTTCACAGTAAGCTGTTATCCTCTTTCTGCTGTGCAGTGGCTGGTGTCTGTTTTCACAAAATGGCGTTTTCTCCTTTCTACTGAGCAACGGCTATGTGTCTCTTCTCACAGAATGCCCTTTTCCCCCTTTCTACTGAGCAAAGGCGTTTTAATCTTTCTGCTGTGCAGCGGCTGGGAGTCTGTCCTCTCAGAATGGCGTTTTCTCCTTTCTACTAAGCAGTGACAGAGTGTCTGTTCTCAACATTGTGGTATTTTGCTCCTTCTGATGAGCAGTGGCTGGGTGTTTATTCTCACAGAATATTGCTTCACCTTTTTACTAAACAATTGTCAGGAGTCTCTTCTCAATACACAAATCAGTGTTTTGTCTTTTCAACTGAGCGTACGCAAGTGCAGGCTAAGGAGCAATGAATGGAGTAAACAAACTTTGCTGGGGTCATGAGGACATCAGACCACTAAGAACGCAAAGAGCAAAGCCTTTCTGAGAGGCATCATCTTCAACCTTCCATATCTGACCCCTTCACCAGGCCATCTTAATTCTAAGCAGTTTTAATGATATCTCAGAGTGGAGGTTTTGGTCTGTTTAACATGGCTAGGAACACAGCTTTACTCAATGAAACTGACCTCTCTTTTCTTTGCAAGCGATCAAAGACTCTAAATAAGATGTTGCATTCATTCTTCAATTTTATAAATTCTATTTTCACCATAACGTGTGAGCAGAGATATTATAGTCAAAGTATACAATACATACAAATACTAAAAATGGGAAGGTAGGGCCAAAGCTGGCAGTAAGGCTGCTGATTTTTTTCATTCTCCCACACTAACAACATCTGGAGATCCTCTTCAGCCTCTCAATCTGAGAACAACCCTTTGTTTACTTTCTAATGAAGTGAAGCGAGAGGATTCTGAACTGTACGCAGCCACAACTCAACCACAAGGGGATCAAAGATAATGCCCGGTAAAGCTTATGAAGCACACTATCTGTGATTACTTCCTGTTAAGAACTGCTGTCTGAGATTTTACTTATATGATTTTGGTGGTGTTTTTTTCTTTCAGCAGAAAACACTTTAAGAACCATGAAATACTTTGGGAAACAAGGACAGCTTCCAAGCATGATATGAGCAGTACAGAGACATTCTTCTCACAGAGTTCCAAGTCACTTTTCTTGCATGTTTTGTCAGGGTTCGAGCATTTCTTGATGACTTTGTTTACAGAATTTGTGGTCTTCAATACCAAAAGGTGGTGTTCACAATTCAACAAGTACTAATCAAAAAGGTTAATCATCCAGACTGTGATTTCCACCCATAATAACTGTCCCATTCATTCAAGACACTGCTTGAAACTGTCAATGATCTTTGAAATTTTTCCAATGAAATTCTTCACAATGAAATTTTCGAACCACTCTAAAATTATGGGGACCAAGCCAAATCAAGCTAAGTGGGGAAAGCTGCAATCTGAAAAACATGAAAGGGTTAACACTGAAGGTTTTTTTGTTTTTTTCTTTACAGCATGAAATAAAAAGAAGTAGCTTGAAAAAAAAAACTGCAAAAAAAAAGAAAAGAAAAAGAAAACACATAAACAAAAATAAATAGATATTCAAATATCAATTGTCATGTTTATCACTCACCTCATGATCAAGAAGATGCACTAGTCCATTGCTATAGCTGTCAAGGTCTTGGCGAAACGTTATTCAGGTTAAGGGTTTTATTATGAATAGAGATTCACTATCCTCCATTTTTTACCTAGTTTCTTGGCAAGACATGACTCAAAGAGTTTCAACAGGTGTAAACTTTTGAGAGTCAACATGACTCTCAGGAAACATATTTGGGTGTCATTTGCCAAATTCTGGGAGTGACAGAAATTTGCCTTGTCTAAACATACCAGTACTACCTATTTATTACAACCTTCTGGAATTAGCAGAATTGAAAACAAAGCCTAACAGAGGTTCCTTAAGTGACATTCAGAGCAGAAGATGTCCATAATCATGACTTGATAAAAAAAAAAAGAATATAAGTAAGCATCCTTTGGGCATGGTTATGAATTTTTCAAGCAAAAAATAACAGCAACTTAAGTCTAAAGAAACTTCATTCAATATTTCACATAATGGCAAGAATCAACAAGTTACATGGATCAACAAGCAGAAGACTTACTGGGAAACATGAAACCAATTACCTATGCAAGTGTGTGTTTCTTTCGCCTAAAATCTAATTGGCATGTAAGTGTAGATTTTCTGCATCTCTCTCAATCCAACCCCATACAGACTTCGGTCTGGGAACAACTTGTCTTTAAGGACCTCTGCCCACAGAGGTCTATTCCCATCTCCACCTTTCTTCCTGATCTCTTTTTAAACTGGTGTAAAAGAAAAAGGTTGAGAAAAACATTTTAGAAATTAATTTCTTCCATTCTACATTACTGACAACATGAAATCATGTCCATCAACCATCAAAGGCAAACCCAAAAATGACAGTTGTATCGCCTCATTCATCAGTAGTAAACTCTAATACGTCCATGAAACACAGTCCTTGTAAGGCAAGCTGACCAGAATGTGCTGCCATTTACTTATCAGAATCACCTGTCAAGACTGAGATCTTCTCTTACTGATTCTTCCCTTTGATTGTGCCAGAAAAGATGATGGTTAGCAATCTCCATTCTTAACAGCTGAAATTTGAATTTAGGCCAGAGGTGGTGAATCTGTGGCAGAAACTGTTTTGTGAGAAGAATTTTTTATTTTTTGTTGTTGTTGTAATCCAGGGACCTACATGGGTCTGTAAAAAATAATGACAATAAGAGAGCCACCATTTCATGCAGGCAAAAAAAGTATGTGCCAAGCAAACTGCATTGTTCTTCCTATAATATAGAAGAGATGAGATAGCTAATTTGTCACACTTTAGTGTCCAAGTCAGCTATCGCGAATCAGAACAACAGAAAGGGGCTATTTTCTAGACAGTACAATTTTCAAAACTACGATGTCACTTTCATATCTTGCTGGTCCTGTCAGTGTACAAGTCTACATGCTAATCACTCAATGGGCTGTTTTGGAAGGCCTCACATGAAACATGTGCATCAAGAAAATGTGGCAGCTTTAAATTTACAGGTCATTTCTTCACTTTGGTGCTTAAATGACATACTGCAATTTTCATTATTACAACATCAAAATGACAATAATGTAGGTGATCGTTTGAGATACGGTGCAAACACCAAGAGACAATTTCAAAGTCCCTCCCCCCTCAAAAAAAAAAGAACAAAAAGGTTGTGGCTATGATTACATATTAAAGAATATGTATAAGTAGGAACATAGAAATTCTGTTTCAGTGAGCTGTGTGTATATGATTCTTTTTTTTTTCAAACATCTAAGTTGAGTATGGTTCATTATGGTCAGCTGGGCTATAGTTATTAAAGACAAGAAAAAAATTATAACTTTTTTTAATAACCTTTCATGATGGCTGACACTCTTGACAGCTATAGTACACAGTATTCACTTTCATGACTGGATCTCTACCTCTTACAACATCCAGATCACATATATCCACAAATTACATGTATAGCAGTCCAGCATATGGCAAAAGACAATTTTTTGCCAGTACTACGAAAGAAAACAACAAGAAATCACATTATCTCCAGGCTTAAGATTCAATAGCTCATACAAAGAATTGAATGACAAGCAATTTGTTTTAACAATTCCTTTTCTTCTTAATTATTTTCCAGCATTCAAAGAGAAAATCAGGATCAGAAAAAAAAGTATGGTTGATCAAATTACTATAACCATTTTTTTTCGTTTTGCTTTACACACACACACACACACACACACACACACACACACACACACACACACACACACATACACACACAAGCACACACACAAGCACACACACACACACACACACACACACACACACACACATACACACTTCAATTCACTTTGCTTACAGCCCAGCCAAACATAAAGGGCCATATCAGGGCTGTCACCTAACTAAAGTTAACTCTCAAAATAGAAAGAAAACGCACAGACACACACACACACACACACATACGCCCATAAACACACACACACACACACACACACACACACACACACACACACACACACCTCTTTAAAACAGATTTTCTAAAAAAAACATGGTGGAAATTCATTAAAATCACACACACACACACACAGACACACACGCACACGCACACACACACACACAGTGACATTCACACACACCTCACAGTGTT
>CM031596.1:100479632-100482132 GCA_018398815.1 Conus ventricosus
CAAAGCCTAAAGTAACAGCAATGTAGAGTTGCAATGAGCCATGCCCGCAGTATACTCTCCAGTGGATATAATCATGTTTCAGTTACAATAGGGACCTAATGCAAACAATTTTTTTTGTCTTTTCTATGTTTTAAAGAGATTATAATGTTTCACTTTCACGCAAAGACATTTAATTCAACAAAGAATGCCAGTTATTCTAAAGTCTGTCAGTCGAAATTATGTATTTTACGGTCACAACACATTCTCATACTAGACAAAAGGTATTTAGCAACATACTGAAAGTAAAAATCATGTTTTACTGATTCTGTTGCCACATAATAACAATAGGCAATTACGTTGGCAGTAAGCATTTTTTTTTCTCTCTCTTTTTTTTTTCATCTTGTGATGGCAAGGGAAATAATTTGAGTAATAGGAAAGTTTTAAAACAGTAAAATATCTTTGACTTTCAGAACAAAGCAATCATGCCGTCCATGCAAAGTAACGGAAGTGCTTTATGTAGTTTTGAGAAGAAAGAGAATGATACACCCAAAGGTAAAAGTGGGATCCAAAGAAGTGGATCCAGTTGTTCGGATGGGACTATAAACCGAGGTCTAGTCTGTGTCACATGCACTAAAGATCATACACGGACTCTAAAGATCCCGATGCTCATGTCCTAAGACGGGTGAGTACCGGCTACACGAAAATACACAATGCATGCAACCTGTGTGCCATAATAGTCTACTTGAAGACTGTGAGCACGGGGCAGGTTAAACATCCCCATCTGGAAGAAGAAGAAGAAGAAGTACAATCCCCAAGGCCAAAATCAACCAGCTGTGAGCAATTTTACAGCACCCTTGGAAGGCTGGGCTGTGTTGACATATAGGGTGCAAACAACTACATGACGTAAAAGTTTATGTTGTTTGTTATATCCCAAAAGACGCTAAAACGTGAAATTAGTCATGCTGAATGATCTGAGAGGACCTCATTTTGACGGGGACGGTGGGGCAGGTTAAGACACATTCTGACCTTAAATCGTTTAGCTTACAAACAAATTTTTTTAATCAAAACAAAACAAAACAAGACATACA
This sequence comes from Conus ventricosus, assembly GCA_018398815.1. Classification (NCBI taxonomy): domain Eukaryota; kingdom Metazoa; phylum Mollusca; class Gastropoda; order Neogastropoda; family Conidae; genus Conus; species Conus ventricosus. The sequence continues at coordinate 100,480,700 of CM031596.1, forward strand.
AAATAACATGCAAGAAAAAAATAACAACAAAACTTTCATTCTGTGTTTGGGTCTCCTCCTCAAGACTCTAAATCTATCAAATGACTTGATAGGGGCCGGATAGCTCAGTTGGTAGAGCGCCGGACTCGTGATCCTGGGGTTGCGGGTTCGAATTTCGGTATAGGGGATTTTTCCCTCGGAGTTAACATTGGTTCTGACTCCATTCCCCATATAGTCGTTCGGATGGGACTATAAACCGAGGTCTAGTCTGTGTCACATGCACTAAGATCATACACGGACTCTAAAGATCCCGATGCTCATGTCCTAAGATGGGTGAGTACCGGCTACACGAAAATACACAATGCATGCAACCTGTGTGCCAGAATAGTCTACGTGAAGACTGAGGGCACGGGGCAGGTTAAACATCCCCATCTGGAAGAAGAAGAAGAAGATTATCAGTGACTACATCCCTAAGTTGAAAGCTTCTTTCCATGACCGATGTAAATCGCATTCAGATCGATTGATTTTTGTTTCTTATCCTTGTATGTCAGCCAGAAGAGTTAATTCAAAGGATCCCTGAGATGAATACACTTCCACAATCACAACTTACACTATGATAGCCACAATCGCAGATACGGTAGTAGGACCAAGTACCGACTAGGCTACTGGTATTGCCAGAATTTACGCTCTATCATCGTGATAAGCACAAACAGACATCATCGTAAGACAGGTTGAATCAATGAATAATAATAATCATTATCACTTACCTGTTGGGATATAAAGTGTATAATGCATAAAATCTCTTCTGCTCATTTGACTTTTTGTCAATACTTTGATTACTGAGACAACTCTCAATCGAGCCAGAGTCACTTTCGTCTGCCATTCTGGCAGATAACTCCCTTCTTGTTGTGCGACACACATCCTTTTCCGGTTTTTAAAGCAGACGACACAGATCTTCGAAGCAGACGACAAAGGCATAGTCTCTTAGTAAAGAAGATGCTTTTCTTTAGTTTATCTGTTGCATCGACATAACATTTAAGCTTTGAAATGGCCTGGCTTGGACGATTTGATGATTTTGGAGACGACTGGAATGACAATGCATCTACATTTCCTCAAAACTCAAAATCTAGAGGACCTGTCAATGGATCAAACCGAAAGAGCCACCAAATCCAAGGACATGAGCATCGAACAGAAGTGAAAAGACTCTGCGATATTACAAACCATACAACAGAAGTTGTAAGTCGACGAGAGAGAGAGAGAGAGAGAGAGAGAGAGAGAGAGAGAGAGAGAGAGAGTGTTCAGGGTGAGGGAGAAGAAGAAGAAGAAATAAGTATGTGAAAGAACTGGAAAAATCGTTAAACCGTAAATGCTATGCTGTTTTTAAAAACATTTTTACTATTTTAGACTGACGGGCAGAGGGAGAACGGGGTGGAGGGAGATCGAGCTAGCTATTA
>CM031596.1:100489632-100542132 GCA_018398815.1 Conus ventricosus
CACACACACACACACACACACACACACACACACAAACGCACGCACGCCCGCACGCACACACACAAAAGATGAATAGATGGATACATATTCCGCAGCTCGGGTCTCTGCGTGGACAGTTTTCAAGGAAATAAATATTTCCGTTTTGATTATATCAAACAAGAATATCAATACATTTTTTCCATTATGATCATATCAAACGAGAACATATTGGGTCTTTGTTTGTTTGCTTGCTTGTATGTTTTTGTTTTTGAGTATCAGAAATCGGCTAGGCGCACAATTTTGATTTTGCATTAGAGTTTTTTTTTTTTTCCCCATTTCTGGCATACAATGCTGTTTTGACCTCTGAAGTTGGCTGGGCTACAAACAAGGTGACTTGATCAGGGTCAGCTGGACAAGAAAAACTTGTGAAAATTTTTTTTCTTCTGTTTATATGAATGTATATGTACATCTTGTATCTCACGCTGTCTGTCTGTCAGTCTGCAGTCTTCAAGTTGGTGCAGTCTTCAGTCTGGTGGGTTTCTGTCTCACAGGTCGGCCAGATTCGGTATCTGACCACAAAGACGGGAAAGCAAACTAAGAAGTGTGACGTAGTTCTTTTTGATGATACAACTCCCTCCTTCTGCTTGGACCTGTAAGTATATGATTTCACCTGTACTCGTGTAGTGCTAAATTTTAATTCCACATTCATTTTTTGTTGTTATTCATCCTCTTTTCAACTGACTGGTTGAATCACTTGCACTTATCCAGCGTATGTTTAAGTAATTTGATTATCTGCTTGGGTGGGTGGTGTTTTTGCATCGTAGGCTTTATGCTATTGCCTACAATACTGAAAAATAAGATGAGGTTCGTAATGCATTCTAGATCCTTTTGTGTGTGTGGTATTTTCTCTGCTTCGTAAGTATAGCCTGTTGTATTGTTGGCATATATTGCAGATGGCAAAACCATGCAGATGCAGCTTTGCTATGGACACCCTTCGAAACAGGTCTATTCACCATATATTCTTTTCTTTCTTAATCTGTTTATTTGTTCTCCCTCTTTCCATGCAGCTTTCATAAGGGTAAAAAGTGCAATTTGAGGCCATCTATGCATATGTGCGAGGTCATCTATGCATATGTGCGAAAAAGTGTGTCTTTGTAGGATCGTGTGTGTGTGTGTGTGTGTGTGTGTGTGTGTGTGTGTGTGTGTGGTGTGTGTGTGTGTGTGTGCGCGTGTGTGTGCGTGCGTGGGTGCGTGTGTGTGTGTGGTAAATATTATGTTTTGTAATGGGATATTTACCCACCTCGGTAGTGTGGAATTCGGAATGAGATTTATTTACGTTCCCATGTAATAGTCTACTCGGCAGTGTAGAATACGTAATGAGATTTCTTTACGTTTCTAATAGTGTACCTTTTGACTACTTTCCTACAATATCATACCTTTGTCGCCTTTCCTCAACATAATTAGATATATCTGTTCATGATGTATAGGCTACCCCCATTTATAAATTATACGAAACTGTTGGGAAGCACTGAACACACACACACACACACACCACACTACAGTGGCGCACACACACGCACGCACGATTCAGGTAAATATCAGCATATAGTCTCCCGGTCTGATCCACTTTTATGCTCTACAAGTCGTTGACAAATCAAGGATCGCCAGCAAGTCGAAAGAACCAGAAGAGCAATCTTTCAGTGGGCTTTCACAGAAGAAGCGGTTAGATGAGCTGGTGATGAGTCGAGTCCAAGAGAACTAGCCAGACAGCGGCGTTGTAGAGGAATAGAGGAATCATCAGGCAACTAATAAAACAGCGGATAGAAAGGTACATCTGTCACATTTTGTCCAGAATCTATAACCATGGCTTCGCTCAACCAGTTCAGCACCTAAAGATCCCAAGGTCTAATCTCTTGTATGGTGGTAGCAATACAACATGCTCCTGAGGGCGTGAGGACCAGATAGCAAAAACACTTAAATACCAAGATGTCAGCTGACTGACCGGGAATGACAGCAGGTGTTGTCCGCTTCGTCAAGCGAATAAGTAGGCCTAGTCAGCGTGTGATGATCCGTAAACATAAGTGGCCATAAAGTTAACTTGGTCGCATGAAATTCGATGTTATAAAACATTTGTCCTTCAGTCTTGTATTTTACAAAAGGCTCTTGACTAGATTAAGAGTTACAAAGTGAACGAAACGAATTTAACATTTGCTGCCAGTCATTTGCAGAAGAAGAAAAAATTGACGTATAAACGTGAACTACTACTAGAAAAAGAACATCGGTACTCGCTTTGATCCTCGTGTGGCTGTAATGGTCACAAGCAAAACACAAGTTTAATTCATGTGGTGTTTCTGCCTTTTCTTTGTCTAGAATTACACCGCCCATTATCGTTTTTGTGTGATTATTTGGACGTCATACGCTTTGTAAAGATATGAGCCAAGATGGACTTCAGTTACGCCTATTCCTTTCTTTGGTGATTTAGACTTGAATCAGTTTAAAAAACAAGATGCAAAGCATATAAACGTACTTCCAGTTTATCTTGAATACGCGTCTAAAAAAAACCGTCACAATTAAACATGCGTCATAATGTATTTCGTCACTGAGATAAGAAATCGGCCAGGTACTTTCTGAGATAATCCATAAAGAAGAAAAACCGTTTTGGGCCGTTATAGCCGTTAGTAATGGCTATTGTGGTAAAATAAAACATCGGGCATCATCCGTGACCCATAATGAACATACAAATTTTCAGAAAGATCGGCCCAGAAGTTTTGTCTGGAGCGAGTGGAACACATTTTGACCACGGACAGACAGACAGCATTTCTTCGTTCCCATTGTAAAGTACTCCCTGTTCTTTTAGAACTGGGAGTACAACAACAAAAAAATCACCGAGAAAAGAAAATGTCAAAGCTGTTAAACGTTTTTGTAATCAGCTTTCCGCAAATATTATATATCCAGATAAGGCCTGATCAGTAGGCCCTACTACAATTGCTTAACAGCTTTTTCCTCCCGCCCCACCTCATCCTATCTCGTTTTCTTCTCTTTTGTGACAATTTATGTAATGATTTCAGTATTGTTTATGGCCGATGTGAAGATTGCTTACAACAGCTTCAAATCCAGCATGGTGGGAACAGCGGACAGCAAAACCATATTTACAGTGGACCCAGGTATGCTGGAGAGACAAGGAACCTCCCTCCCTCCCTCCCGCCCGACTCCCTCTCACTTCCTTTGTGTTTGTGTGTGTATGTGTGTGTGTCTGTGTGCAAGAGCGCGTTTTGTGTTGTGTGGTGGTGGTGGTGGTGTGTGTGTGTGTGTGTGTATGTGTGTGTGAGTCTGTATGCATGTGTGTGTGTGTGCGCGTGCGTGCACGTGTGTGAATGTGTGTGCGTGCATGTGTGTGTACGCACGTGCGTGCGCGCGTGCATGTGCATGTGTGTGTGTGTGTGTGTGTGTGTGTGTGTGTGTGTTCAAGTAAAAGTGGACAAACGAACAAACTTATCAAACGTTTTGTTCCGATGTAATAGAATCTGCAGAGTGACAGACATGATCTAGTCGTGGTGTTGGTCAGGAAACTTGAGCAACACTCCCAGGGATGCCTGTCAATTTAAACTGACGAAATGAGAGTGTGTGGCTCCAGTTTTCCCAACGCAGCCCACAGTACTCTTTACTTTGGGTGGAAACTAGCCAGGGCTGAAAAAGCCAAGAAGTAATTGCTTCAGATGGGACTTGAACCTTCAACTTTCCGGCTCGCAATACAAACATTTAAAGCTGGTTGACAACATTATGTTATATCTTGAGTTACTGAACTTTAAAATCCACTTAGCAGGGAAGATAGTGAAAGTATCATCCTATTAAGCCGGACAAGTTATTCCCAGTACGAGGAAGCGATGTTCAAATGGAGTCATGGCACATGGGGTAAAGCAGATATATGTTGTAAAGGGTCGTGTTGTGGGGCACTGTCAGAGGTGTGGTGTGTTTGCTTCATGATGAAATGGTTCAAAATTGTTCTTTAAGAGTATGGTTTGCCATCATTGTCAAAATGCATACCGCTATGTTTTTATCTGTCTTGCAGACACCCCAGAAGCTCACTGTCTCCGACAGTTCCTGAGGACTCAGGACAGAACTGCCATGGATTATAGTTTGACAACAGCATGTGACGACCTGGATCTAGACTGTAAGTCCCATTTTGATGGTCTAAGAACATCTAGCTGTGTAAATTCTGAAAGACCTGTGTGTGTGTGTGTGTTTGTGTGGTTTGCGTACGTGACTGTGTGCACATGCATTATGTAGCCTATATGTGTATAATTATGTTTACATGAGTCAGTGCCCGCACACGCGCATGTTTGACTGTTGGTCTAGGCCAGCGTGTGTGATGTGTATCACCACGAGTATGTTTGAAAAGTGTGTGTGTGTGTGTGTGCCCGAGTCAAAGCAGTACACATCTGTATGAACAGTTGCACTATGTGTGTGCTTACGTACATGTGTACTTGGGTGCATGCATGTGTAGATGAATGTCTGTGTATGTGAATGTGTGCATGCAGCCTACATATGCACAATGACAGGTGGGAGCCGACATGTATTGTTGCAGTGAGCAACATCACCGAGGAGTTCACAGTGCATCAGCTGCAGGACAAACGAAGGGACATGACCCAAGACACCAGCACTGTCACCCATTACGGCGTTCTCTTCGCCCTCATCACTTCCTTCAATGTCGACACCAACTCCGCTGAGGTGGTGCGCCAGCTATGGTCAGTACCAACACATGCGTGTGAATGCATAATAATAATAATAATAATATGAATACTTATATAGCGCCTATTCTCGGCTAGAGGCCAAGCTCTAAGCGCTTTACAATCAACACTCGCTTACACAACGGGCTGCCTACCTGGGTAGTGCCGACTGAAGAGCTGCCAGCTGGCGCTTCATTCAGTCGTTTCCCGTGTCATCCAGTCAGTATCGTTCAATATCGATCACTCATTTTCCTTACTTCCTTCATTCTTTCCATTTCTTACGCAGGGTGCATGCTATGTGTAAACGTGTCATCCATACCAACGGCCAAACTGGCCTACTCTTCCGAAAGTTGGTGATGGGATTTTACGTGTGTGCAAGGTGTTATGCGTGCTTTCACACACGGAACCTCGGTTTATAGTCTCATTCGAAGGACTGTATGGGAAATGGAGTCAGAACCAATGTTAACTCCGAGGGAAAAATCCCCCTGTACCGAAACGCCCCGGCGGAGGTTCGAACCCGCAACCCCAGGATCACCAAGATTACGAGTCAGGCGCTCTACCAACTGAGCTATTCCAGCATAACACATACAAGAAAAAAAAAACTGAGATTTTACCCTTTTTCGCGTGCCCGAACTTGCAGGCTTACATAGCATTGCTTTTCAATCTTCTGATTGCAGTGGTGGCTGCAGGAAGCGAGTGTCTCTAGAAGCAGGCCTGGCCACCTGCACAAACCCGGAGTGCAGCATCAAGTACAGCAGCAACGCCACGGCAGCGTCATACAGTAACGTAGTGACAGAGTACAACGTCACAGTGGCGCTGTCTGATCACACTGGTACTGTCCACTTCTGTCACCTTCAGTCAGCCGTTGCAGAAGCGGTCACTGGCTGCCAGGTGAGAATGTCTTAACAACTCTAGTTCTGAAAATAAAGCAGGCTTACACTTCCAAAATCTGACAGAGTGGGAGATTGTGGGCGTGGTGGTTGCCGAGAAAAAAATTCTGCCGAATGCTTCTCGGAAGAGCGGGAGTGGAGCGACCAACTGCATCAATCTAACTATACTGCTCAAAACAATTTAAGAGCCAGTTGAAAACATTCACACACAATTAACCGAAAAACAAAATAACTTCTTCAAACAATTTAATTGAAAATTCATATATGGAACAATACAATGACATCATAAATAAACGAATAACAGCTGCTCAAAAACAACTTCATGGGCTTAATTGATGAACACCTTCATTTCAGAAATCAGAACAGTCAAATCAAATGACAATCAATGTCAATACTCAGTATGGCCGCCATTAGCGCGGATACAAGCTAGACATCCGTCTCATAGACATCTCTGTCTCATAGAGTCCACAAGCCTCCTGAGAGTCAGCTGGGGGATGTTGTTCCACTCCTGCTGGAAGAAGTCGAAGAGCTGACCTTGGTTCACTGCTGGAGGTGGTTCTCGTGAAGCAGGCGCCCCAGGAGTGCTCGATCGGGTTAAGGTCGGGCGAGGACGCTGGCCAGTCGAGGCGGTTGACCTGCTGCTCCTCCAAGAAGACGTTTACCACCCTGGCACGATGGGGACGGGCGTTGTCGTCCTGGAGGATGGCGTCAGGGCCCAGGGCTTGCAGGGTAGGCAGGACCAAAGGCTGAAGAATGTTGTCCCTGTACGCCACACCAGTTAGGTTACCTTCAACTCGGTACAGGGGGGTTCTGAAGTTCCTTCCTATGCCACCCCACACCATGATAGACCCCCCCACCATACCGGTCCCATTCGATTACGTTAACTTCTTGGTAGCGTTCCCCCGTCTGCCTTCAGACACGTATGCGACCATCGTGGAAGTGCCGAGCAAAATGCGACTCGTCAGAAAACATCACCCAGGCCCAGTGCTGCCTCGTCCAGGCCACATGAGCTCCACCAGATCAGTCGCGCCCTACGGTGAGCCGCCGTCAGCACAGGTCGAACAGCTGACCGTCTTGCTCGGAGGTTAACTTCTCTCAGACGGTTCCGAACAGTTTGGTTGGAAATGTTGACGTTCGCTGCAGCACGCAGTTGTCACCTGAGGTTATTTGCAGTGGCAGTTCTTTGTCTCAGCGCCGTCAGAACCAGCAGTCTGTCCTGCTGTCTGGTGGTGGACCTAGGCCGGCCAGACTGTCTTCGTTCAGCAGTACTACCGGTGGCGTTGAAGCGATCACGAAGTCTTTGGACGACAGCATGATGCACTTGAAGGTGACGACCAACTTCTCTGATGCCTACACCTTCTTGAAGCCAAACAATAGCCCTTCCCTGGTCAGTGTCATTTAATCTGTCTTGGTGGCATGGTTAAAAACACTCTCAAAAGTGGCTTTTTTATACCCACTGGTCAGCAAAACTGGTTGCCACGTGTTCAGTAAAGGCACGACTTCCACGTGCAATGCGGTTTGCAGTCAGCCCAACTCTGCTGCCTCAGCTATGCGCTCGCAAACCGCAACCATGTTTTCGTGATTTCGGAGTTCCTTTTGTGAACTCGTTCAACCCACTAGACTCGGATTCAACTGAACACATGCCAAAACCAGTTTTGCATTGAAGCAGTTGTCACACTTTCAGTGCAAAAATTGGACAAAAGATTTGAATTCTATACACTACGATGCGTTATCTAAACCATATGAAAAATGCAGGTGGCTCTTAAATTTTGAGCAGTATATTTATCCATCCATCTCTCTCTCTTGACCCCAACATGCACAACCGAGGACTTGTGGATGTTCATCTATCTCTCTCTCTCTCTACACACACACTGCTCATTCCTCAGTTGTGTATAATAGGATCGGTTTTTGTTTTTGTTTGTTCTTAGACGAGTCAGCTCTTAAGCTGTGTACAACAGGATAAAGTGGTTCAGTCCATTTCTTTTTCTAGACTATTCAGGCGCTCAGTTGTATATAAAATGGTCGTGTTGTGTATGTTTTATGCAATTTATTTTCTAGACGGGTCAGGTCCTACATTTTGCACAATAGGACTAAAGGATTCTGTTTTTTTTTCAAGACGAGTGGGACCATCAGTTATGCAATTAGGGGCCAAGGGATTGTTTTGTTGTTTTTTCTACACGTCAGGTTTCAAGTTATGCAGTTAGGGGCCAAGGGATTGTTTTGTTTTTTCTACACAAGTCAGGTTTCAAGTTGTGCACAAAAGGATCAAGGGATTATGCTCTAGAGAACCTCTGAATATTGAATGTGTTTGATAAACAGAGATAGATATGTAGAAATGACCTTCACCTCGTAAAAAAAACAAAACATTTCTAATTAATTCAGATTTCTAATAATCGACCTCTCAGACTGACCAACATTCAGCAGAATGCTGTGTGTGTAACCTTGTGTTTAAAGCTGTAGTTGTGCTGAAAACGAATTACCCGAGACTCAATTAATATAAACATAAACTAAAATTACGATTTGCAGCCTCAAGTGTTTCTGGGATGTCTGAAGAGCAGCGGACCAGCGTGAAATGGCAGTACTTGATGGAACACTGCAAAGTGATTTTCAAAGTAAGACTGATCAAATATGCATGTGGCTTATATGCATGTCTAAAAAGAAATCCATCAAACAGAAAGCTGCACGATTTAGGCATGGAATTCTGCTAAACAGAAAAGTGGGGACTTTCTTCAATTCTGAATGCAACCAAATGTGTAATTTGATTTCTCACTGTGTGTGTGCATGGATTCAGCTAACTAATGTATCCTGCTAAAGCTAAGTGGTTGAAAACTGGGCGACTGTAGGTATCTCCAACTGATGTTGAGCACACTTGCAATGCTCGCATTGCTTTTCAGTTTCTGTTCTAGGCTTGTGCTTCAAGCGCATTAGCTGATCACAGGTAGTAACTGTTATTACAGAGGAGCACGGGCAAAACCGTACAGGCAACCATCCTTTTCTAGTTTTTGGATAATGCCTTCTGCTCATGAACCGTCTAGTCTTGTCCAGCCAAGCATCAACTTTCTCATTGCCATGTTGAACCTTTCAGTGGTTCCATCAACTATCAACGATTTCAGTACAGGATATGCAAGTAGAAAATAAGAAGGGTGAAACTATATTGATTTTCCCCAAGGACAGTGGTTCGAAATAAGCACAGAAAAAACACATAGAAGTCGCATAACGGTGGACAAATACAACAGAAAAATACTGTTTAGATGCATGGATCTGTTGTCATTGTTGAACTGATATTCTGCATGATTGAATATGAAGTGTGTAACAGTTTCATAATGTGTTTTTAGCTGAAGACGTTCAAGCCAGGAATGGGTCAGCAGCCCTCAGTTCAAATCCTGTCACTGGAGAAACGGTGCTACCCACAGACTGGTCCTGCATGGAAATCTGATCACAGGCAGTTCTAACATGGTTTCATGTCCACGGTGCTAATGCTGTCAAGTTCTTTCTGCACCAGTTACGAATGGGCCACTCTCTCTGCATTTACTATTTTTGTTCATCTGGATATTCAGCGTTGTTAAACTTTTTCACGTTATACTGTTGAATGAACTTTTCAAAGTATCAAAATGATAAATAAGTCAATGATTCGCACACAGGATTGTGGTTGTGATCAATGTGCGAGTGGGCTTTGTATATGCCCATCAGAGTGTATTACATGTGTTTCTTCAACCACTTGCCTGAAACAGCTTGCTATTGTCTGTTATAACTATACATTCCATAAGAACTATTTGTTACAGATTTAATATGTGTGTGTGTGTGTGTGCATTTCTGTGTGCGCATGCGCACACCCTTTTACAACATGTGTACAAGAGGTCCCAATTCTTTGCAGAAAGAACACCATCAATCCCCCATTATAGGCATTCCCATGTATGCAAAAATTCTAATACAACAAATTCCCTTTAACAGCATTCCTTGTACGCAAAAATTCAACAGAGAATGCAGGATTGAGCGAGAACAAGAAAATTATTGCATTCCGATTCATATCATTCAACCAACTTGCCAGTGTATGCGTGTGTGTGCACGCGCACATGCATGTGCATTTTCTGCTGAAAGAACAGTCTTAACACTGACCAATAGCAACTTCTGGAATGACTCAATTTTTGCCATCAAGTGCAAAAAAAACAAACCCACCCATTAACTAATTTTAGCAACATTGTAAAATGTGCATTATTTTTTTCTCTTAAATATTCAAAAGTCTTCGTAAAGACCTTGAATCTGGGATTTATTTGGTCAAGATATGCTTTGAAGTCCCATCCTTAAAGGTCTACTTTAGAGATTTTCAATAATTTGTTAAAAACAGGTCTACATGTCATATAACTACAGTATGGTATTCATTTTTTTTTTTAAATCGCCGGAAGAATTTAATAGATAAAAAACGACTTTTGCACAAAATCGCCGGAAGAATTTAATAGATAAAAAACGACTTTTGCACACCTGTTCAAACCCCGCGTGGTAGACCGAAAACCGTGACGTCACTTGGACTGGCCGTCAGCCGCGACCTACACAACAAGCCAACGCCAAGTGAAATCAACACGAGTTGCGATCCCCCACAGCCTAAAAAGTCATGAGGGGGTGGCAGATATTGTGCTGTAGGCGAGTGCAGCAGCTCAGCAGGAGACGGATATTCTTTGCACACATTTCCATCTGATCCAGATACTCGAAAGAAGTGGATTCGGTTCGTGCAACCATGCCGGGCAACTACAGTTCTTTTTACCACGCCAGTTCCAGCTGGACCGCGGAAACGAGCTATTCCGACAATTGCCGAGCCCGTTCGAGTGGCTCAAAAACTTCGTCTGCATTGTGCGCGTATACTTCGAAGGCGGAGTAGTAAGCTCGTACAGATGAGTACGATAGTCGCACGTTTATTCTGTTCTTATCTATGGACAGATCACACTTGTTAAATTGCAGAAACATCCCCAGAGTCACATTGGCTGTCGCAATCATAGTCACTGCTTTTACATAAATTAAATACCGAGCGAGATGTGCAAGAACCATCAGAATTTCTTTCTGTCGCCGTCGCTGACCATCATGTGACGTCACGTCCAAGAGCAGTTAAGCCATGCCAAGATTTAGTCGATTAACTCCCGTTTTCTTGATTACAGGTGAAAATGCCCACTTTCAAGATCGATTTCGTGTGATCGGGAGCGAATCGGATGTTTATTTTACCAATTTATCAAACATTTCATATTTCTGCATAAGCTGACCAATTATCGAAAACCTCTAAAGTAGACCTTTAACCAGCTCAGTATACTTGTAGAAAGTCCACACTCAATACACTTGTAGAAAGTTACTCTTGGAATTTTTGTTGGTCTGCTCAATGAAAGAAGCCAAATACTGCTCCTGAAGTAGGCTGCTGAATTTCAGATGTTTTCCTGTAAAATAAATAAAAGAGTTGTGAAAAATTGAATGACTGCTGTCATGCTAATCAAGAGTTAGCAGTAAAGGACAGCTTATGTCGTCACCGTTTCTCGAGTTACAGGACATCTTATATGGTCATTGTGGCTAACCACAATTACCTGTAGAGACATCGCTATAAAACAAACATTTATTTTGTAAGCAAAAACAACAGCAGTATTCTCGGCATCATAGACTGTCAACCTGAAAGTCAAGGGTTCGAGTCTATGCTTTCATGCTTTGCAGCTCTCAAAGCCCTCTTGAATTCTTACCGAGGTGTACTGTGGGCTTTTAAATAGGAGAGGGACATCATGTTGAGAGTTGACCGTTTCTCCGATTTCCTGACCTTCACAGGTGCTCATCTCTTGGGCCTGGTCAATATCGTAATGTATCAAGAAAACATCCATTAACTACCAAGTCTCAAACCATGGTAGAGCGCTAGATCACCAACATAATGAATACATGAACATGGCCTCACTTTATGGATTCACATTATGGTGTGGTAGTGCCCTAGTTTTGATTTACCCTCTATATCTGCGTCCACGAGTTGGTGAAAGTCTTTTGTTGTCAGCAATATCTCGGCCTATAACCAGTAGGTAGTTTTGCAGATCAGCAGTTTGTAGGGCAATACTCGTTAAGAAAGGCACTAGTGATCAATGATGGAACGGTTTCTAAATCCAACTCCCAGACCAAATGATTACCAATAAACTCAAATGTTAGGTCCTTCTCATTATTGCTGACATTGCAGAAAAGCTGTTTCCCCTGATGGGCAGGCTCATAGCAGCCTAAAACTGGAAGAGCAGGCACTTAACAAGCAGCATATATACGCCACAGTCATGGTATATAGGGAACCACACAAAATACATTAAACACTACAAAGTTCCTGAGTCGCAATGATCTTTATTTACAGTCATACATAAAAATTCATTGCTCCCATTACTGCAAAGTCATGAAAAAATACAGATCACCCACATTAAAGAACTGTGCTATGTTTAGCAAGCAACCATTGTTAAAAAACCCACAAAGGAAGAAAAAGTAGAACTTGGTTCATCAATGCCAAACTGAATGTTACAATACTTGAACGATGATACGGCTAAATGGATAAAGGCTTTTGTACTTCTTGCTTTCATTAAATCTATTTTCACCTGTATATGAAGAACTTTCAAACACAGCAAATACACACACACAGACATTTCGACATACTGTGAAATGATAAATCTAAGGAGTTGATTCACTGAAAATATGCTCTTTTGTTCTCATACTCTGTCATGATAATGTATTCATATCTATACTGAGAAGGCTGTGTAGAGATGACTGCATAATACTTTCTACACCCGAGTGTCAAACATAAAACCAATTAAAATGAGCAATTAAAATTTAAAAAAAAAAGGGGGGAACCATGACAAACCAACATATTCATAGTATGTAGCTTAGTTCCAGGATGCAAGCCCGAGTGTTTATAAAGAGTGCTCTTTTCCAAAAAATTTTCATAAACACAAGACAAATGTGCCTTGATTTGGAATCAAGGTATAATGCACATTTGCAATAACTAGAAGGCGAAAGTCAAGGGAGACAATCAGCAATGACACAGTCTCTCCAGATACCAATCTTTCAAGGGACCCCAACATTATTGGGCTGTTTGACTCTGTCGACCTATCCTTCTAGCTACTGTGGCTTGCAGGGGAAGCCCCCCTCCCAAAATCACAAGCCTTGTCCACGATTTATACATAGACATGAAATACAAAAAACACAAGCTATGAATACCGCTACTTCAAACCACAAACCGATTCCCCCCAAGGACTCGCAAATGCATCCAAAAGTGCAATGCATTTCCAAACTTATCAATATCATGCACGGACTAAACAAAAATTTATGGATATGGGATGAAAAGCATAGTATGGCAGTGTGCAAAATGAAAATGCTCCACAACATTCAGCTTAAAATGACAAAACGCTATGGTTTAAAATGTCAGTTTCTTCGGGATTTCCCACGTGAATTCCTGCCTTCCAAAATGTCCATAGCAAGCTGTTTTTTGGTACACTGGATGTCGTAAATTCAGGTCCCTGCAACAAAACAGACATTTCATTGAAACATGCGCCAACTGGGTCAAGGCGTTGTAAAAATGGGATTATTACTACATGCAAGTAGGTACTGGCAGCCAAAATTAGCATATTATTTTTCATACTTAAGATCTGTATCGTTGCAAAGTAAATGGAAAAACATACAAAACACAAGAATGAAGTCTCAAGAATGAAGTCTCTATCTTTAGTCGTTTTAGAGATATTGCAGTTTAAAGTTGCAACGTTTTTATGCACCGGACAAAATGAGATATCTTCCAAGTTTAAAAGCCAATAGGATCATACATGATTGATACATCTGGTTATAAATTGGTGTTCTCAATCTATACAACTTACACTCTTTGAACAAGCAAGTTCCATGGTATCAGTTTACATGGCTTTTGTGTGTCATAAAGTGTCAAACTTGTAATAAATTGCAATTCAGCGCTTTTTGAATTTGCATGATGTGGCTACTTTGAAGCACTGCAGCACAGTAAGAATGGCCATTTCAGAGTTTCCAGCGGTTTGGACAAACTCTCTATGTTGTACTAAGCAGTCATTTTTTCTGAGGTATTTGCTATAAAAACATTTATGAAAACTTCTGTGCTAAAAACAGGAAATATTGCAATTTGGACGGCTGAAAAATGGGGTAGAATCGCCCACCACACTTAAAATTGCTATAACTTCTAAACTACTTCATGAACTGTTTCCAAAGTATGTCCTGTAAATCAAAGTGTACATTTTTGTTACTTTGTGCCTAACATTTTATTTCCTGTACTAGAATAGTGTCTAACAGGGCGGAATGATGATGATGTCCGAATTAAAACTGAGTTTTTCAAAACATAGATTTCAACAAAAATTTGGTATGATGTTGTCTGTATTGTTATTTATAAAATAATGTTATTTTTGCTGTTTCTGACAAGTGTTGGCAGCCATCAAACTAAAGGTCACTTACGTGGGAAGTGCACTCTTGCTGACGGGCAGATTGGGTTGACTACGTATATAGTTCTTTTTGTATGCAGCATACTTCAGGCAGAGTTCATCGTTAATTGGAACAGACCAGGCATGGCCAGTAGTTGTTTAGGAGACTATGTTGAAGTCCCTGGCAAAAACAAATATGCTCTGCACTAAATCTGTGTCTGTCTTGGTTGGCCACACAAGCGTGTTGTTTACAAGAGCAAATTTCCTCAGAAAATCAATGTCTGCTTTCTCAGGACAGTGGATCTGTGACACACTGCCAAATCATCATAGAAAACTACATTCTGGCCAATTTTGGTAAAGATAAGGCTTCCAGAAAGCAATCAGTGGCATGTTCACTTATTTCATCATTGATGCAGCATGACTGCATCCTCAAAATAGCCCTGATGTGGCCCTTTGCGGTCGGCTGGGCTATAAGCAACATTATCTTATCCTCAAAATGGGTGATAACTTCTGCTCTGCCTCAGGAAAAGTTGAAGTGAAGACATAGCTCACACCTCATTCACTTTATCCTGGTCTGGTGGTCCTCCAACTAACAACACAGCCAATAGTGAACACTGACGTGTGGTAAAGACTGTGGCCTATATAAAGGTTTTGGGTGACCAGCCACCCACGAACCCTGGCATGTCGGGTAAAGGCTGTGGCGTATATGAAGGTTATGGGTGACCAGCCACCCACAAGCTCCAGCATGTGAGAATGCTTCTTTAATTGGTATGAGCGACATGCCACCCACAGTATCTTGTGAGGATTATAAGCTTTTATTATTTTCTCCTTTATTTACCACCAAAACACCACAATATTTACTGGGGGGAAAGCACAAATACACAATGAACAAAGTCACAAAACTTCATTCACATATTATGAAAACTGAGCGAGTTATGAAGATTTAAATGACAGTCTGGGTAATTTTTGACCCACAAGCTCTTGCAAAGATTAAACAAATATAAAAAATGTGGACGCGTTTTCTCAGTTAAAGAAAAAATAATGAAAAGAAAGAAAAAACATTAAAGCATGGCACAGGACGACTTAACTGAACTATGAGTGCATGCGTTTATGTAAATTTCCCTGTCCGTTTCTTCATCATTGTGCGATATCATGTGGTGTGTGTGTGTGTGTGTGTGTAATTACTGAAAAAACAACATTAAAGCATGGCATAGGACCACTTATCTTAACTATGAGTGCATGCTTTTAAGTAAATTTCCCTGTCTGTTTCTTCATCATTGTGTGATATCATGTGGTGTGTGTGTGTGTGTGTGTTGTTACTGCTCACTGTCCATTCCTTATAAAGTAATTTTAGTATCGGTTGTTCTTTGTAGGCAAAAATGTATTGCATGTTCTTTGTAAACAAAAGGTACATCCTCTGGAACACATTATTTTGTCAACAGGGTGTGATTTAAGCATTGCCAATAACATGTTAAGTATTTCATCATTATGATTTGAATTAACTTATTGATTTAATCATTGTGAATGTAAAAGAACATAAACATACATCATAATGCTTTTTTTTTTTAAAACAAAAGGTAAAATTAAAGAAAGATTTAACTTTATTTTGGACTCTACCTTTTTATCAACTACTCTGTTTATTCAGTATGTTTGTGCTGTTACAGCAATATACATAACTGTGGAGCATAACATCAATCACCCAAAAAATATCATAAATGTTACTGTCACAACAATGTAATGTCTTGGCAATGTAGTTGTATTCAAGCAGTTTTACTTGAAAGTAATCACCAAGTGTTCAAAGCCTTGCTGTATTTGCCAGTAAGGAGGGGAGGGGTGGGGAGGGGGGAGAAAGCAAATCTGAAATTTCAAATACACTAGGGAAAAAAATTAGCTTGCTAAAAACTTCGTTGAGTCGGATTGACTCAACAGTGGACTCCCCCCCCCCCCCCCCCCCCCCCCCCCCCCCCCCAATGCCCCAACCCCCACTACACCCTCCTTACTGTCCAGCTTCAGACTCTGTTCTCTCTCTTTTTTTTGTTTACCCCCAAACACGCTTTGCACATCAAGTATGACAGTAATGATCGGTGTTTCGATCGATGGTCATTATCAGAAGACGGTGCTTTCAAAGCCTCGGACCGTCTTGTACGCGCGGTTGTAGCTTCCGGTTTGAATATCCGTCTCAAACAGATGTTTTTTAACTACGATTAGTAACCAGTTCACAAATACATGAATTGAAGCAAGTTAAGCTTATTACTCATATCTATTTTCATTAGTTTGTCTTGTAAAAAAATATGATCGCTTCGAACGGCGCAACGCATGGGCCATTTCCGACCTGTTTAACCCTCTTCAGTATGCACTTACCAGAGCTTAGTTACGCCGAAAACCATCGGCAAGATAAGTAACTCCCTAATTTGGACATGGTTACCAAATTTAAAAATTAATTTAAAAGAGAGGAAAGGAAACAATGAAATTAAAATAATTTTTTAAATTCCTACGAATATACATATTGCTATATCATAAGTTTGAAGAATGTCACACGAGCCATTTACTCGGGAAAAAAAATCTTCAGAACTTTCTTCTGAATCGTTTATCATATCTGGTACCTCATCCCAGTCGAAATCTTGGTCACTGTAAGCTTCATTACCCAGCACTTTCACCAAGTCTTATGCCGTAAATCCTACAAATCACAGTATCTTCATCACTAAATCTCATTATAGAACGGCAGAAATCAAGGTTAGCCATGGTGAAAAACAGCATTTTGACCACAAAACTTTAAAAATTCGTAACTCGAGAACTACGGCATGTATCGACCCGCGTTTTTTTGCAAACGGAAGTGAATGGCTACAGGAAGAAGGAAGTCACGTTCTCGCGAGACTTCCTTTTCTACGAGAAACATGGCGGTGCCCATTGTTGCCACATGTTTTACCGGGCGCTGGCAGGTGCTCAGCCTTTTGGCTGTGTGATATCCGGTTGGGCGCTAGTGGGCGCGCACTTGTCAAGAGAGTTAATCTCGATGAACACCGGCTGAATTACGAACAAAATAACCAAGCATTGGCACGGAATTAAGCGAAATAAAATAACTGAATCGTTTCGAAACGGTTTGTTATTATATGCGTTATCTTACCAAGTGCGTCTTGCAATTCAACGATTAGCGCATTCGACTCGGTCATTGTCGGATCCCGGCTTCGTTCCACCATTGTTGAAATCTTGGACAAGGAGCGAATGTTTGCATTTGATACCCTCGCTTTGACTGGCTTGCACTTTGAGCATTCAACCAGTCGCTTAGCTTGATACACCAATGAATGCGGGAGAGAACGGCCTTTCTAGCGCATCGTTAATGTGTATGTTTTTTTTCGTAAGTTTTTTTCAGCAACGACGTTGGAAAGACAACACTTGTAACAAGCCTCATCAAAACTTCGATTCTAATCAATTTAAACAGATCGTACTAAAAAGAAAAATAGACCGTCTGTTGCAAACACAAATAAACAACAGAGTTCAAAAGGAAACTATATTCTTCACAATTTTCATCTGATTCTAAACGCGTTATTCATAGATACTGCCTACTGAAATCCAAGCATATTTTTCACTCAGCGGAACTTTCCCGTACACTGAAAGAAGGGCTGCCAGTACCTAATGCAAGACTATGACCGACTTTCTACCAAACCGCCACCAGCAGAACACACTTTGTTATCTGACAGGATTCATACTCGAATAAGGGCATAAAATTTACCTTTTTTTTTTTTTTAACAAACTCTAGAAACTCATATGGACTTAATTTCTAAACTCAATATATACGACAGATTTCTTAATAGGTCGCACCAAAAGCATGAACTTGTGCATTACTTTCTTGTCTGCTTGCTTGGAAAAAGAAAAAAAATATTTACCATCATACTACTATTGCTGTACTGGTTGCTTTCAATTTTGGTAGCATTTCAAAATAAGGGAAACATTTGCAAAGTTAGTCTTTGAATTTATGCTGGAAAATAATTAACTTCTAACAACTTATTTTTACAGGATAGCAAATTTTGTTCCCCAAAAGCTGAAGGCGTTGCCGAGACACCACTTCTTGGTGAACCGTGTGATTCAATCCCCCCCCCCCCCCCTTTCTTTTTCTTTTTGTGATAAATGAGCTGCCAAGACCCCTTACATGGGCGACACTTTGAAAATCTGAAAAAACTGAAAATGAGGCAGGGGTCCAGGGGCCGCCCAGGCCCTGGCGGGGTGCAGGGGCAGTGCCCCGCTGGGGGGTCCGGGGGGGGGGGGGGGGGGGCAAAGCCCCCCGGCCGAAGACGATTTTATGAAATTTTAGGGGCATTTCATGGCCTCTTCTGGCATCAAATTGGAAAATCAAAGTGTGTGTGTGTGAAAATGAGAGATATTCTTTTGAATGACTGTGTGTGTGTGTGTGTGTGTGTGTGTGTGTGTGTGTGTGTGTGTGTGTGAAAATGAGATATATTCTATTGAATGACTGTGTGTTTGTGTTGGTGTGTGAAAATGAGATATTCTTTTGAATGACTGTGTGTGTGTGTGAAAATGAGATATATTCTTTTGAATGGCTCTGTGTGTGTGTGTGTGTGTGAAAATGATTCTTTTGAATGACTTGTGTGTGTGTGTGTGTGTGTGTGTGTGTGTGTGTGTGTGTGAAAACGAGAGAGGGAGAGAGAGAGATTTCTGATGACATCCAAGTCCTTTGCTCTTTGAGAAAGAGAGAGAGGGAAAGGAGGGAGGGGGAGAGAGAGGAGAGAGGGAAGGGAGGGAGGGAGGGAGAGAGAGAGAGAGAGAGAGAGAGAGAGAGAGAGCTGTACAGACAGCACACACACACACCACCCCCCTCCTCTTTTTACATATACCTAAGGGGGAGTACGCTTGCAGGCCTAAAAGGATGGGAGAACAGTGAGAGGTAGGTAGAACTGATGGGGGGGTGGGGGGGGGTAGGTGATAAAGGAGAGGAGTAAGCATCAAGAGAGAGAGAGAGAGAGGGGGGGGGGGTCGGGAAGGGGACGGAGACCAGTAAGCGGCAACAGGGGGGGGGGGGGGGGGGGGGGGGGAGGGGAGGGAGCCATTCCCATCTCCACTTGTTCTTCACCCCTTTCTCAACAGTAGCGAGATTTGAATCCCCTTCTTGTAAGAACGGCATGACAAAACTTTACGTTGCCTAACTGGAAAACTTTTTTCTACCAACACAATGGCGCGACGTAGGCTTACAAAGATGGCTGGACCTGTGTTGTCTTCACCGATAGAGAGCGCTTCCTCATTTCCGGTCGTCTGCTTCAGTGCTGCTTCGGTCAAAATACCGCCGATTCAACTGTTCTTCCCCGAAAACTTTTTTTTTTTTTTTTTTTTGAATGATGAAACTTGAAAAACGGAATTTCCGTCTGGGACCTTGCCGAAAAAACGGATTTCCGTCACCCAGACGGAAGAGAGTGGCACCCATGCCCTTATTCCAAAGTGAACTGAGCAACTCTAGCATTGCCGAGGGTTAACTGAAGAGAACGCAGCTGAAGGTGGCCCAGGGGAATCAATTCCTGAGCTATGGAAGCGAGACCAATCACTGTCTGGCTGCTCTATGGGGACATCCACCGAGAAGCAACATGGACCCGCGATTAGTCTTCTCTGCCCCATCGAAGCAAAAAGTCTTTTCAAGGACCAAAAGGTCCTGACCCAAAGAAATGTGATCCACATTCATCAGAAGGAGATGGTCCAAACAGTTCGAGGTCTGCCTCACAGCGGCTGAGGGAAAGGCTAAACAGAACAGCTTTGAAGGAATAAACCTTGACCTTGAAGCCAAAGTGCAAGAACTTGCTAGACAATGGGTGAATTAGAATGCAAAAATAGGTGTCTGAATGATCCAGACTGACTGCCTCGTCTCCCAGAAGAATGAGAAATCTGGGGAAGAGTGATATGACCAAGTGGTTCTTGGCCAAGACTTATGACTGATCTCCTTCCGTTGTTTTTCTTGGGGACCACAAATAGATTGGTGAAAACATCTAGAGGACATGGGAGGCACACCTCCGATATTGCACCCTTTTTGGTCAGATTCCAAAATACCTGAAAAAAATGAGCATCTTCACAGGACCTGAAGGAATGTCGATCTGACTGGATAGGAAGACAGAGATAGTGGAAAGACAAAATCTGCAAGCCTTCCCCGACCACTGAAAGAACCAACTCTCATCCTGAGTGAGGTCTCCCAGTGGTGAATCAAGCGATGACCTCGAACCAGGCTAATCTCTGGAGCCTCTAAACTGTCAATTCCTCTGGCCTCTTCGACTGGCCCAAGGGCGTCATCCTGGTGCAAGCAGATGAGATTTGAACTGCCCAAAAGAGGAACTCCTGAAGGGAGGCTGTGGTAAGGATTGGGGAAAGGAAGTGCGTGGGCATGGGACAGGGAGTAGAGGGGGGAGGCAAAGGACTTTCCCTGACCTCAGAAATCTTGAGTTTGGTCTCTCCCAAAGATAATGGACCCTGAAGAACAGCTTACTTTAAAGTGCAAGATCACTGGTATCTTCTCTGAGCTAGGGAGAGACTGGAAGAGTGCAATGCCGACATCAAACCAGCAGAGGCAATGGTAACAGTACCTTCTGCCACGCAAAGAATGTTCTGCAGACCCTGCTCTGTGATGGTGCCCATTTGAAAACGTTTAGAGAGAGAGAGAGAGAGGACAACTTCAAGAAAGACGATGCAGAGACTCGTTAGCAGATTTGTACAGATGGGAGTAAATGGAAATGAAATAGTAGCAGACCTAGATTTTGGCAGAAAAGACGATCGCCCGAGGACTGGGAGAATTCAGTCCGAAAGGCTAAATGGGTAGGTCTATCTCACAAAACCAGATATTGGGATAACAAGTCTGAAAGGCTAAATGGGTAGGTCCATCTCACAAAACCAGATATTGGGATAACAGCTTGAACCAGAAAAAAAAGAGTGAAAAATGCAGAACCCAGATTTGCTAAAACCATTTCCATCGGAGGCATCTCTTTCGAAGACCAGTCTCTGAGCTGGCAGTCTTAAGAGCTAATCAGGCCCCTGATCTAAAGCTTTTTTCAGTGTGCTGGCCAGTTTCAGGTTCCCATCTTTTCCTTTTCCTTTTTATTTAATGGTTGGCTCTTGTATGAATTATTCTGTATTGTTTATGATTGGATTCAGAAACCAATTTTGTAACGAATGATAAAAAATAACTTAAAAAATGAAAGCAATATTACTACTTGAAAAGTGAACATTTGCTAGTAAAAATGCCACTGTGCTGTTAACAGCTACCTTTTTCTATGTTGATGAGCGATTTTTAATAAACAACGTAAAGCTGATGAAATGTAAATCACTTTCCTTTCATTAGCAAAACAAAAATTCTTAATCCGAACTCAAATGTAAAAGTTAAATTAGATTGAAGCGAGTCTGTCAAAAAAAAAAAAAAAGCTACATCTGCTGAAGTCTAAACCATAGCCTGCACAATATTTCAGTTTCACAGACTACAAAATTGAAGTTAAAAAAAAAAAAAAAAATAAGGAATGAGAATACCCCCTCTCCCCCAAAGCAAAACAAAAAAAATGAAATGCAATGCAAAACAAAACAAAAAAATGAAAAGAATACATCACTGACTCTGAACTTCATTACTAGTTTAATTTTCTGAAAGGTGAAGCTGAGGGCTAGCATACTCACTTGACAATGCGACCTGGTCTGAGTCGAAGTTGTTCTTGACAATTTTTAGCAATTCTGCCTCTGATTTTCTTGATGTTCCATAGCTGAAGACTGTGATCGACAAGGGTTCTGCAATGCCGATGGCATATGACACCTGCAAAAATGCAACATGCATTTACAGAACTTTATTACGATCCTATGTTGATTTACCAAAATAGCCAAACTCAGACTTTTTCATTACATAAGTGTCCATAACATAATGTGAAGATCTGTATGATTTGTAGCCTATTTTCCCATCATATACACTGCCTCCACTTTGAAATCTATGAAAATCATCGATATATACAAAGTCCTGTGTAGTCATCTAAACTCAGGGCAAATGTCACTTTGTCAGAGCTAAGCAAGCAACTTTTCTTCTGATTTGTTACGAGTAAATAAATACAGCAACTACTGATCTCTACAGGAAAATGCAAATCTCAACCACCAAATGTACTAAAGAATTTAAGAGTAATTCTAACAAACTCTGAAGATTTTTAACGTTAAATACCTGGTACCATTATGACACTGAGGAGACGATGTTAATAGGAAAGTAACATTTAACACAGCGGCGGTTATGAACTAACCTGAACAAGCACACGTTTGCAAAGACCCGCCTTCACCAGGGACTTGGCCACCCAACGAGCAGCGTAAGCAGCAGAGCGATCCACCTTGGAGAAATCTTTACCAGAGAAAGCACCACCTCCATGAGCTCCCCATCCACCATAGGTGTCAACTATGATCTTTCGTCCAGTCAGACCAGCATCTCCCTGTTTTTACAGAAAATTTGGTTTACATCCTCTTCTATCAGTATCTCTTTGCCTTTTTAAATAAGATTCTCTTTATGTTACACTGACAAACCACCAAGCCCTTGAAGCCTATAAACACCCGAGTTATAAATAAAAACATGATAATGGTTTCAACAACATTTGCCAAAAGCATTCAATTTCTGTCACTGTGAAGTTTAATAATTTCTGAAGTTTAATAATTTCAAGGCAGAATCTTTTCAGATTTTTCAAACAAGGGAATGAAAATTGTTCCTTCAAATCGACGAGCAAGAACTGTTCCTTAATTTTATGGTTATCTCACTTTCCACGCTCTAGTAATGTTTCTCCCAAATACCTTACTTGTCATATTCCTTTAGTGTTTTTGTTTTCATTCTCTTTGTAGTTCTCAGCCTCAGAAAGACAGCGAAAGGTGAAATTAATATCAATTTGAAATAACAAAATTACTTTAACCTGGTGAATTATGCTTGAACTATGGTCAAGTTAACACCATACTCAGATCAAAGATTTGTCAAGATATCAAAGACAGATAAAAATGATAACTTCTCCTTGACTCAATTGCTGAACCAAGAAAAGGCAACAAAACAACAAACCCATACCAAGATGTACACTGTGTCAAATGCCAACCATCTTCCTTCCCTTTGTTATCTAGGTTCACAATTCCCTGTTAGGGGCTGATGTCCAAATACATTTCATGCATTTTTTGATGTTCTAGGCAAACATGTCACCCATGTCACTACACTTCACAAACGACTGAATGCGATTTACGGTATGTGCTTGTGTTCACGCACAAAACCTAAAACTGTCATCCAAAGGACTTTAAGCATGATTCAAGGTAGTACAGCTGCCGACATCAGAGAGAAATCTAACAGGACTGAATCCAGGACCCTTGGAATAAGAAAATGCCACAAGCACAATCAGGCATGAAAGTGACCAGCAGTAAAAAAGACTGAAAAATCGGCGTGGGTCTGGGGGCCACCGTAGGCCCCCCCCCCAAGTGGGGCCCAGGGGCAACGCCCCGGCGGGGGTCAGGGGGCACAGCCCCCTGAAGCTGAAGCTTTTTTATGAAATAAAAGGCCTAAAACTGCAAATAAACCCCTATTTCAGCGCTGTTAAGAAGGGCAAATAAGCCACATTTTCATGTTTTAGTAATGAAACTAATACTTCAAAAGATCATATAAAAATATACTTTTATATGTGCATACTGACTCATTCACTCGCACTATTTTGTGTCATTTTATTTTTACTTTTTAACATGCGCGCTGGTGACCTACTCGTTTTTGAGTGAACCAGTATTTTAGGAAGAAGAAAACAACGAGGCAGCCTTCATCACAACATTGATTCAGTCGGTCAATCTTTCCACATGGAACACAAAATGCAGCGCCTTTTTCGTCTAATTTGCGAAACACATCACCAAATCGAACATCGTCCACTTCCTGGTCTAGCCAGTCCCACCTCCAATCGTTTCTCATCCCTTGTTTTTGGCGTGAAATCGCGACGCGCTTGACAAACTTCGGCAATTTAACGATGTCCGACAGGCGCGAAAAGACTGGATGTTGATTGACGGCAAAAGTGACCGGTTGACTCTTTTGAGAATAACAAATTGTCCAAATGGGAATAGCATCGAACGAAAGTTTATTTCAGGATTTTTTTTTTTTTTTTTTTGGGGCGGCACTTTTTTGGGGGGCGGCGCAGATGAAAAAAATGGGCGGAAAATCCGCCTAAGGCGGACGAATTTCATGCCTGACAATGCGAGTTAATGTTTCCATTATTATGTAGTCATTCTTTTCAATCCTAATTCTGTGCTTACCTGGGGACCTCCGATGATAAATTTGCCAGAAGGCTGCAAGTGGAGGACAGTGCGATCGTCCAGGTACTTGTTTGGGATGACCGCCTTGACAACCTTCTCCATCAGATCCTTGCGAATCTGTTCCAGAGTGACCACATCATCATGTTGGGCCGAGATAACCACAGTGTGCACACGCAATGGGACAGCAGCTCCCTTTATGTACTTGTACTCCACTGTCACCTGCACACAGCAACCAGTAGGCAAATGCTAGCATCGGAGATGGTCTATTCAGCATTATGTATGAAAGTGCATTTCAAAATAAGCATTTTCAGTTTCCTTAAAAAAAAAAATCTTTTGAATTCCTTCTGACATATGTAATGACCAAGATTAAAATATATTACAAAGGGGGAAAAAAGCAACATTAACAACACAAGCAATGTGTTAGTAGGTAAATCTACTTATGTTTTACTGCAATTAGGTCAGCTGTTCCAGAAATAGCTCTGACACTTCACTGCAGAAAACTCATAGCAAGGTCACTCTCCTGATGTTTTCTGGAAGTCAATTTTCTCTTGATCATCTTACTAAAAAAGCACAAATCTCTCAAAATAAACTAATAAATTTTCGTTTATCATGCAACAATTTTTAAAAATATTTTATTACATTGGTGTTACAATATGGCCTAGTGAGCTCCAGCGCCTCCGTTTCATAAAATTTGCACTCTTCTTCTGCACCATTCACCGACTGCCACTACCTGTGTTTTAGTGTCGGGGCGAGCCCATGCCATCTCTCCACTTCGTCGCAGCTGAGCAATCCTGGCATTAAGCTGATGGGACAGCACAACTGTCAAGGCATGCACTCTTCTGTCTCGTCCGTTGCATAGCCAAACATCAGCCCTTGATCTCCAGCACCGATGTTATCATCGTCACGATCAACATGCACTCCCTGAGCAATATCAGGACTCTGTTCTTCCAAGGCAATCAACACGTTGCAGGTCTTATGGTCAAAGCCTGAAAACAAATCAAATGAGAACTACACTTAACTTTCATGAAACATTTACCAAATAAGACAAAATATAAAAAAATACATTATACACATTATGATGTATGCATATACATGAAAAACAACATCCATAAAACATTCAAATTTAACTTTTCTCAGAACTAAAGGGTCACAAAGAGTGAGAATCAACACAGATCCACATGGAAACTTCAACACTTCAAGCATGAAATTACATCATAAAATGAATGCTTTGATTTCTTAAACAGAAGTCGCCCTTTTGTTAGTCTTTGAGCAGTAGGTTACACAAACTTTACACTTTGTAACTGCTGTCTTTTGCTATCTTCCAAATAAAAAGACCACAACATAAACAGAAGAAGCTGTGTCACGTAATTTCTGTCAAAATCACTATTTGCTTCATCTTACAAATATTATCCACAAAAAAGTATCGCTCCATACTCATAATTCTTTCCCCCTTATCCCCCTCCCTAATCAGTTTTAAGTCTAAAAGAAAAACACTGATTTCCAACGAACCTGTTACTTTGAAAGCAACTGAGACTGTATGTGTAGCTATATATAATGTGCACAACTCTGAAAGCGAGATTCAAACGGACAAAATTTCAGGAATTTATGAACTCTTTAGTGGATTATTTGAGTGCATGTTTCTGCACTTAAAAATGTTTTCATTTTCATTTTTTCTTCTTTCTAACGGAATAGTCCAGACTGAATGTTTTGCTTTCCTTACCTAAATCTAAGTTCAGCTCTGAACAGTCGAGACAGATGTGAATTCCTAGAGCAAACTGTTGTAGTGACAACAGCACAAGATTCATGCTGCAAAATTACTGTTCCTGAAAATGTTTCCCTTTCCATGATGCTACGACAGTATGAGGAATGGAAATTGTTCCTGATTGCGTGGCAGAAACATGTGATGCGGTCTTGGCCTTCTTCAGAAAGGTTGTTTTTTTGGGGGGTTTTTTGCTGTCCCAACCTCTGCCACCTCAGAGGCAGTGCACCCACGCCGCTCATTCCGACACCCCATCCACAGCCACAGCCCAGTACCCCCTGCCGCCTCGGTACCAGCAATCCACAGGGAGCAGTCAATGTCAAGTGACAACCCACCCGAGGAGACACTGCACTGCTGCCGAGTCACTTCGGTGGTGTTCAGTGGCACCTGCTCTGATCCAACATACGCAGGACACCACCTACTAAGCCCCCTACTGATGACAATAATTGCTTAGTCGCGGAGCCGGCGCAAGTGAGCTCTCCCTCCGGAGGGCGCCACCACATCAGTCCGACAGCCCCCATGGACTCGTGGATACCGGGGACTCCGACGGAACCAAACCAAGGCCACAGACGTGGAGAGGACATCGAAACTGAGGTCACCATGAGAGCAGGGCATGAAGGGCCACAGAATTTGAGACATTTTTTTAAATGCTGATCAATGAGAATGAGGATGATTAAGATGCTACGGATTTCCATTTCGGTCTGAGACTACATGACAGGGCTGTACTCTACGCTTCCTTTCATAATATATCCCGGCGTCAACCAGGCCCGAGAGATACAGGCACCTGCAGTGTTGGTCAGAAAATTTGAGCAACACTCTCAGAAACGCATCCATTAAGTGGATGAAACTCGACTGTGTGGTCCCAGTCTTCCCAACCAAGTCTGCAGCAAACTCAACTCTGGGTATGAGCCGGTCGGGGCAGAAAAACCCACATGACTCTGATGGGATTTGAACCCACGACCTCCCAGCCAGGAGTCCACGACGCTAACCACTTCGCCTGGTCTTCTTCAGAAAGTTTATTCTGTACTGGAATCTTCTGAATCCAAAATTTCATCATCGGACTCGCGTATCCGTTTCGTGAGCTCAGTTCTCACCATTTTGGTAGAATGAAGTTGACTGTGTTCAGTATTACTATCACAGTTTGCCATCAACCCGCTTGGATTAAGTTAAGACTACCACAGCAAGAGAGTAGCAGCCTGCGCGGGCGGGCGTTTTCTTGAGCGCACTCTCAGCTTGCACTCGACCGGCTTAAAAGGTGGTTCGGACTTTGTCCCTCACTTCACTAGCACCGATTCAGGGTTTATTTTTGTAGCGCGCCCTGCGCCAAATGACGCATTGAGTCTAAAATTGACCCATTACTTTTGCTCCTAGCGGGACATCGGGCGCATCATTTTTATATGCACGCGCGCCAGCCAAACATAAATATAAATAAATAGATTGCTACATCGTGTTTCAAAAGCAGTAGTCTTTCAACAAAACGATCAAGCAACAAAGACCCTAACTTATCTTAACCGAATGCTTTAAGAATAGATGAGTTCGTTCGGATGATTGTTAGAGGTTTATGTTCCAACCAATGAAAATTGCCGTTTTCTTTGGTTCTTGGAAAGCGGACACTTTCCTTTTCTTGGAAGAGTTTGCTGCTTTCAGTTTCAGAAAAAGTTGATATCATATGTTCGTCAAAGATGCCTCCTAAGAAAAAACCTAGACCAGAAAAGGGACAGAGGACGTTATTTGCATTCACACAAAAAACAGCGAGTAGTAGTAGGCCTCCGAGTGAAACAGAAATTTCAGTTTCCGAGTTGTCTGCTACCTCAGATCGTGATGCACAGCCATCGACATCGAAACAACATGAACAGGCAACACGACATTTTCAAGTTGGTTGGCTCCATTCCTACCCATGGCTCAGTTATGAGAACGGTCTTATGCACTGCAAACAGTGCAGGAAGCTGAAATTTACAAACACAATGGCTCAAGGGACAAATAACTTCCGAACGAGCACACTGACTAGACATGTGTCTGGCAGCGATCACCAGCGAGCAATGGCAGCACCAAATGAGCAAAAGAGGATGTCAGTGGCTGCAGAAAAAGCGTTATCCAAAGAAGAGGAGGCGGTTCAAGTTGCTATGAAAGCTGTATTCTGGCTGTGTCAAGAAAGTCTGCCGCTTCATAAGTACCAGTCATTGCTGTCATTTCTTAGACTGTTAAATGTGCCCCACATTGAACACCTGCAGTGTTACCCATACTCTCTTTCACACACACACACACAAACACAAACACGCTCGTACACACTTTGCTGGATACACAAATGAAGGACACATAATTAAAAAACATCTATTTTATTTTCATTGTGTATTATAGACTGAATGTAAATAATATCGGTCTGTGAGGAACTCTTGCAAATCTGGAGCAACAGGGAGATCTACAGTGCCCTCATCTCATGCCCTCATTCTCCACACAGTCTCACAGAGTCACATCCGCCCCGCCATCTTCTCAGTTCGCACGCACTCCAATAAAACCAAACCTTTATTGTTTTTGTCACTGCCACCGATGACCCATTAATCTTCAGATTGACCCATTGATTTTTAATAGAGTGGGTCAATTGACCCATAGGAATTTTTCACAAAAATAAACCCTGCTGATTTCTCGTTTATTTTCATTAGTTAGAAAATTACGTAGTCAGCCAAATCTACATTACATAGTTGCATTCCAAAATATGTAGCTACGTAGTCTGGTAAAAAATGCGTAGTAATCTACGACCAAAATGTAGTGTAGGCAGGTCTGGATACGTTGATGCCAAGGCTTCCTTTATCTGAATTTGAACTGGTGAGTTGATTTTAACGTGGTGACAGCCCTGATGTGGCCCTCTGCGGTCGGCTGGGCTATAAGCAACATTATCTTATCTTATCTGAATTTGATGATGCCATGCTTTGGAAATAGTTCATAGTGAGCAGTGAACTATTTGGGTTATTCTCAAAGTCTGATCCAGACTAGGGTACGCTTGCACCTGCCAGTCAGTGCTATTTCCAGCCCTCGTGCTTCTTAAGTTCTTTCCCTTGTCTCAAATACTTGTTTTAATCAGTGTAAGCGGACAGGTTTCACCTCTCATTTTTGGCTGATGTACATACAGGGTCTGATGACATTACATTAATGATTATGATGAGGCAGTAGGGAGAAGGGACACGCTGGCTGGCCTGTTGTGTCATGTGAATGCTGGGACTGTGTATACCTAGTCACTGCCAGTAGCTGTATTAACTGTCTCACCTTCCACACACTGTGTTCAGTACAAATGTTTTTAAGCATGTACATGTGTTAAGACATGTCATGAATTCAGATGCAGATTGTGTAAATATTGAAACAATGCTGTCATATGGAGAAAACTTTGTAGGTCCTTTAGCATGTTTTTTTTTGCACATAAGTTGTCCCCACCTAGTTTTAAAGTTATTACTATACCATGTTTGATAGCGATCATTACAGAAAGTCAGTGCAACAATAAATGAATACATGTACAAGCTCCATTGATTAAGAGTTTCTCATGTTGTCTTGTAATTGTACAGTTTCTTTGTGGGAAATTTTAGAACCGAATGAAACTATGATAGTAAGATGTGTTTGTTTACAGTAACCTGGTATACTAAAGCGAAGTTTTTAGCCGAGTTAATGTGTCGCATACACGACACCATGTTGAATAAGCTGAACACCGATGGGGAATCCTGTTTGGGAATGGGTGAACGCGAGCTATTTCAACTTCTTTTTGGACCCTTACACAAGATGCATTCTGTGACACAGTTCCATGAGTGCTGCATTCTAAGGTTGTAAAAACTGTAAAATCACTGCTTGTAACCTTGCCAAGAGAGTAACAAGATAGACTGTCCTGTATATCATATATGTACCATCCTCGAACACACAGTCATCACATAATTCACCACCACCATTTTACAAAAGAATTGGCAAAACAAAACCTCACCATTTAAGTGTATAAATATAGGTAGTTCTCACCTTCATCTGTAAACTTGCTGCTTCATATTCATAAAATTTCAGAGAGTAGAGTTTTTGTTCCCAGCACTTTAAACAAACGTTACAGTCAACGAGCAAAATGTAGAGTCAAAGAAAAATACTCCAAAGATAAACATTTACTCAAATTGGTGTCCTGACAACAATGTTGCCTAAACAATCTCTTGATAAGTTGATTGCTGAAGACTTACCTTGCAGAAGGCTCGAATTTGATTTACACAAGTACAAGCGCTACAACACAAAAATTTTGAAACCAACACAAAATGAGAGTAATTGGTCTTCTCATAAACTGCAAATACACTTGACATTTTTGTTTGGTGTATGATTTATGCTACTTTTTTTTACCGTAAAATTGTGTACAAAATACACCAGAGCATGAGCAAGTGCAAGGATGTTCATTTCTAGTACTTTCAGTAATTTGGCTAGAATATAACAGCAAAGAACTTGTGCTTTCTAGCCCTGTCTAATGAAATTATTTGCCTTTAGGTTCAAGGCTTTGATGATATAGGGAAACCCCAAAGACTATGTCTTTTGATTACCATTATCATATATACAAATTGTGTCCCATACTAAACACAGTTTTGGAAACACATTAAGTATCCTTTTTCTTCTTCTTTCACTATCTTCACTGGTTAATTTTGAAACATCAAAATTGACATACACTTCCAGGACTGCAGCCACATCAAGATACTCTCAAACCTGCCTGAACATTAAATTATAACTGTACCTTTTGAAGAGTCATCATATCCAATCTGCTTGATGGTACCACGGATCACGCTCTGGTAGTCCACATTAGCTTTAGATGAGATCTCCCCACACACCAGCACCATTCCTGTTTTTGTGACCGTCTCACATGCTACTTTTGCGTTGGGGTCCTGTCGCAAGTGAGCATCCAAGATGGCATCACTGATCTGGTCACAGATCTTATCTGGAAAACAATTTCAACAGCAAGAATTTTACTGCTTATGCAGCTACGATCAGTATTCATGGAAACGACCAATATATCAACTCTCTCTGGATTTATGTTTACCACAGAATGTTGGTACTTTACCGGCTCATACAGGGCTCTGCATTCCATGATAATCTTACATTATCCCAGGGAATCCTCATAATGGCCCTGTATGTCTTTGAAAAATTCAGACTAAAACCGGAAAGACATAATGGCTAAATACGTTGAACAGTTTAACTTGGTCTTCTACGATCAATGAACACAGGTGGTTGTCTCCTCTATTCCCGAGACTACAAAATATTTGAAGGGAATGGCTTACAAGTGGCATAATTAGGGGGGGGGGGGGGGGGGGGGGGGGGGAGGGGAGGCTAAGATTAGCTGCATATTAAAAACAATGACTTCCTGAGAATTTTCAAATGAAACATGACTGTGGTGTCGTTATAAGTGAAACTGGGATCTTATGGATGTATTTTGCAGTACAATTTATTCTTCAGAAAAAGGTTTGTACATAGTGAGAAAAATTCAACACATTCAACATTATAAAGTCAACTGGAATCAAAAAGAGGTTCACAAAATCACCTTATGTTTCCCTTGTTTATAAAAATGGCCTTTACGGCAATTTGCATAATCAATGCAAAATGATATAATAAATTATTTCTATAAAAATAATAAAATTTGGTTCAAAGTGACAACTGAGAAATTGATATCATTTTACTCTGGTCACCAAACACTGTATAGTTTTCTGTCGCAAGTGTCAATCCATTTGGAGAACCTATCATTATCTCCACTTCATCCATTACAGTAAAATGAGCTTTACTATTCCGGAAAACTATCTCTGATGCAATATGAATGAAACCAACTTCATCCCCGGGAAAACTATCTCTGATGCAATATGAATGAAACCAACTTTACCCCGGGAAAACTATTCACCTCTAAGTGAAAGAAACCCTAAATTGAAATATCTTTTCTTTTGTGTGGATTGAATATAATATAATGTTATTTATAAGATAGGCCTAGGCATGCAACCAGACCGAAATAAAATTGAAAAATAATGAGGGGACGCAAATAGGCCGTAAAGCCTAAGGTCAAAAAGCCGGTCCCTTCTACTACTACTGAACTGACAAAAACAACAAACAAACAAAAAATCTGAGATTAATAGACAGATCCCTGTGCTGCCAGCATGAGAACACCCACATTTACCTACGCAAGACAGAATTAACAGAAAGAAGATTCTTTTCTTGTTGAACTTGCCGCGTACCGATTTAACCTCTTACGGCGGGTAAATCCAACTGTGGACACTTCTGCCTGTAAAGCGTTATCTAAAAAAAAAAAACACGTAACAATCAATTGAACCAGTTCAACTGTCCCCAATGAATACGTCTCTACTACATCGATTCGACTAACAATTTAGTAAGAATAAAAAATCAAATGTGCCGGATAGCCTAATTCAATCGCGAAGTACGTAACCTGAACTGAAAACAAAACCACGTGCCCAAGCTAGCCTATGAGACCGACAGCTCCAGGCCTTTGATACGAGTTGTTATCAACATGGCGGACACAAAATCGGCGCGTACTGTGTGTTTACCTGGATGTCCTTCTCCAACAGACTCTGATGTGAATAGGAAAGTGCCGATGTCATCCTGGCTGCATTCTTCGGCATAGTGATGGTTAATTTCCGGTAATGGTTACCGTTTACTCCGTTTGCAGACATTGTTCTGTGCTCTGCTTCGACCTTTCTCTGAGTGGAAAAGAGGCCGAAGCAGGCGGCTCTCTCCTTTAAATACGGTTTTGCTATGTCATGTGATCGAAAGCGATTGGTCATCTACAATAGCAATGGCCGATAATGAACTTGTCTGCTTTGAGGGATGTTGACATCGTTATCATGAAGTTTCCATATTACTAGTCTTTTTTTCTGAGATGTGATTTGAAAAAAAAATTCAAAGCGTGTTGAACATTTAATCTTTCAAACTTGATCGTATCAAGAACATATACTATTATTTAAAAAAAATTGCCAGTAAAGGAACTTTACACTTTTGGAAAACCTGGATGGGCGAGTCTATAATGTGCCAGCAGGTGTTTTATGCGTTTGATTTCATTTCGTCTGCTCAACGAAGAGTGAGTGATCTTTTCGCAAATCATTGTTCAGTGACGTTTGTTTTCTTTCATTGATGTAGTCTAAATTTGTTTCAGATCTGATTGTTGGATAACAAGTGTTATAATTATACTTAAAAGTTAGCTAGCCTACCTAAGTTGTACATATGAATTAGAAGTCAAAGACTTTTAATCAAGAGTAGAGGGAGGGAAGTCGGTGTTCACATGTAAGTGAATGAATGACGTGGTTGTAGTAGCCCGTCAGCCCCACTTCCAAACAACGCGTCTCAGTCATACAGCTCGGCTGATCACACCTGCTGTGGTCACTGGCATGGTCAGCGCATTATTCTCAAGCAGTTAATCATCTAGGCTACCATTCTCACCCACATCCAGAACACCACTGGTACCAAGCAAAAACAACCTCCCACCCCACCTCCCACTCGTTTATGATAAAGTTCCAAGTGTTAAAATCACCAGTGGTGCTAGTACCAGTACTTACACTTTGATATTTTATTGTCATTACCAAAGAGGTCTTTTGACAAGGGGGGAGCGGTAACAGAACAGTAACATTTCCCTCTTGCTTTCCTGCAAACAAATAATACACATTCATTCCTAGTGTGCACCAAATCAAAGGTTAAAAACAAATTCATAACATTTCCTTATGTCCTCAGGCACAGGAGTCATGCAATCAGAAAAAAAAAACAAAAAAACTTAAGACTGACTCGACCATCCACTCGATCAAATGATGACAATGTATCTTACTGATCTCTTCCACTTGCGATGAATGATAATATTCATTCAGATATCTCTTATAATGCATTATCTTAAATTTCACTATCCTTCATCTGTCTAATTTTCAATGCTTCTGCGATGAATTTCGCAACTGATTTAATTGCAAGTTCATCATCTGATGATAACACGGCAGCAACATTTTGTCTTTTCGCTATATCTAACTGGAAAAGTGAACAATTCGTCCGCACTTCATTATAAGCAGTACAGTGGAATAGAAAGTGTTCTTCGTCATCAATAATGTGTCTACATGCAGGACAAGGAGATTCTGTGGATGTTTCACATTCAAACCATCTTTTGTTCGCATTAAAACCTAAAGTTCTCAACCTAAATCTTGCGTAAATTATTCTTGCTAGTACCAGTAGACACTATGTGAAAGAAGAAGAAGAATATGAAAAGAAAGAATGAGTTAGACTGGGAGGGAGGAGGGGTTAAAGTCACACTGAGAGGTAGAAAAAAACCGAAATTGATGCCACTTGAGATCTATATGACTCATCACCAGAAACTGAACTGCATGTGTAATGGAGACAAACTACCAATAATGTTGCCATCACACAGGACCTCAGATGGACATACCTTCAACACACCAGCAAAACAAAAGGAAACAACCTATAAAGTTGTTTTGTCACCAGCACTGGAATACACCTCATGCTGTGTGGTACCCCTACATACCTAGCTACATGTATTAAAAAAAGAAAAGAAAAAGTACAGTGTCATGTTACAATTGGGTGTTGAACTGCCATTTTCAGACATCAAACATTGGCAGATGTTTTCACTCCGCAGCAATGGATCTCACTAACACTCTGGAATGCTCAGCAAAAAATGGCACTATTTTTAGAGTTCATTATAAAGATGATGCCACAATTGTACCACTCAAGCAAGTCCTAATCCCACCCACAAGAACAATCTACCAATCCCATCAATCGGTCTTATACATCCTTCCATACATGTAGCCCTGATATGGCCCTTTGTGGCCGGCTGGGCTATAACAGTATAAGCAACATTACCTTACCTTCCATGCATGTAAGACAAGTCACAGAAGAAAAAAAAAGAAATCAATCTTTTTCACATGAATACCATCAGTGAGAACAGCTGTCTTCTGTTTAAAGCAGTATTATTGCTTTCCGCAGAAAGCTCCAAATTCTTGATATTAAATATAGATTAGATATTAAATATCACCACCTCTATCCCTGTCTTACTCGCCCAGTCTTCTCCACACCCACACCCCTTCTGCTGTTCTTTGCCATTCCAGCAGAATGAAATTGATCTTCCAGGCTGCTGCCTCCTTCACCCCCTCCACCCTCCTTCACAGCATATACACACAAAATCAAAGCTGTTGACAGGATGATGTATTGCACATGTGAAAAAGAAGAATCTGCATGGTCATCAGTTTGCTTACATTGTGAACGGGAGGTTTATGTTTAGCTGTTGACAGGATGATGTATTGCACATGTGAAAAAGAAGAATCTGCATGGTCATCAGTTTGCTTACATTGTGAACGGGAGGTTTATGTTTAGCTGTTGACAGGATGATGTATTGCACATGTGAAAAAGAAGAATCTGCATGGTCATCAGTTTGCTTACATTGTGAACGGGAGGTTTATGTTTTATCAGCATGAGCCAAATGATTTCAAAGACATGCTACAATAAACCAGGATTTATGCTGTAGGAATGGTCAAATCCAGACGGTTTCGTTTTTCTCTGTATAATCTTAGAACTGATGTTTTCTTAACAAAATGTGCGGATCAAAGTCGTCATGCAAAGCTCAAAGGAGGAGTGTTCTCAATGATCTGTGAACAGAAGGATGAATCGGTAGTGTTGTGGATAAGTTCTTCTGTTCTCAGAAAGACTTTTTTTTAGTTAAATCTGTCTGCACGATGTTGGTAATCCAGCGGAACAGGTGTCTGCAAGTAGCAGTTCTTAATTCAACCATTTTAAGGGCTAGTAGTTGCTAGTCTTGATGTTTGGTTAGTGACGCACCAGCCCTACAGTCCCAACACTTGTGGACAGAGACGGACCCCAAAGGTGACAAGCCATAAGCTGCTGCACCATGCCTCTCCGTCAGCTCGTAAGCTGGAACCAATTTCAATATACCTCGTGCCTAAAGGTGAATGTCGGACACGCAATAAACCTATTACAATATCAGAGCCCTAAGCCATTGAGAGCTGTGGGCTTTAGAGAAAGATAAGATAAGATAAGATAATGTTGCTTATAGCCCAGCCGACCGCAAAGGGCCACATCAGGGCTGTGCTTTAGAGAAAAGGAAGTTGCCAGGTATGTAGCAAGGAATAGATGCATCACTGCTAATAATGCATATAATATATAATTAATGGGCATGTGTAGTGTTATGTCTCTTGTTTTCTAAGGTGAAAGGAACAAGGAAACAGATTAAAGGTTGTACTATTTATTTTTAAAAGTGTGTGTGTGTGTGTGTGTGTGTGTGTGTTGTGTGTGTGTGTGTGTGTGTTGTGTG
Source organism: Conus ventricosus (assembly GCA_018398815.1). Lineage (NCBI taxonomy): Eukaryota > Metazoa > Mollusca > Gastropoda > Neogastropoda > Conidae > Conus > Conus ventricosus. The sequence continues at coordinate 100,525,974 of CM031596.1, forward strand.
TGTGTGTGTGTGTGTGTGACAGAGAGAGAGAGAGAGAGAGAGAGAGAGAGAGAGAGACAGCAAGATTATTTTTTTCATATAGAAAGTCCACATTGTTATGATTGACATTGTGTTGTGTTCATCTTGTAAGGATGCTGCTTGTTGCAGTTTTGAGAAATTTTGCTCCACCTTTTTGGTGGGGAGAAGATCATTCCTTATTCCTGAAGTTGCTTACAGGTATACTATTGTTACAAATCATGCAGATGATGAGCTCTAAAGTGAGAAAAACAAGTCTTTGTCTGTGATGTGTATCTGTATGCAGTGTGGTGTGTGTGGTGTGTGTTGTGTGTGTGTGGTGTGTGTGTGTGTGGTGGTGTGTGTGAGTGCGTGCGTGTGTGTTGTGTGTGTGCGTGTGTGCGTGTGCGTGTGTGTGTATGTGTGTGGTGTGTGTGTTTTCCAGTGGACGCTCAGAGCTTGCATGGAGCATGGTGAGGTGGGTGGGTCGAGGTGTGTTGGGACTTGCCATTATCACCTTTCTCCTTCAGTGGCTACTTCCCAGACTGAAGAAGTGGTACAGTCACCATGCTGGTTCATCTCCACCAACATTGGGAAATGGTGAGTTTTGCCCTGACATCGGTGATCCACCGGGAAAACCAATATCAAGTCATCAGAATGCAACCCACCAGAGGAGACACCTCACTGCTGCCAAGTCACTTTGGTGGTGTGCAGTAGAGTGCCTGTTCTGATCCAGCATATTCAGGACACCACTTGCTAGGCCCCCTTCTGATGACAGTTAATTGTTTAGTTGCAGAGTCAACATTATTGAGCATCCCCATCTGGACGGTGCCACCTCATCCAGCCATTGACAGTCCCTATAAACTCGCAGATACCTGTGCCCTCGACATGAAGTGATGAAACTCACCAAGGCTGTAGGCGTGGAGAAGTAATCAAAACTGATGTTATGAAAGCAAGGTATGCTTGCATGCTGATTGATGAGGCTGAGGATGATGAAGATAATGCTGTGGAGGTCCATTCTGGTCTGACACTACATGACGGGTGTGTACTCTGTGCATACTGTCATAATGTATCCCAGCATCAACCAAGGCCTGAGAGAAACAGACACCTGCAGTATTGGTCACACAATTTGAGCGACACTCTCAGCAGTGCATCCTTTAAGTCAATGAAGCTCGACTGTGTGATCCCAGTCTTTCAAGTTGAGCCTACAGCAAACTCAGTTGTGGGTAGAAGCTGGTCATGGCCAGAAAAATCCTACAAACCTAAATGGCTCTAGTGAGAATTGAACCCGCGACATCCCAGCCAGGAATCTGCGAAGCTAGCATAGCGCCACTACAGCTGGTAAGAAGTAAATGATTAATTAACTGAGATTGCCAAGCCTCAGTTTGCTGGTTATTTCACAGTTTGAGTATTTAATGTCCATCAAAAATCAAATAAATGTATGTTGGATATTTTGTCAGCCATTTTGAGAGAAGATTGATATGTTTGAACATGAGAAGACTGAGAGAAAGAAATGTGGCCTTTGTTTTAAGGTTTTGTGATTAGACAATAAATAGAACAAGTGACTGAAGGGATTAGAGAGATAAGGATGACGTACAGTGAAAGAAAGTTCAAATAACCAACACGCATGCGCACATGCAAGCATACACATGCATGCATGCACACATGGACACATGCACACACACTTACACACACACATACACTCTCTCTCTCTCCTCTCTCTCTCTCTCTCTCTCTCTCTCTCTCTCTCTCTCACACACACATGCACAAACACACACACACACACACACACACACACACACACACACACACACACACACACACACACACACACAAACAGATTCTATTCCCTGTTCTTCAGTTATGTTTACTTTCAAAGCCTTCCAAAGATATGCCTATGCTCAGTTTGATCTACAGAAAAATGAAAGCACTCCAAAGTCTTATGCACAAGCAAGTACTTCATAGTATTTAAGGCTGCTTACAGCTTCCATCCATCATTGAATTTCAGCAGGAAGACTGGACCCCATCAGTGAAGAACAAAAGAGAAAGCAAAACTCCATCCATCAGGAGCTGCAAGAGAAACACCAGGCAAAGGTATGGTCCGCTGTGAGTTTACTATCATTGTGGAAATATTGAAATGCAAGGTTTCATCCAGAGGGCATTTAGTGTCATTGTGTAGATACTGACACGCAGCGTTTTATCCAGTGTACATTTAGTACCACTGTGTAAATTTCACACCCCAAGTTTTATCGGTGAGGCTCCCCTCAAAGGAATGCACATCAGACTGGATCAGTCTGGAAGCTGGCATAGCAAAGCAATGGGCTGCGTAGTTTCTGATGGCAGGAAAGTATCCAGGAGTCATTGCCTGGATGCAGTCTAGTGTAAGGCGTTAGGAACGAAAACACTTGCCGGGGGTGGAGATGGGGGTGGGGGCTTCCTCTTTGAAGATCTGCTGCTATCAGTCTCTCCCAAGAGTTTCTGTCTACTGTCTTAATGTGTAGATATGGACTCAAAAGGTTTTCTTTGGTGAAGATGTTGTATTGTTATGTAAATATTGACTTACATGATGTGTAGATATTGACACAAAAAAATTTGTTTGGTAAAGATCTTGTTTTGTTATGTAAATATTGACATACAAAGTTTTGCCTGCCCATGTTTTTTTTCATGTCGTTGAGTAGGTCTACACTGGTCATGAAATTTTGTGCGGTAAAGATTTATTATTATGATGTGGATATTGAGTCACAAGATCTTGTTTGTGAGAGATCTAGTATCATTGTATAGATATAGACAGATTGTCTGGCAAAAATTTAGTTGTGTAGATACTGTCATACAAGGTTACGTCTTGTGAGGATTTTGTATCATTGTGTAAATGTTAATACATGATGTTTTGTCTGATGTAGTTTTAGTATAATTTAATAAAACTGGATGCAGAAGGGTTTGTCTGCAGAAGAATTAGTATCGGTGTAAGGCTATTGACACACAAGGTTTTTTCTCAGGAAGCAGGTTATTATTTAATAGATTTTTTGTTTGTTTGTAAGGTCATGTTTAGTGAACATTAGCATCGTTGTGTAGAATAGATACTGGCACTCAAGGTTATATCTGATGAAGATTCAGTTTCACTGTATAGATCTTGACGCAGGAAGGTTTGTCCATGGAAGAATTGGTCTAACTGAACTGATTTTGACATACACTTTTCGTCTGTTGAAGATTTCGTAGGATTGTGGAAATATCAACATCACAGACATGTTTTGAAGATTTTAGTATCATTTTGTGGATATTAACACACCAAATTTAGCCTCCTGGATGTATATAGATTGACACACAAGATTTTGGAGATTTAGTATCTGTACAAATATCAATGCACAAAGTTTTATTTTCAAAAGTTCGAGTATCATTGTCATTGGTAGTGAAGGCTCTGGGCTTTCCATATGAAACAGTTACGTTTCAAATCTTTTTCTTCCTCCCCACATCATCTTCTGTGATTTGTCAGTGGGCGCCAGGCAGTTCGTCTCAGGTTTATTTGGTTGCCATTCTTATTCCGCTGATCCACAGGGAGCTTTCAGTATCAGTTCATTGTGAGACTACCCGCCAGAGGAGACTCTGTCCTGCCGCTGAGTCACTTGGAGGTGTTCAGTCGGGACTGTTCTTGTCCGACACATTATGCAAGACACTTGATAAGCCCCTGGCATAGATGAGAGTTCAGCAGTGGATTGAATATGTCTTTGGGCAGGGATGGGGGGGGGGGGGGGGGGGTACAACATTTCAAATAAGGGTTAGTACATGTCATCGGGGTACAAAATAGATCATTATGGAGGAGGGGAGTGTACATCAAATAAGTAACAAAGTAATAGGAGAACATGCATCAACTAGCACAAGAGAATGTTCCAGGGAGCAGGAGAGCATGCACTACATAGCAGGAGAACAAGCACCAAGTAGGAGGAGAATGTACACCCAAGTAGAAGGAGCATATGCACCATGTAGCAGGAAAACATGCACCAAGTACTTGGAGAACATACACAAGCAGCAGGAGAACATGCACCGAGTAGCAGGAAAAGATGCACCGAGTAGCAGGAAAACATGCACCGAGTAGCAGGAAAACATGCACCGAGTAGCAGGAGAACATGCACCGTAGTAGCAGGAGAACATGCACCGAGTAGCAGGAAAACATGCACCGAGTAGCAGGAGAACATGCACCGAGTAGCAGGAAAACATGCACCGAGTAGCAGGAGAACATGCACCGAGTAGCAGGAGAACATGCACCGAGTAGCAGGAGAACATGCACCGAGTAGCAGGAATACAGGCACCAAGTAGCAGGAGAACACGCACCAAGTAGCAGGAGAACATGCACCAAGAAGCAGGAAAACATGCACCAAGTAGCAGGAGAACATGCACCAAGTAGCAGGAAAACATGCACCAAGTAGCAGGAAAACATGCACCGAGTAGCAGGAAAACATGCACCAAGTAGCAGGAAAACATGCACCAAGTAGCAGGAAAACATGCACCGAGTAGCAGGAAAACATGCACCAAGTAGCAGGAATACATGCACCAAGTAGCAGGAGAACACGCACCAAGTAGCAGGAAAACATGCACCAAGTAGCAGGAAAACATGCACCGAGTAGCAGGAAAACATGCACCAAGTAGCAGGAAAACATGCACCAAGTAGCAGGAAAACATGCACCAAGTAGCAGGAAAACATGCACCAAGTAGCAGGAAAACATGCACCGAGTAGCAGGAAAACATGCACCAAGTAGCAGGAAAACATGCACCAAGTAGCAGGAAAACATGCACCAAGTAGCAGGAGAACATGCACCGAGTAGCAGGAAAACATGCACCAAGTAGCAGGAAAACATGCACCGAGTAGCAGGAAAACATGCACCAAGTAGCAGGAAAACATGTACTGGCAGGAGAACATGCACTATTTAGCAGAACATGAACTGACTAACAGGACAACATACATCAGTTATTTAATGATTTAGATTTTATGTGGAATGCAGGCTGCTAGTTACAAGGAGAGGATCTTACAGCCCCGAGAGGAAGCGAAGAAACAACAGAGAGAAGAGGATTTCTACAAGTTCCTTGGGCCAGCCTGGAAAGGCAAAGGACAGGCACTGGGGGTGAGCTCCCTTCACACCGTCTTTTTCTTTTCTATTTTTTTTTCCCAATGTGTACTAGTTGTTTGCTTGAAGGCCCAAAGATTTAGAAATATATAATCTTATAAGAAATCTTGTTTATCTATTTTTTTATTAAAAAGGTTTTGGAGTGTGTAATCATTCAGTTTTCTTTTCTTTTTGTTTTTTTTGTTTTTTGTTTATTTATTTTAGATCAGGATTCTTAGAAATGTGGAGAGGTTTTTTTTTATGTATTCAGTGAGTTATAGACTGATTTATCATTTATGCGAGATGCTCTCATTGTCTTTTACACAAAGGAAGCAGGGTTTCATTCAAAGTGTTTAAATTGTAACCTCTCTGTGTCAATCAGGATTCCTTTGGGAAAAAAGTTCTTAACTGGAAGAGAACCTTCGTTGGGACGTGAACCTAGTATAGACTACAAGGATGAGAACAGCTCCGCCGTTCTCCGCCGTTCCGCCGTCTTTAAAAAAAATCTCCGCCGAAAAAAAAAAAAAGCGGTCGCAATTTTTTTGCTCCCAATCTCTGCAAGATTACTCTAGGCTTATACCCAAATGGGCTGGTTTTTACTTGGTTGACTCGGCCAACCACTGCACATCCGCTTACAGTGCAGATCGACCAAGTGTCATCTGTGATTCATGGCGTTGAACGAAATCGCAAAAAAAAAAGAAAAATATCCCAACCATTGGAAAGAAAACTGGCTCGAGGAAGAGGTGTGTGGGAGTAGAGTTGGAGATAGCATATGCAAAAGCAGTGAAGAGCAGGCGTTATGTGTAGCTTGCAACAAGAAAATCAACTTCGGAAGTCGTGGCTTCATTACAATTGCTGACCACATGAAACGCCTGGTTCACAGGCAGCATGTTGCTGCATTGAAGAACAATTCAACTTTGGAAGATAAGCTGTTGGTGATTTTGCTCTCTTCTTTGTTATATTTTATCATTCATTTGCAATGGTCAAACTATCTCAGTTAGCTGAAACATTCGTCATTTGACTTTATGTTGTGAAACAAAACCTAGACGTCTAGTTACTAATAATAGAACCAGGACCAAGGGCAGGTAATTTTCGGAAAAACCCATTTCTTACGTAAATTGACCAGAGACAAATGCAGAGAGCCCTGTATTAAATCCATTTGCATGTTTGACAAAAAAATTTTTTTTAAAAATTGTGTGAAATGTGATTTTAATAACAGAATTTAGATAAATTTAGTTCAATTTAGATAAGGGCTAGAAACATACTTTGATGGTTTTAAATGTGGATTTTTCTTGTTCATATATAAAAATAATGCTTCAGGTTCAGGGGGCGCTGCCCCTGACCCCCGCAGGGGCGTTGCCCCTTGACGCCCCCAACAGAAAAATCTCCTCTGCTTTTTCAAAATCTGTTCTCATCCCTGAGACTAGAAAACTGTTCCAGAAAAATAGATGTTTGGAAGACTGGGTCTTCAGTCTGAGTGCCTCTACTTGAAGGCTTTCCTGTGCTCTTCAGTGAACTGGGCCACTCTGCAGTCTCTCCCCTGCCCCACAGCCTGCCCCAACAATGGTGGACTTGCCGGTTGTGGTGCTGGCTTGGGTCATGGATGTAAGAGACCGTATGTTATGCGTCGGTCTGTCTGCGCTTCCTGGCCCTCCCTTGCTTATGTTTTCTCTTTTTCTTCCTTGCTTACATGCTGGAAAAATGGAACGTGTATGTGTGCGCACATAGACATATGTAAGCAGCCAGTAATGGTGTCATGAAAACACTCAAACATCTCTCTCTCTCTCTGTCTTTGTCTGTCTGTCTGTCTGTCTGTCTGTCTGTCTGTCTGTCTGTCTCTCTCTCTCTCTCTCTCTCTCTCTCTCTCTCTCTCTCACACACACACACAGACACACACACGCGCGCGCACGCGCACACACACACACACAACACACACACACACACACACACACACACACACACACACACACACAGAGGCACATAGACACATACACACACACACAGACACACACAGACACACACACACACACACACACACACACACCACACACACACACACACACACACACACACACACACACACACACAAGTATGCATGCATGCACTCGAATGAAGTCAATACAGTCAAAATCTGAAGTGGGGAAACTGTCAGTTTGTCACTGAAGGATTCAGCATGTTATGCAAACTCCTGGTTCTGTTCAGAATGATGAAGATCAGAGAGCAGAGCAGGAAGAGTTGGATGAGTTTGAAAAAGAGTTGAACCCTAGAGAGATGGCAGCCATACGTCGCAGGATCCAGAAACCCACCCCTCAGCCTGCAAAACCACCTCAGAAACCCAAAAGGGTTGGTATGAATGATTGGTCTGGATTGGTATGAATGACTGGTCTTGTGAATCAAAATTCTCTTCTTTCTTTTTTTTTGTTAACACGTACTTGTGCATATTAAAGTAGGTGCATGTTGTATGTTTACAGAGTAACATGACTTTTGTGGTGTTTTTTGCGTGTGTGTATGTGTGTGTGTGTGTGTGTGTGTGTGTGTGTGTGTGTGTGTGTGTGTGTGCTCATGTGCGTGTGTGCGTGCCTGCAATAGATAGATAGACTGGAAGATAGATCAATAAATGATACTCTCTTCATGTCCTGGGCTCCACACCGTGCAGAACAGACTGGAGTAGGTACCAGAGGCTCTAAGATATGTTTTTCATGTCTTAAGACTTGCATCGATTTTTCATCAAAGTTTTGCTGACATATTAGCTACTTCAGGTTCAGGGATTTGTACCCTGTCCTGAAGATTCTGAAGTGTCAGCAAAAATTTGATTATATATGCAGTGATGATAAAACCTGGGCCCAGATACCTCTAGCCTATATATATATGTATGATATAAAAAGCGTTTTGTTCTGTTTTGGGGTAATGTTTGTTTTTGTTGAAAGTTTTGTTTCAAAAGAATTGGCTCAGGTAACAAGTTGAACCCGTCCCCTTCTCTTTTTGTCATTTCATAAGAAAAACTGTGGTTTACTATCTATGAAAAGGCGTTCATTTTTTGGCTTGAACTGTTGCCAGGTGATAACCCTTCCACAGGAGCCCCAAGAAGGTGAGCCAGAGACCGTCTTGGTGCTGCTGCGATCCCCCATACAAACAGTATATCAGCGTCGCTTCAGGCAAAGTGATACAGTGCAGGTAAGATTGCCTTCCATGTACCTGTCAAAGAGTGATTGTAATCAGATAACCATCTCTTTTCTGTGCCATTGAAACTGTTTCAACTATACAAGTGCAAACAACAGTTTTGTTTGCAGGAAAATTAATGTGTCCTATATTCCAAAACATCTTTAATACCAATTAGAAAATAAAAAAAAAAGACAAATAACTTGATTTGTGTAAGTAATAACCACAGGAGAAGGAGGAAAAAAGTGTTTTTCTTAAAAAAACAATAATTCAGTTTTGCTTGCCCTGTTTGTATGCATAGTCTTTAGCAGTACATATAAATTGCCTTGATAACAACAGGAAAAATCCATCGTTTGATGGTTTATTTCTTCTCTTTTTTTTACACTTTACACACACACACACACACACACACACACACACACACACACACACACACACACACACACACATATATATATATATATATATATATATATATATATATATATATATATATATATATATATATATATATGTACATTTCTGTCTGTCCTTCAACTTAATCATTTATCTTGATATTCTTTTCTTCCCCCACCCAGACTTTACTGGACTTCATGACAGTGAGTGGGTTTACCCAGACATTCAACACACTGTGTACGTCTTACCCACGTCAGGACCTGGCCCAGGACACACAGGTCACTCTTCAGGAGCTGGGCTTCACACGCCGGGTGACCCTCAACATTGAGGAGAAAGACTTGTGATCAGCTTTGCCATTTTTGTAAACCTCAGCATTGAGGAGAAATTACTTGTGATCAGCATCACCAGTTTTGTAACCCTCAGTGTTGAGGTGAAAGCTTGTGATCAGCTTTGCCATTTTTGTAAACCTCAGCATTGAGGAGAAAGACTTGCGATCAGCTTCGCCAGTTTTGTAACCCTCAGCATTGAGGAGAAAGACTTGCGATCAGCATCGCCAGTTTTGTAACCCTCAGCATTGAGGAGAAAGACTTGCGATCAGCTTCGCCAATTTTGTAACCCTCAGCATTGAGGAGAAAGCCTTGCGGTCAGCTTCACCAGTTTTGTAACCCTCAGCATTGAGGAGAAAGACTTGCGATCAGCTTCGCCAGTTTTGTAACCCTCAGCATTGAGGAGAAAGACTTGCGATCAGCTTCGCCAGTTTTGTAACCCTCAGCATTGAGGAGAAAGAGCTGTGGTCAGCTTCGCCAGTTTTGTAACCCTCAGCATTGAGGAGGAAGAGTTGGGGTCAGCTTCGCCAGTTTTGTAACCCTCAGCATTGAGGAGAAAGAGCTGTGGTCAGCTTTGCCAGTTTTGTAACCCTCTGTGTCCAGGAGCCGGACCTGTGATCAACTCGCCTTTTGAAGAGACTTACACCCTCTCAACACTGCGGAGAATGACTTGTGATGGTTGACCGGTCAGTTCTTCTCAGCATTGAGGAGAGTGACCTGTGATACGTTGACTGGTCAGTTCGTCTCAGCATTGAGGAGATTGACCTGTGATCCGTCAACCTGTCAGATCTCAGTTTGGAGGAGAATGACCTGTGGCTGTTCACAAGTCAGCTCCTCTCAACATTGAGGAGAATGACCCGTGACAGTTGACCTGTCACTTCTTCTCAACATTGAAGAGAATAACCTGTGACACTCAATCTGTCAGTTCTCAACATTGAAGAGAATGACCCGTGATTCGTCGATTCTGTCGTATCCTGTCAACATTGAGGGCAAAGACTTGTGATGAACCTCACCATGCCCAGTTGGTCGCTTGCTGTAGCCCAAGTTGGCCTGTCTTCACCTGTTATCAGACATGTGTGTGTAAGCCAAGGTAAATAGAGAGTGTAAATGATAGCATGCCCCACTCACCTGGTTCACTGACATTGTTCTCAAGTGATGAGTAAACACTCCTCGTGCAGCTGATTCACGGCTGATTCACAGCTGAGTAACAAGTCAGTTGTCAGCTTTGTGCTGTTTAAAAAGGCTAAATCTTGTTTTTGTTTCACTCAAAGAAAAGTTGAGACAGTTAACATATGCTTTTTATTTTAAAGACATAGATATCAACAGAACAAGCTTTAACAACAAGACTGAATGTGACATTTTGTAATGCCGCTGTCTTTGCATGAGTCAAACAGAACAGCAGAAGCAGCTTGTCTAGAGAACTGAAAATACCTTGATTGCTTCACTGTCATGATTCAAGTCTTATATGTCATGGTCGTATGTTTGAATACCATCCTGGATGGAAGGATGGCTGCATGAATTCCATGTACATTTTATTACTTTAAAAATCCTATGCTGAGGAATTTTCATGCAGTTATTAGTTTTAACATCCTGATTGGAATCCCCTCTCACCCAATTTTCAGTCCCTGTCTCCTTGATTTTCTTAGTGCACTGTTTTTTGTTTTTTAGAGTGACAAAAACATATGTTGACAAAAACAGGAAGAACGAACATACTTCTTACAGGTATGAGTGCATGAGCACACACACACACACACACACACACACACACACACACACACACACCACACACACACACACACACGCATGCTCACACACAGGATACTTTCACGGCTGTTGATAATGTTATCATTCTGTGATACCAGGTAGGAGGGAGGTGGTGAGGGACTACAGGCAATAATTTTGTGCTGTGCCATTGTCCTCTTAATGCTTGGTGACATTTGTGGGTAGAACTGACTGATAAAATACGTGGCACGATCACTGTAGGTACAGATATACAGATGTACACATGTTGGATTGTTTGCAGGGATCATTTGATCCTTGACCTGGATTTGTTTCAAAAGTTGGGTATGCGTTAAATCGTTAACAGAAATTATTTTACCCTTTTTTTAGTATTGGTGTCTAATGTTAAGAAATTATAACAGATGTGCATTTGTTTAATCGTTGACTGGAGTCATATATTTTACCTTTGTTTCTGATGGTAGGTAGTTTATATAGCTGGATGTGAATTAGGCTTGTAATTGGAATGGTTTGACCTTGTACTTTGCTTGTTTCTGTTGTTGGGCAGTTTACTTAGCTGTACATGTGGTCAGCTGCTTACAGGAACATTCAGCTTTTTACCTGTGCTTGTTTCAAACTTTGGGTTGTTTGTATAGTGGTGCATGTGTTGGATCGTTTACAGGGTCTTCTGTCTGGTTTCCTCACATCTACACTCTCTTCCTTACAGATTTACATGAGAGCAAAACTTTCTGTTTATCTTTTATTCTCTCCTACAGAAAAAAAAAAAAAAGAAAAAAAAATCACAGTGATTCTAAGACATTTGGCCCTGAATTTCATCAAATGAAAAAGATTTGTGATTTGCTTTACCCATTTTTGTCACCCTTAATATGTATAGGTGCTGGTGCAAAGGTGGAAAGTCAAGACTGTGGAGAAAAAAAAAACAAGTTTATAGTATCTTATACTCTGCCCACACTCCCATCCCTGCCTACGCCTCCTCCCGTGCCACCACCACCATATATCATTTACTTGAATGTTGGATGACCTCAGTAATTAGTGTATGTGTAGCTTTGGGGCCAGTGTTTCATGTTTTGATAGACTTTATGCTTTTTGTGGCGGTGGTTGTTGTTGTTGCTGTTTTGTTGTCGTGCTGGTTTCCATCCATGTTTATGTGGCTGTATGTGGAGATACTGGGTTGCTCAAATGAGGACTTCTCACAATTGTTTTCTTTAATTCACTAAAAGATAAAAGAATACTAAGTATTTTAGATAATATCATGCACTTGCAAGAATGATAATAATGATGATATTTGTAAATGATAACGATGTCTACAAAAACTGAAAAACAGAAATAAGAACTATAAACTCATTAACAAAATCATACAAAAGGAAAAAGGAAAACAAGTCACCAGTAATGAACAAGTACGATGCTAACACAGTAGATTTAAGCAGAAGGATGGATAAGGTGCCCTCTCTCCCATTTTTACCTCTTGTGCTTGAGATGACATGTATGTCACTGCAAAACGGACTTATTTTTGGATGACATTTTTCTCCGTACACAAATCCCATAAATTTGATGTGACCGTTATAAGTACCCTTGAGAGAAACCAGTCAGTGAAAGATGGCGTTGATATCCCTGCAGATGTGCTAGGAGTTTGCCTGCCTTCCCATCATGTTCCCCCATGTGTTGGATATGCAATCCGTTCATTTTAACACACATCTTTGAGCTTACTTTCTTGCTGAAATGCCAGTTAGCAGATGAAATGAAATTGTCTTGTGTTATATCCTTTTTTTTTTTTTTTTGCAATGTGTTGCATCCATACGGGGTATGGACTGATGTCTTATTAGTGTACAGGCTGACTGATGGTCCACAAAAGATGAAAAATGTCTATCAACGATTGAGGCTTGCTATGTTGCTGTGGTTTTATTCTTCCTCATATGAAATGATGGAAATGTCATTCAAACGACAGATGACAACAAAGTTATTACTACATCATCGCATGAAAGAGGAAAAGGACATCTGTAACAAAAGATCAACTGTGCACAGAACTTTTCAGCCATACAAATTGTCTGTATGCACAAATCTGTGCACAAAGGTCACAAAAACTGGAAGCCAACCCAAAGGATTTGCATACAAATGCATGTCTTAATGGTGCAAAATACAGGAAAAAATTATACATGGTAATTTTAAGGCAATGAAAGCTGAAACATTTCCAGAAAAAGACAGAATTTTGTAATCTGACTATTGGCACCTCAGAAAATCAAGAGACATCTATGATGGTGCACCAAGTCTTCTTTAATACTTTTCTGTTAATTGAAATGGGATCATTCAGTTTTTGGATTTTTCTTGCCCATTTCATGATGGATTAAAAAGAATTGAAACGGAGGTTTTAATCCCAGACGAGGTTAATAATGGTTTGATTAAACAAGGTCTTATTTGTGTACAGAAAAAATTTTTGTCAATGGTTAACCTCAGAATTATGGTCAAGAAACAAAGTGGCAATAGTATGAGTTACATTTTCTTAACTGAAATATGGAAGGAACAGAAAAAAAATGTTACAGCTGTTGAATGGTATGTCTGTGAAACAGATTGGCAGAACCTTCTTGACATAAATATCAGGAAACTGCTCAGTTTCAAAAAAGGGAAAATAAAATGTTGACATGGTTTAATGTATGGTGGTGGTGGTGGTGGTTCGTGCGTGTTTTGTGTGTGTGTGTGTGTGTGTGTGTGTGTGTGTGCGTGTGTGTGTGTGAGTGAAAAATATTGATTTTGCCTTGTGTGTGTATGTGCACAATATATTTTTTAGTTTAGTATTAATTTTTCTTTGTTGATCACTGGGAGATAAAGTACTGATACATTCAGCTGTGCTTTGTGCTTTACTCCATAATACACCCATTGTTGATACTGGCAATATCAGGACCAGGTTTTTTTGGTTCATTTTTTGGGGGGGAAGGGGAGGGGAGGGGGTCCGGGGGACTTGCTGTAATTGTGAATTACTGTTTTCTTCTTATTTGCTATGGAAATAATAACCAAATGGCAACAGGTGTGCTGAATTGTGTTATTATGTGCTGAATTATGAATATACAGTGTGTGTGTGTGTGTGTGTGTGTGTGTGTGTGTGTTGGAGTAAGGAAATAAAACGGAACAAAGTAGGGCACAGAGCCAAACTTCTATATGAGAGACAGAGACTGAGAGACGGAGACAGACGGGCAGAGAGAGAGAGAGAGAGAAAGAGCAGACAAGGTAATACATTACAGAGCAAAGCAAGGGAATACAGCAAGAAGACCGTTACAGCACTGATCGGAGCAGGAGAATAAGGCTACGAAGCCTTAAAACACGGGGCAGAACAGGAGAGTAGAGTAACAATGCAGTGCCACACAGGACAAACTATAAGAGAACAAGAGCAGAGCAACAAGGCAGTACAGCATAGGTAAACACAAAAGGCCATGCAACACTGAACAAACACTGGGCAGTGCAGCAACCTAGCAATGTGACACAGACCACCACAGAAGAACCCAGAAACAAGTCAATACCACACAGAACACAGGGCAAGAGAACTCGGAAACGAGGCAATCCAATGCAGAAAAGAGCAGAGCTGGAGAATCCAGAAACTTATGAAAGCATACAACAGAGAAAAGAGCAGAGAAAGATATTCCAGAGCAGAGAAGGAGAATCCACAAATAAAAGCAGTACAGGACTGAGAGAGCAAGGGAATTCAGAAACAAGGCAATACAGGACAGAAAGAGCAAGGGAATTTGGAAACAAGGCAAACAGCACAGAGAGAGCAAGGGAATCAGAAACAAGGCAATACACAAAGGAATTCAGAAACAAGGCAATACAGGACAGAAAGAGCAAATGAATTCAGAAACAAGGCAATACAGCACAGAAAGAGCAAAGGAATTCAGAAACAAGGCAACACAGCACAGAAAGAGCAAAGGAATTCAGAAACAAGGCAATACAGCACAGAAAGAGCAAGGGAATTCAGAAACAAGGCAATACAGCACAGAAAGAGCAAGGGAATTCAGAAACAAGGCAATACAGCACAGAAAGAGCAAAGGAATTCAGAAACAAGGCAATACAGGACAGAAAGAGCAAAGGGATTCAGAAACAAGGCAATACAGCACAGAAAGAGCAAAGGAATTCAGAAACAAGGCAATACAGCACAGAAAGAGCAAAGGAATTCAGAAACAAGCAATACAGCACAGAAAGAGCAAGGTAATTCAGAAACAAGGCAATACAGGACAGAAAGAGCAAAGGAATTCAGAAACAAGGCAATACAGGACAGAAAGAGCAAGGAAATCAGAAACAAGGCAATACAGCACAGAAAGAGCAAAGGGATTCAGAAACAAGGCAATACAGGACAGAAAGAGCAAAGGAATTCAGAAACAAGGCAATACAGCACAGAAAGAGCAAAGGAATTCAGAAACAAGGCAACACAGCACAGAAAGAGCAAAGGAATTCAGAAACAAGGCAATACAGTACAGAAAGAGCAAGGGAACTCAGAAACAAGGCAATACAGGACAGAAAGAGCAAAGGAATTCAGAAGCAAGGCAATACAGGACAAACAGAGCAAAGGAATTCAGAAACAAGGCAATACAGCACAGAAAGAGCAGGTGAATTTAGAAACAAGGCAATACAATAAAGAAAGAGCAAAGGAATTCAGAAACAAGGCAATACAACAAACAAAGATTGAGGAATTCAGAAACAATTTTAAGGCAATACAGCACAGAAAGAGCAAGGGAATCCAGAAACTAGGCAATACAGCACATGGAATTCAGAAACAAGGCAATACAGCACATGAAATTCAGAAACAAGGCGATGTGTCACAGAAAAAGCAAGAAAATGCAGAAACAAGGCAATACAGCACAGCAAGGGAATTCAGAAACAAGGTAACACAACACAGAAATAGAAAGGAAATTCTAAATTTCACGTTCGTCCTACATCAATTACAGTGGGCATTTAGGCCTATCTGCACAGCAGAATGCAAATATATATATATATATATTTTTTTTTTATTGTTACATTCGCACACACCTACATCCAAATACATCA
This sequence comes from Conus ventricosus, assembly GCA_018398815.1. Classification (NCBI taxonomy): domain Eukaryota; kingdom Metazoa; phylum Mollusca; class Gastropoda; order Neogastropoda; family Conidae; genus Conus; species Conus ventricosus. The sequence goes on from CM031596.1 coordinate 100,541,710, forward strand.
AATACATATTAAGCAAATAAGCAGCGAGGGAAAACAAATGCAGCTTAACAATTCTTCCATTATCACAATCATAACTTTGCAGATTTTAAAAAAGAAAGAAAGAAAGAAAATAATGAAGAGGGTGTTCACAGAGGAATAAAAGGGGAACGAAAATCGGCAGAAAAAGAATACAATACCCTTCGCCAGCCGCAAATGGGGAACATCACAGTCTGTCTAGAAAACATAACCGTTCACTCGCCTGCCCATTGGTTTTTCGTCCGCTGACGCGAAGTCATCAGTAGGACTCGCCTGATTGCGTTGGTCCTCCATTGGCATCAAGTGAAGATGTACCACTTCTACCTTTGTAGTATTCTCACCCTCAAAAACAGAATCCGAATGCATCCCAAAGCAGCCAGCGAAAGGCAGAGTGTAAAATAGAAGAGG
>CM031596.1:100544632-100551645 GCA_018398815.1 Conus ventricosus
TTAAGACATATTACTAAACAAAAAACAACATGTGCATTTCAAATACAAAAACACTTTCTAAATGTGTACATACATAAGGAAAAGGGGTGGGTGGTGATTGGTGGTGGATTTATGGCGGAGTAGAAAGTCTGGCACATAAATGGTTGAAATAATGGTGTTTGAAGGGTTTGTAGCATTGGCGCTGTTTGGTTGATTCAGGAGCGAGTTCCATGACAGGAAACCCGAATATGTTAAAGGGATTTAAATAAGTCAATTTGGGAAACGGGGCATGAAGTTTGGGTAGAGTCCTTGAGGAATTTATTAGAATCTGTGAACAATGTTAGGGTGCCCCCCAGACACAACTTGTGCATTATGACCCCTTTTTGTTGATTCAATCTAGATTTAAATGGGGGGGAACTTGAATCTTTTTATAGTCCGAGCCCAGAAGACTATGTTTTTTAGGGGGATAATTTGAGTGCTCGCTTGTGCAGGTTTTAACAATGGTTTTGAGGTTTACGCTGCCAGTCCCATAGAGTGATCCATAGCCCTATGATAATTGAATGGGGAACGGGGAAAAAGCTTGCGTGAATGCAGGTCGAGGAAGCTTTTGTTTTTTGGAGAGTTGATAAACTTTTGTGAAATTTTTTGCATAGGGGGTTTATGTGAGTTTTGCCAATCTATGTTTTAAATTTTGTTATTCCTAGCCTTTGAGGCATGTAACCGTTCAAACGGGTTCTTTTTTAGATTCAGGAGGAATTAAGAGTGGATTTTCTTTTTTTTGGGTTGTGAAAGCAGGTTTATTTTTTTTGGGGTGAAGTAAATGTATTTATTTTCGGCCCATTTCACGAGATCTTTGCACTTTCGTAAAGTTTTGCAAGAACGTAAATAATGATTTGTGTGTTTTGTTGTTCATCGAAAAAATTTTCCCCAGGTGGATGTGTTTGGTAGGGGGTCATTGATGTAAATTGGTAATAAGGGCCCAAGATAGGCCTTGTGGACCCCATGGGAAAGTTTTGAAATAAAGAAAGGTTGTATTTTTTTCACACATTGTTGCCATTTGTGGTAGGTGAAAAAGGTAGAGTTCTGTGGATAACCCATATAATTTAAAATTTTCTAAAAGAAGGTTTGGTTTTCACACCAAAGCTTTTTTTTTGAAACAATAAAAGGGGACCCCCAAAATATTTTTGTTTAATGCTGTTAAGCCATCATAAACGAGGTTGAAAGGGGTTGTGGGGATGAATGGTTGTGTCGGAACCCGGTGTCTTGGAGAAGCAAGTGGTATTATTGGGTGGTGTAATGTGTGTTTTTTTATGGTTTTCCAAAAGGTTTTTGGAAAGAGTGGAAATGTTGAGATTGGTCTTTTTGTAGGATTGAGCTGTCACCTGCTTTGTAGTGGGAAAATGACTTTTGCTTTTTTAAAAAAACTTTTGGGAAAATGATTTTTGTGATACACGATTGAAGCTTGTAAAACGTACGTAATTGCAGGAGCGTTTTTAAAAAATTTTTCCCCGTCTGGCCCTCCACCCCCAGGTACTTGATGTTTTGGTTGTTGGTAGTGATAGACTTCTAATACTTTTTATTGGGAATATAAAGTTCGGGACGGATTTTTTTCATGGCAATTTTGTTCAGTTTTTGAAGGTCCGTTTGATCTTGAAAAATCAGGTGAAAATTTTTTGGGCTATAGGAAAAAAGTGGGTGTTCAGTTGTTCGACAGAGATGTCTTTAAAAAGTTGATTTTGAAAAAGTTGATTTTTTTGTAACCCGTTAATAGCTCTCCATACCAATTTGGGTTTTGATTTGATGAAATTATTTTTCCTCGATAGTTTTTCGTTTTTTCTCGGTTCTGTGATTTATTGCATTTCTCAGTATTCTAATTCCCTTCATACCATTTTTTTTTTAAAGCAGATCTCAAAGAAAACCCCTGCCTCCTGTAACCTTTAGTGTACCATGCGGTTTTGGGGGTTATGTCGTATTTAAAATATTTTTAGGGGGCGTGTTTACAATATTTCTGAAATGTTCTGACCCAAAATTTCCCACAGCAAATCTGGTCAGTTATTTTTAAAGGGAAATGGGATTTAGTAAGCAATCATGAGAAAAATCTTGTTGTTAAAGTTTGTAAGCAACGGTGGGTTATTGTTTGTGTCCCGTTTTGGGATTTTTTACTCCTTTTTTGGCCAGTGCCCAAAACACTGGGTAATGCCCCCACCAGTTTAGAACAGGCACGGGCCCTTGCTATGTAGTTTTATCTAAACATAAATTGGCGATAAGTGTCTTGGGTTTTGGGTGTGACTCTCGTTAGTTTCGATGATTGTGCGGTTTTTAAACAGTTTGAAGTTGCGCCCCATTGTTTTGTGCTTTCAGAAGGCTGTTTTAAAGCCCCGGGAAAAAATAATTTTTTGGTTCTTGTGAGACGCATCCTCGGAATAAATTTGTCGACCCAGTTTACTTTTCGTGGGTTCCGGTAGAAAATCCAACAAAGGGGAAAAGGGTTTCTTTTCAGCTTAATTTCTTCCAAAACATTCTACACCGTTCGTTTGGGTGTAAAGTCTTTTGAACCTAAGGGTTTTCCGCTAAAGGAAGTAAAAAGACCCGTCTCTTTCTTTTTTGTGAAGGATCTTTGGTTTCGTTATATCCGGAATAGTACATCTTTGTGGGTAATGTGTGAGTTAATTGGATTCAGAGACCCCTAAAATAGAAAATTTTTCCCCATGGTTCCAAATCTGTTGAATATTGATGCCCCTTGTTAACTGCATGTTGGATATTAAGGTGCAATTCGAACCTTCTTGCATGGCCAAACAGACTGGTTTTTGTCTTTTGAGTTGGCATGATGTGGTAGTGGAGACGATTCGCATTTAATGACGTTGGGGTTTGTATGATCAAGGAACACAAAAAGATCACAAAAAAGGGAGGGAAAAGGGTTTTGGTTTACACACTGGCAATTTGGGGAAACCCCAAAAAAGTATGAAAAAAAAAAAAAATTTTTTCACAGTTTTTGTCAGTAAGCCCCTCGATCAGATGGTCGAGGGGATACACTTTTCTGAAGGAAAAATAATCATATAAAGGAAGTAATTTGAAGAAAATTTTACAAAAAGGGGGATAAAAGGAAAGGGAAAAAAGAAGAAAAAGAAGCAAAAAAATGCAAAGAACAACACTTCAAAAGGAACAAATTTTTAAAAAAGAGGGAAAAAAAAAGTCATTATAATTTCAAAATCACAAAGCCGCCCTTGGGAAAAAGCGAGTTGGCTATGCACAAAAATTTCCTCGCTCGCATAAATAGCAGTTTTTTGGAGTCTTTGCTGTAGGGTTTGTTCAGATCCTTTTTTCTAAGGGTCCGTCTCGCACTTTTAAAGAAAACTTCTTTTTTATAGTGGTTTAAATTCACTTGGGTAACATGGAATCACACTGCCGGCACAGGGTAAAAGTTACACAAACCACACACACACACACACACACACACACCACACACACAAAACACCCACCACACATAGAAGGTTAAGGAAAAAAGCTCGCAAGTTAATTTTGCATGGAAAAAAAAAAAAAAAAAAAAAAAGGAAAGTGTGTGGAGGAGGAAAAAACCCCCAGGTGAAGCCTTTTGTACCACAGTACCCTTTGGGTTTCCTTGCATCACAGTCTTCTGATGCGGGAGGTGTTTTTTTTGCATTTCTGGTCCACGGGAAATTAACGAACGGTAAAAGTTAACGGTACATCACATAATTTCACATACAGACAGGCACTGTGCACGCTTAATCACACTACCACCAACACACAGCACACACACAGAGACACAGAAACACTCATTAAACACAACCCCACACACACCACACACACCACACACACACACAACACACTCACCACACACACACACCACAACAAATTTAACGGGACAAATTAACAATACATTCACATAAAAAACCCTAAACAAAATGAGGCCTTGCACCGTGCTCGCACTCTCTCTTCTCTCTTCTCCTCTCTCTCTCTCTTCTCTCTCTCTCTCTCTCTCTCTCTCTCTTCCACACACACACCACACACCCAATAACAAACAGCCACTCATACAAAACAACGTGCAGCGCGACCACGCGCACACACAACACACACCCACCACACACACACACACACACCACCACACACCCCACAACACCACACTTAAAACCCCCCCACAAATAACCTAAACGGAAAGTACCATTCGTAAAAAAATTTGTCCGCGGCCATACAAATGCAAAAAAAAATTAAACTTTGTGCTCTCTCGGCACCACACAAAACGGGCCCGAATCAAAGTGTGGGGAAGCAGGGGGGCTGGGGAGGCTGAAGAGGGCCCCGACCTGGATGAAATTGAAGGAGCTGGTCCGTGGAAAAATAACGAAGGGGGGAGGGGAAAAGGGATGGTGGGGGGGGGACAGACTTTGAACCCCGGGGGTGGGGGAAGAGGCCTTGCCCGGGGGGAACACTAGTGGGCGGTAAATTCGGTTGTCGGGGGGGAGTGCTGGACCGGGTCGTCCCGGTCGTACACAATCTGGTGGGGGTGGTCTTGGAGGACTTGCAGGAGGGGGGAGGGGGCGGTGGGGGAAAGGATGTTCAATTGCCGTGTTGGGGTTATTTGGGTAGGCCCTTGTTGGTGAGAGGCTGGCTGGACGTTTCCATGGGCACTCGGTTCTCACAAGTGAGTGGTGGTGGTGGAGGCGGGGGGCTTCCTGGAGGGGGGGGGGGGAGACGTAGTGAAAATGCTAAACCGGGGGAGGTTTGGGAATTCTGAAGGGTGAATGGGGGAGGGGGGGGGGGATTGGACTGGGGTCGTGCGCTGTTGGTAGATGAGACGTGTGGGGTGAGGGGGGGGGGTAGGAGGGGTGTCGTTTAGGGGGGGGAAAAGGTTTTTTCACACGTTCCCCTCCCTTCCCGTGGGTGGGGAGTTTTAGTACAACGCCAGTCTCAGGGCCCGCGCGGGTGGGGAAGTGGCACAATGGCTGATGAAATTTTAACCCCCCTTGCTGAACGGCTCCTGAAGGGTGTCGTTGCTGGGGCGAATGATGGGGTTCAGAGGGTGTGCCCTCTTGCCCCGGGGTAATTTCAGAGGGAAGTTGGGTTTGGGGGGAAAACTCGGTGGCACTGCACAATGAGCTCCCCACTGCTCGTTGAAAATTTCACCAGCGGCGGGGATTCAAGAGCTTCTGCAGCACCAGCCCCCCAAAATGGAAGGGCCTGATCACGGTGTGGGTTGGTGTCTGCCTTTGCAAGCCCCCGAGCGATGGCGACGTTTGACGTTGGCCACTCCCCAAGGCGTGGCCCAGGGAATGATATATTAGGGTGGCATCGCAGTATTTTGAGGGCCGTCTATCAAAGGAAACCTTTGAAGAGGAGGGGGGGGACAAGTTGAGGGGATAATTTTTTTTGGGGTAGGTTTTTGCCTGCAAAGGGGAGGTGATTGGTATGGGAGTCAAAGGATTTTTCACTTTGGAGGGGTGGGTTGTCCTGACTTGTCACTGGGTTGTGTTGGTGGGCTGAATGGGGGTGGTGCATCTGTATAAGTGTGAGTGAGAGAGGTGGGTGTTTTTGTCTGGGGAAAGGATGGAGAGATTTCTTTTTTTTTGGGTGGGGGAGGGGTTTGAATGTGATTTACTTTAGTTTTTTATGGGTGTGAGGTTTTTGCGTGAGGATGATTTTCGTTTTCAATGAAGCATGTGACTGAGTTTTTTGTCGATAGGGCGTCGATTTCTATTTTGAGGTCTGTCTGGGTTTCCGTGTGTTGCGAGGGCAGAGATTTGTACGGAGGGCTGGTGATCCAAGGAATTCTTCCTGAGGGACACAGTGCAGACTCGCTCTTTGTGGGAGTTGCAGCGTTGGGGTCAGTCCCTTTCACTGAGCTGTCACAAACGTCCCCGTTTCGTTTGAGTGTCACGTGGTTTTGTTTTCGTTTGTCCACAGGTTTTGCTCAAGGGGGCATTAGCTTCTAGTGTTTTTTCTTAGTCAGTTCTGGGTGGCAGTCACACTGTCACTGATTTGTCGCATTCCTTCCCCAGTTCCATTTTGGGTTGTGTGCTGTTTCAGAATGTTTTTCAGGTTACTTTGGGTTACACTGTCCCCTTTGCTAGTGACAGGGGTTTTAAATGTTTTATTGTCTATGCGGTGTAATGTCTTTAAGGGGAAAAAGGGAAAAAGCTGATTTTTCCCTCAGAGGATGGATGGTGGAGGGTGAATCACTAGGTCGTCATGGGGGAAAAAAAAGGAAAGGGGGGGCGTGGTGTGTGGGGGAATGGGAACACAAAACAGGCGCTTTAAGAAAAGCAGGCCCTGGGACGGTTGGAAACAAAACTTTTTTTCCTGAAAGGGGGGGGGTGCTTCCGCTCCACCGGGTGTTGTAGGGTGTCTACTGAGCCGTGCGAGCGGCCGGGTTCACCCGGTGCCGTACACACGTAGCGGTGGAGTTTCAGGGAGATGGGGCCCTTGTGTTGATTCTGGCGCCCCGGTCAGCGTGTGTACAAGTACGCAGTGTTTGGAATTCTCATTGACCCAGTCTTGGCAAGCTCGGCCCCCAAAAGATTTGTTGGTTGGTTAGAGGTGTATTTTTAGTATTTTTTGCTTTGGGTTTGATGCGGTCGTAATTCAAGGGGTTGACGAATGGTTTGGGGATAGTTTGGGCAAGAGTGGGGGAAACATGGTGTGAAATTTTTTGGTCTGGGTATAGTCGATCCTGAGCGGTGTGCCCTTGGTTTGTAAGCACCAAGTATCTAGAAATTAAAGTGTATCTCCATTTGGGCATTGCGTGTGGTGTGTATCAAAAGTTTTGGATGGGGGCCAGGGGGGGAGAGAGAGAGGAGGACAGAGAAGGGGGAGAGAGGGAGGGAATAGAGACGTCAACACACATAAAATATATGCATGCATACATACATACATACATAATGTATATACATACATGCATCCCTACATACAACATACATAAGTATACTACAAATGCATACATACATACTAATAATACTACATATAAATATACATGCAGCTTTCAAACAGCGTGCATGCTAATGAAAAAACATACAAATACATAA
>CM031596.1:100572172-100579672 GCA_018398815.1 Conus ventricosus
TCTCACACACACACACACAGAGGACATGAGGAGAAACTTATCAAGACATTCAGCCATTGTGTTTTCTTTTCCCGTAATGGCCCTATCCTCTTCTGACTGGGAGGAAGCATCGTCGAAATGTGTACTCTCTGGCGCACATGTTGTCCAGTGTCTGTTTGAAAACAGTCCCTGGTTTTCAGAGATGAAGGAACTTGTTCATAGGAAAGCCATGGGGAGGGGATAAACTGCTGTTTCTGATCATTAGGGCCCGTGTCCGGAGATACAAATTAGGTGCTATGTATCTTGTGTAACATTCGAAACTGCATGTAACATCTGTCATAAGATCGACCCTCATTCAGAATAAATACATTGCACGGTTCAGCCCTTGAAGAATGTTGTATCTGACGATGAGTACATTCCGGTGTGTAGTTGTTTTCATATACGAGCACAACCTGCATGACCCCACTCGTTTATCTGTTTTCTTATGTCATCTGTCAGACTTTTCACTCCCAAAATCCTTGAACCCGACAAAAGCGTTAAGACTACAAAGAATCTGCAACTCACGTAAGCCTACTTTTTTTTATTTTTTATTTTTTAGCTGGTACATCTATCTGAACTAATTCAATAACCGCGAACCCAAGGACAAAATCTTTTTCACATTCAGGATCGGACGATACTCTCTTCAGTAAATCGAGGATGATGTTTTGACTGTGTGACGTATGTGATAGGGACTGTTTGGTTTATTATGCCGGTCGGTTGGCCAGAGTGTGGTAGAACTCCGTGGTTGATTATCCTGCATGGTTGTCTCTGGTGTAACACTCTTTTCCTGGCCTTGCATTTCCTTGTTCTGTTACGACGGTTGTTTTCGTGTGGCCGGTGATTCTCGTCTGCCTGACATGCGAGTGCTGCTACATGCGTCAGTCTCAGAGTCCGTTGAATCGATGGCTGGTACAGAATGAGTGTGTTACTATTTCATCTGTGTCATCCCGGCTGTCAGATTTACGTCCATGTCAGCGTGTCTATCAGTTTGTCCTCTGTCGTATCAGAGTTGTTGTTTTCTTTCCTCTCCATTCTGCTGCCTGTCAGTCCGTGTCCAATGTTGACTGTGTCCCATATTAGCTCATAAACATCGTGAACATCACAGAATATCATCGTTCATTGTAGTGTTTCTCTTTCTTTTCTTATTTCATCATCATGGTTATGTTTCTCTTCTCACCCTCGCACCGAATGATGTGTTCAATGCCAGCCACACGCACATGAACTAGCACTGTTTGGTCCCCATGTTTTGTGTTTCCAGACATGACAGTCTCTGTTATGTCCATCAATATCACAACTGCTAGCCTCCATACTAGCGTCAGGTACATGTGCACTCTCGGGCGACCATTGAATCTGTCGAGTGGTCTGCACCAGCAGGTATGCTGCTGCTGTAGTTCTTCATAACCACCGTCTTCTTGTGCTCAGCGACGCTTGACTCTCCTTGTCTGGCCACCTCGCCATACAAGCCAACTCCTTGCAGCACAGTCAAGTCTCTGACTTTAGTGTTAGGATTTGGGATGCCTTCGATTTTTCTTGGGTACTGGTATTTCTGGTGCTCATTTCAGAACGATTTTCTCTCGGACCTTTTACTTCTGTACGAACGAAGATGGGGACTGGTTTTAATTTGAAGTTCCTGGCTTCAGTTGAAGGACGACTGGAAAGCAAAGCTACGTTCTCCATATTCCAGAACCAGCTCTGTCTGCCTGGCCATGGTGGTTATTCCTGTGAATGTGTAGGTCGGTGCACCGAGTTGTGTCATGGGGTTGTCTCTTGCTGAACTAGGCCCATCTTCAATCTTCAACGTCAAAAGTATTCACGAAAACATGGTGCCGGTGACCATTCTTCTCATATTTTGTTCATCCTGTTTTTCTCTCCCATACTTGTAGTTTCCCGCTGTAGGTGCACGAAGCCTTGCCCTTGCGATAATACTCCACTATGTTTTTTTTTTCTGTCGAGTGGTAAGATCTGGGTTACACTGATTCCGGCCTGCCTCATGTAATCTCTCAGTTGCCTCTCAGCTAGTTCGGCCATTTTGTCGGCACATCTGCAAAACTGCCTCAGTATTGTTGAGAGTCACTTCCCTTAGGACAAGACTTTCATGGGGAGGGGGCAGGGGTCACTTTGTTTACTGGATTGTATAATTGAGACACTGTGTGTGGTATAGCCTCGTCTTTACTTATAAGAACTGCTTTCTGGTCGATCCAAACGTTAACAAAAAATTCTACAGGCAGACAATGGCGGCCGCAGAGAAGAATTAAATAGCTCTATGCTGATTACGCCCAGGCCACCACTTTTACTCACATTCCTATGGGACTGGAAGCTCCATGATGCTGACCATGTGACGAGTCTTTCATCTATGACATTCTTACAGAGTGCTGGAACTAGAATGACATCAGCCACAACCACTTTAAACGAAACTCCATGAAGACCAGATTCAGGATTTTCCCACCATGTTAAAAAACATTATTTCTAAAAGAGGTAATTGCATTTCATTTCTTCTAAGAATTCGTTGAAAACAGACCCGGTTTTAAGTCGTTACTAGTAAGTTTTGAATAAGCAAACTTTTGTATGGGATCGAATTTGACATGGTAACAGCCGGGATATGACTTTGATTTATATATAAACAACATGAATGAGAATATGAATGGGAATACTCGTCTGTATGCTTCTACACTGACGAAAATAGGATTGCACGCATTGGGCTGGTTCAGTGATTTCGGTTCTAGCTATAGCTTTTCAAGCCTGTCCATACGAATTTTTCTTATCTTCGGAGTTGGTTTTTTTTTTTTTTTTTTAAATCCTGTTTGTTTTCGTCAACACATTCCTTTACGTTGCACGTGTCGGTTTCAAAGTGAGGTGGCCACAGACCGGAATTCAAACAAGATTAAAAGAAAAATTATTGTGCTGCCCCAAAAAGAAAAGAACAAGCAAATTGTAAAACAACGCGTTGTCACTTACAACGTGCACAGGTTTTTCTTTTTGAAAGCGGCACGTAGCTTCAGTTCTTACTGCAGTCTTTAAGAATGGCAGTCCATAGAATGCACAACTGTTTTCTAGTTTCTATTTTCACTTGTGTTTCGACCATCTGTCTGGCACCTGTGTTGCCTAGTCAGTAAAGTTGAGAATTACATCAACACGGCGCACGAACAAGAAGGGTTATTGTGCACAGAACACACGGGAATGTACAGGATCACAGTCCCACCTGTTGACATCCCGCGTGGCAGCATTACGCGTACTGTCACTTGCGGGTTTCACGTGCTTTCTGAACCGCCAAACCGGTTCACCCATCTTCAACAGCAGTGAGCAGTGCTATCCAAATTCATTTATTCTTCAGTGTTTGTATTGATCAATCAAGCCTTAATTGCGCTCCTATAGTCAACATTTCATACACGATTTTGCCGCCAAGCGACGTATATGATTATTTATCACTCATCTGCACGTAAAAAACCAGAGTGAAAAGATCTTTGCTGGCGTCATAAGTAGTAACTTAGAGAGAGAGAGAAAGAGAGAGAGAGAGAGAGCAGCATACGTCATCTTGACGTGAAGGTCCATCAACACACACACACACGCACGCACACCACACACACACACACACACACACGAGCGCGCGCACTGGGTTGGTTCAGTGATTTCGGTTCTAGCTATAGCTTTTCAAGCCTGTCCATACGAATTTTTGCTTATCTTCGGAGTTTCTTTTTTTAAAATATTTTTTTTAAATCCTGTTTGTTTTCGTCAACACATTCCTTTACGTTGCACGTGTCGGTTTCAAAGTGAGGTGGCTACAGACAGGAATTCAAACAAGATTAAAAGAAAAATTATTGTGCTGCCAAAAAAAAGAAAAAAAGAAAAGCAAATTGTAAAACAACGCGTTTGTCACTTACAACGTGCACAGGTTTTTCTTTTTGTAAGCGGCACGTAGCTTCAGTTCTTACTGCAGTCTTTAAGAATGGCAGTCCATAGAATGCACAACTGTTTTCTAGTTTCTATTTTCACTTGTGTTTCGACCATCTGTCTGGCACCTGTGTTGCCTAGTCAGTAAAGTTGAGAATTACATCAACACGGCGCACGAACAAGAAGGGTTATTGTGCACAGAACACACGGGAACGTACAGGATCACAGTCCCACCTGTTGACATCCCGCGTGGCAGCATTACGCGTACTGTCACTTGCGGGTTTCACGTGCTTTCTGAACCGCCAACCGGTTCACCCATCTTCAACAGCAGTGAGCAGTGCTATCCAAATTCATTTATTCTTCAGTGTTTGTATTGATCAATCAAGCCTTAATTGCGCTCCTATAGTCAACATTCCATGCACGATTTTGCCGCCAAGCGATGTATATGATTATTTATCACTCATCTGCACGTAAAAAACCAGAGTGAAAAGATCTTCGCTGGCGTCATAAGTAGTAACTTAGAGGGGAGAGAGAGAGAGAGAGAGAGAGAGAGAGAGAGCAGCACACGTCATCTTGACGTGAAGGTCCATCAACACACACGCACACACGCACGAACACATGCACGCGCGTGCTCGCGCGTGCGCGCGCGCACACACGCACACACACACACACACACACACACACACACACACACACACACACATCACACAGATTTGGCGAATATAGGCAGTTTCAAAGGATAACCATACTTGTCAAAAAAGAAGAAAAGATTTAAACAAAGTAAATGAAATATAGATCTCATTGAAGAAGTCCTGTGGAGAGAGAGAGAGAGAGAGAGAGAGAGAGAGAGAGAGAGGAGAGAGAGAGAGAGAGAGAAGAAGAGAGAGAGAGAGAGAGAGAGAGGAGGGGCATACATACATACAGACAGACAGAGAGCACGCACTAACCGTTGTAGGAAATTTGGCACGACCCCAAACAGCTGGCGAGGCTTTCATATCCTACTGTTTGCTTTTTGTTACTTGTGTTTATTCTGAGGCAAACATGGCACAAAGCGCACTGTTCGGTAGTGACAGTCACTCTAAGGTTTGGCCTCGCCTACCTTCTCCAAGACAAGACAGAAAAATACGGGCCAGTATTGTTGTCAGAGTACATCGTTATTAGGGGGTTATTTTTGAAACTCAGCATGTTACAGACACATCGTCCACTTTATGTTGACTTCGACTCTCCCTACCCCCCTCCCATCTCTCTCTCTCTCTCTCTCTCTCTCTCTCTCTCTCTCTCTCTCTCGTTAATTTTGCTACTCAGCATGTTACAGACACATCGTCCTTTTCATGTTGACTGCGACTCTCTCTCTCTCTCTCTCTCTCCTCTCTCACGAAACACGTTTTTGCTTTCATGGTAAAGAATACAATTCAATCCGTGAAAAGTGCATAAATTTTGGCTAAAAAATGAGGACGTAGTCGAAGTGCTGACACTGATTTATAACGATGACTCTGTGAAATCACACACATTTTATGCGTCAGAGGCATTGAACATTTGAACATAGGAAAAAAAATCAAACTGATGTGGTTAAAAGAAAAATAAAACAATTTTAAAGAAGATAGATAGTCTTCTTTTTTATTTTATTTTACTGAATGCATTGCGGCTTCTTTGAAAAAGCATTTACGGGATTCAGGCTTATCTTGCTTTTATTTCAAGCTGTGTAGGCCTACTAGTTCGTGTTTTTGTTTTGTTTTGTTTTGTTTTGTTTTAGTGTCTGTATTTTTGTCTGTTGTTTTGCACCACTCCTTGTCATCATAGCTACTGATATTCAATATGTTCAGTGTTCTCTCTCTCTCTCTCTCTCTCTCTCTCTCTCTCTCTCTCTCTCTCCCTCTCTCTCTCTCTCTCTCTCTCTCTCTCTCTCTCTCTCTCTCTCTCTCTCTCTCTCTCTCAGGTTTTGGGTAATTTATCCCCCCCCCCTCTCTCTCTCCCTCCCTCGATTCGTACATTAAAAAAATGTCTTTCTCTCTGCCTCTCGCCGTCTGTCTGCCTGTCTGTTTCATCCCTGGGAATATTCTCTCTCTCTCTCTCTCTCTCTCTCTCTCTCTCTCTCTCTCTCTTCTCTCTCTCTCTCTCTCTCTCTCTCTCTCTCTCCTTGAGAGTAGTTCTCCCGTTGCACGTCTTTCCGTCACTTCCCTTTATCTCTACCCCTTCTCCGCCTTTGTTTTCTTTGTGTGTGTGTGTGTGTGTGTGTGTGTGTGTGTGGTGTGTGTGTGTGTGTGTGTGTGTGTGTGCTTATCTTTGTCTGTCTGTCTGCCTGTCAGTCTGTCTGTAAGTGTGTCTGTGTTTCTCTTTGTCTGTCGGCGTCTGTCTGTCCGTGCGTCCACCCGATCTGTCTGTCTGTATGTATGTAAGTATGTAACTCTCTCTCTCTCTCTCTCTCTCTCTCTCTCTCTCTCTCTCTCTCTCTCTCTCTCTCTCTCTCTCTCTCTCTCCTCCTCCTCTAACTCCTCCCTTTTGTCTCCCTCTTCTCCTAGTCTTCCCTGTCCCCCTCTTTCGTCACGCACACACCCTCTCCCACATGCTATTGTATCCTTTGTCTCTACTATACCTGAGACTGTCTCTCACACACACACACACACACACACACACACACACACACACACACACACCACACACAACACACACACACACACACACACACCAAGGGCAGGGAGGGACGGGAAATGAAGGAGGATGACTGACAGGTTCCTCACGTGATGTGTGTGTGTGTGTGTGTGTGTGTGTGTGTGTGTGTGTGTGTGTGTGTGTGTGTGTGTGTGTGTGTGTGTGTGTGCGCGCGCTTGTGTGTGTGTGTGTGTGTGTGTGTGTGTGTGTGTGTGTGTGTGTGTGTGTGTGTGTGTGTGCGCGTGTGTGTGAGTGTGTGAGTGTGAGTGAGTGAGTGAGTGTGTGTGTGTTGTGTGTGTGTGTGTGTGTTGTGTGTGTGAGACAGAGAGAGAGAGAGAGAGAGAGAGAGAGAGAGAGAGAGAGGAGAGAGAGAGAGGTGTGTGTGTGTGTGTGTGTGTGTGTGTGTGTGTGTGTGTGTGTGTGTGTTGTGTGTGTGTCCGAGCCTCCCTAATGATTCCGATCCAGCGGACGAAAGGCTTCGGAGCAGGCGGTATGAATGGTTCTGTGTGCAAGATGGATTACAAATGTTCCCATATGCTGCTAGAGAAGGGTTCAATATTTACAACATATTTCCCTGATTTTCATTCTCACACGCGCGCGCGCACTATTCCGCCATTTTTTCCCCATGTGTTATAAATATACTATTTTCTGATTGACAGAGCAGAGTGACTGAAATTCTAGAACATTCTCAACTGCCAAAGTTCACGACGTTGGCCATCTACGACAGAATTGGCGCTTTGAATGAATAAATGAATAAATGAAGAAATAAATAGAGATAAATAAGTAAATAAATATATAATAGATAAATAAATAAGTAAGTAAATAAATAAATAACCAGATCAATAAATGAATAAATAAAGCAAGCGTGAACCTCGACAGGATGTGCTGACGTGTGTGCTCAGTACCTTGAAGGTGAACTTGGTGACACGACCTCCGACTCTTGCG
>CM031596.1:100589672-100612172 GCA_018398815.1 Conus ventricosus
TCGAAGGACTATATGGGGAATGGAGTCAGAACCAATGTTAACTCCGAGGGAAAAATCCCCCTATACCGAAATTCGAACCCGCAACCCCAGGATCACGAGTCCGGCGCTCTACCAACTGAGCTATCCGGCCCCCTATGTCCCCCAGTGAATGTAATCACAGGCGTGAACAGCATACTAAAAACTTTGCTCCAACAGTAAAACAATTACAGGCACATCACTGGAAGTCAGTGCTATTTGTGATACCTATTCATGTAGTACACGTGCATGTGAAAGCATATCCATGACTATTCAAGAAAAAGAAAAAGTTCCCATAACATCTGGAGACAATCAGTCTCAGTGGAACTGAGTGTTGAATGTTGACCAAAAGCGAATGCGCATCGTGTTTTCTCATTTGTGTACAGAAGATCTAGTATTTAATGTTGACAAAGTTCTGCTCATGTGTATTAGGCGAATACGTCATCAAATAGTTATCGTTCCTGTTCAGACAGCTAAACCTCGATGTGACCAACTTTAGTAGGAAAACGTTAATTATTTAACTAATTCATTAATTCATTCATTAATTTGACACCTAAACCTCGACGTGACCAACTTTAGTAGGAAAACGTTAATTATCTAACTAATCAATTCATTCATTCATTTTCAGGTTGGAAAAGATACGGAACAGCAGTAACAATTTCCTATTGAAAATGTTGAAAATGTCATGACCATTCAGGGATGGAAAAGGTAGGAAATAAACAGTGACTTCTTCGGCGGGGGAAAAAAACAAAAAAAACGCTGGACCACGAAACAGAGAATGAGTGCGGGCTGAAAATGTCTGAGAGTTCCAGCCTCACGCTTTCTGTTCAGGGTTGGACCGGACACTTCGACGCGTCTCCGGCTTGAACGTCTCCTCGATGAACTTCTCGTACTGGATCTTGCCGGTCAGGTCGCGGTCGAACTCCGTCATGACGTGGTACACTTCATCCTCGTCCAGCAGCACGTTGGCCAGTTTCAGCACGGAGCGGAACTCTGGCAGCGACAGGTACCCGTTGCCGCTCACGTCCAGCTTGCGGAAGGCTCGGCGGATGTTCTTCCAGTCGCCGGCCACCTGGAATTCCGTAGAGAAACACAGCGAGGGGCTGGTGAGGTGCGTGTCATCCTGTGAGGTGCCCATGTGCTGGGTATGGGTCAATGTCATTGGTGATGTACTGTGTAAAAATGCTAGGTGTGTGTATTGTTGGTGATGTATTGTGGGGGAAAAAATGTGCTGGTGTGATTTGTGTGTCTTTGGTGATGTATTGTGGAAAAAAAAAAGTGCTGGTTTGATGTGTGTCGTTGGTGATGTGTTGTGGAAATGTGCTGGTTAGATGTGTGTCACCGGTGATCACACACACACACACACACACACACACACACACACACACACACACACACACACACACACACGCACACACACACACATACACACACGCGCGCGCACGCTCGCACGCACGCTCCCAGCTACGTATAACACGCAAAGACAATGTATTTGAACATGAATGTTGAGATACAAATATGAGAGAGAGAGAGAGAGAGAGAGAGAGAGAGAGAGAGAGAAGAAGAAGAAGAAGAAGAAGAAGGTACTTGTTCTTCTGATTAACGATTTTTTTTTTAAATAGAAGAAGAAGAAGAAGATACTTGTTCTTATATGTCTGATAAACGATTTTGTAAAATAGGTCTGTGTCGTTTGTGGAGAACAGAGATCAGAGACAAAGACATGCAGACGGACGGAAAACACAGGGGAGATAAACACCAGGGGAAGGCAGTCGATAATACACTTGATTTGTCTTTCCCAACGCATACTGTAGGCTACAGATGAGTAGGCGGAATGGAGAAAGCATGCCCAAAGTAAGAGTGTGGCCACAATTAGGATTTTGCACTAAAACACCATGTAGTCCATGTAAGCGTTTTGAGGCCTATCATAAATTTGAGCCAGCGTTTAATGTTAAACTGATAATTGATCAAAAGAACAACTCTCTACCAATTGTTTGCCTTGTTTTGGGTAATCTTCACCGATGAGATCACAAACATCTTCAAATACATGACCCTCCTCTTAGCTGACGTCACATTTCAGGCCTTTGCACTCACGCGTGACCCTATTTTTGCGCCAGCTGGAAGCGCCCAAATAGTCCCATACCTTTTGATTTTAATCTGTCTGCTTGGAACCACTTGGCTTGCACCTTGACGGCCGCATGAAAGAAAATGAGGAGAATCAACTTTCAGACTCCATGAAAATTCTCAAAACAATAAGCAAGGCATTGGCGGATTAATCTTTAGTCTGTGGGAAAAGGAAGCGCAAAGAGAGGACGAGGGGGCAGGGAGAGGCAGACGACGTACTCTCTGCCGGAGTTTGGACGTGATGCCATGCAGGCCTTTCTGGGGCGGTTCCACGATGTCGGTGATGGGCAGCTCCGGCTGGGGGTGCTGCAGCAGGGACAGCATGTTGTTGCCATGGCGCCACGTCTGCTTCCGCAGGGCGAACGGCTTCAGGAACTCCACGTAGGACACTCTGGTGGGCGGACACGGCATTGCAGTCACACACACACACACACACACACACACACGCACGCACGCACGCACGCACGCACGCACGCACGCACGCACGCACGCACACACACACACACACACGCGCGCGCGCGCGCACGCACATACATACACACACAATAAATAAATGAATAAATAAACAAACAAATAAAGAAGTAAATAAACAAACAGATATAGACTGAGAGGTGCTAGCAACAATAAGACGGTGTGCGATCCCAGTCAATACATTGTTTTCTCTTGAACCAGCCAGCAAAAACTAAAGTGTGTTCGACATTCTTGTTATAACAAAATCGGAAATGAAATGAGGTAGGGAACAGTAAACGATAAACAGTAAACAAGTGGGGTATGTTTTCCTCCCATAAGGAAACCTAACACAGAGTAACTTTTATTCAAGACTGGCACAGCCTTTTAAACTTGAATAAAGTCAGACAAAATACATAGACGAACAATTTAATAGTGGGGGAAAAACAAGCGCAGGCCAACAACTGAACTGTCTGGCAAAGATTTGGACTTGAGGGGAGGGGAGAGGAAGGGGAGTTTGAAGATGGAGAAACTGGGAAAATGAAACATAATTTTTTTTTTTTTTTTTAAATTTCATTTTCCCAGTTTCTCCATCTTCAAACTCCCCTGTCCTCTCCCCTCCCCTCAAGTCCAAATCTTTGCCAGACAGTTCAGTTGTTGGCCTGCGCTTGTTTTTCCCCCACTATTAGATTGTTCGTCTATGTATTTTGTCTGACTTTATTCAAGTTTAAAAGGCTGTGCCAGTCTTGAATAAAAGTTACTCTGTGTTAGGTTTCCTTATGGGAGCAAAACATACCCCACTTGTTTACTGTTTCTTGTTATAACAATTACGAACTTTTTGATTGTTCTGTCCTAATACTGCTATATTTACCATTTTTCATCTCAAAATGGTTGTATTTCAAAACGTGAAATGCTAACGTACAGTTAAACGAGAAGGGTTTTTTTTCTGTTTTGTTTTGTTTTGGTTTTTGGTTTGTTTTTTGTTTGTTTTTTGCTAGCATGTTTTTTTCCCTGTCATCATGCTATCGTTGTAAACAGGATAAAAGCGGGAAAAAAATTCTAATTCATTATCTAGGGTAGTGCAGCACCGGCAGCCCATGAAATATCAGGGTGGAATGGAGAATTCAGACAAACAGATAAAAAAAAAAAAGAAAAACGAAACCAAACCAAACTAAACAAATCAAGTGGCTATATTTAGTATAACCACATTCTGGAAATTCTGTGCTAGTTGTTTCCCTTCCCGGCAATTCCTTCGCCTCTGACTTTAGAAAAAAAAAATCTCTGCCTTCAATGTCGATTGCTGTTTTTCTGTCATGTGGTGACCTATTCCATTGTATTTGTTCTAGAGTTTGCACTTTTTCTTATCTTGTGCCAATGTGTGACATGCCAGCTTTTCTGCTGTAATGTGGCGTGTGGGTCGTGGCACTGTGCACACACTATAGAGTGACATCAGCTTTGCATTCTGCAGTCTTTGTTCGCTGTTGTGGTATTTTCAGAGCGTTATTGTGGCAGCCTCATTTTTTGAAAATATTTTACATTTTTAAAAACAGTTCTATAAGCGTTTTTGCATAGACAATGTACACACATACATGCACGAGTAAGTTTGACAAGAGTATATAATATACAAGTGCACAAAACAAACAAACCACCATAGTAATTATGAAGTTTTCATATCATTCAAAGAGAGGTAGTTATATACGCCATCGCACTAGTGAAATTTTCTGAGACATAGCCGTACGGCAGGCATATTTTTCAGTTTCGTATGCTCTTTTCAGATATGAATGCACTGCTGGAATCGTGGTAGTTTACCTGTCTATCATGTTTTTACATTCTCATTGAAAGTATGAGGGTATACAAATCAACCTAAAGTGCTGGCACCTCCTGCACGTTTCAATTTTATACGGTTTCAGGATTCTAATTTCAGTGCCTTAAGGACGTTCATAGTTTATTACAACTTTTCTCGTAGATTGTTATGTATAAATGTTTATTGGTTGGATTTCCTTTCATAGACATTTCTTTTCTGTGTGGCGACAGGCGGCTGGGGTATAATGTTACTACAACTGAAAGCAACTCGTTCAATGCATCTTGTTTAAAGTCCGCTACCCATCTCCCTCTGTCGCCCCAAGGTATGACCAGCGCGTTGAGCAAATGCGTAGTCAGACATCTGTCCAGAGAGTTCTCTTCTTAAATTCTCTCATTTTGCTTAGCGTGGTTTTGAAACTTTGCAGATGTGGTGTAGCGTAAGCGGACTAAGGCCGCACGTTGGACTCGTCCAGCTCATGAAGGACTTTCTCCACGTCCTGGAAACGTTTGAAAGTAGCTCCTTGATTACCTGACACATCCTTAACGAAACTAACACTGTTTATAGCCCAGCAGACCAAAAGTGGCAATATCAGGGCTGTCAGCTCGTCAAAGTCAGTTCCGTGAAACTGACAAGAAACCCGACAGCCAGGTAGGTGTAGGCTTACCTGTCGTCACGTGTGCCGAATTTGGCGATGATGGACCCCAGTTCCACGTCAGACAGGTTGACACAGAGCTCGATCAGGACGTCCCTGAACTCCTCCCTGGACACGCAGCCTGTGTGGTAAGGGTCCATGCCCTGGAACTCCTTCCGCAGGTCGTCCCACAGGTAGTCGATCTGGTGGGCACACATCCACAGTGGGTCAGGTGCTGACAGGTCCATGTCAGCATGAAGGTGAAAAACAGCAATTATGTTGGTAACCATAACAACAGTAGACCCAGCAGCAGAAGTAAGTGCAGCAGTAGCAATAAAGGCATCAGCATCAACCGTGGTGCACACACGCATATATATATATATATATATATATATATATATATATATATATATATATATATATATATATATATATATATATATATATATATGCCTATAATTATATTCCTGGCAGCTGACACTAGTGCCCCCTCTCTGTCTGTTCTTCTTCAACACTTCGCTCTTTAAAACTTGCCTTTGCATCTCAAGATTGTCTGCAACATTCTCTATACACACAGCTGAGTCTACACTAAATATCCATGAACTCAGCACCTACTCTGTTTGTGTTCCTCACTCTTTCATCCTTCTTCTTCCTCTTCCTTTCCTTTTTCTCTTCTGTCTTCAAACTTACCTTTGCATCTCAGATTGTCTGCCACATTCTCTTCACACACAGCTGAGTCTGTACTAACTATCCATGAACTCAGCACCCACTCTGTGTTCCTCATTCTTTCAATCTTCTTCTTCCTCCTCCTCCCTCTATTTGTCTTCTTCAACTCTTCTGTCTTCAAACTTACCTTTGCATCTCAGATTGTCTGCCACATTCTCTTCACACACGGCTGAGTCTGCACTAACTATCCATGACCTCAGCACCTGCTCTGCTTCTGTTCCTCATCCTTTCATTCCGCTTCTTCCTCCTCCTCCCTCCCTCCCTCCCTCCCTCCCTCCCTTTCTCTTCTCCTTCTGCTTGCCGCCTGAACTGACCTTTGATCGGAGATTGTCCTGCAGCATGTCGGAGGCACAGTTCAGTTTCCGGGAGCGGATCATGAAGTCGGCATCCCCTCTGCGAGGAGGCTGCATCTTGGCGTTGGGGAAGGTGGCGGACCTCATGGAGAATCCGAAGTGCCTGATGAACTGCAGGTACTCCAAGGTGCGGTCCGAGTTGGTGATGAACGTTCTCCACAGCTCTCGGATCTCCCCGCGGGAGATCTCTGGCTTGATGTCGAACCTGGACAGAGATGGGGAGGGGGAGGGGGGAGGGGTGGGTGGGGGGGGGGGGGGAGGGGATGGTTTCGGTGATCGGTTTGTTTCGTTTCTTTGGGTTGGTGTGAGAGAGTGAAACGTTGAGTATTGTTGGTGGTGGTTGTTTTCGGTTTCTTCCTTGTCCTCTTTACCTGTCATAGCTACATCCTCCCGATTCATGTGCGTACTTTATGATCATGAAAAAAGAACATGCTAACCACATACTTTATAACTATGAAAATATTGAGTTAATCAATACTTTATGATTATGACAATAACATGTTAACCACATACTTTATGAGCACACACACACACGCACACACACATACACACACACACGCGCGCGCGTACGCACGCACACACACATACGCACGCACGTACGCGCGCGCCACACACACACACACACACACACACACACCACACCACACCGCGCCCCAGCGCGCGCGCACGCACGCGCACACACACCACACAGACAGACAGACAGACACACACACACACACACACACACACACACACACACACACACACACACACACACACACACACACACACACAACACACACACACACACACACACACACACATCAGTCTGAAGACGGTCTATGACCAAAACGTTCAAGATTTTCGTTCTAATTTTCCCCCCTCTATTTTCAGATCTTCTGAGCATCCTCAAAGATAGTTTGTAATGTAAACATACTTTATGATTACAAAAATAACGTGTTAATCACATACTTTACAATTATAAAAAAAAGTGTTAACCACATGCTTTATGATTATAAAAATAACATGCTAACCGTATACGTTATGATTATTAAAAAATAACGTGTTAACCATACACTTTATGATCATAGAAATATCGTGTTAACGAATGTCGATATGCATATTGTGTTTTGTCTCTCAAAGGTGTTCCAATGGTGCTAACAATTCAAAATGGGGACAAAACTCGTCATCACAGTGTAAACAATTCACTGCATGATTAGCAAAGAATTGTTAGGGCGAAAGGGTGAATAAATCAATAATATCTATTCTATTGTCTCCGTCCCCTACCCGAGTATACGTCACTACCTGTCGTCTAACTGACAATCCTGTATCTCAGACTCCTGGGCCTTTGGAAGAGCTGAGGCGTGTGTGATTCACCTTTTGTGGAACTAGTTCACTCTCATCCCCACGAGACAAATAATTTATCTCTTGAGCCGGTAATCATCATCGGGAACCAGTGTGCCTTCTGTTCAGCGTGTGGTCAATCTTTCGAACTGGTGCAGCGTCTCTAAGGCGTTCATTACCTTTCAGGAAGCTTGTAAATCGTCTGCAGGGAGCTGGTACATCATCTCTGGGGCGTGTACGTTTACCTTTTGAGAAATTTGTTCTTGTAAAATGCTGTCTCTTGAGGAACTCAATACATCATGTCCCGGGGCTGTGATCTTTGAGGAGCTGGTACATTACTTCCTGAGGGAGTTTTCTGTTGAGGAGCTGATACGTCATGGTACATTAGGATGTGTGTTACGTTTTGAGCGGCTTATACATTAGGGTGTGTGCTACCTTTTGAGCGGCTTATACATTAGGGTGTGTGTTACTTTTTGAGTGGCAGGTACATCAGGTGTGTGTTACCTTTTGAGTGGCAGGTACATTAGGGTGTGTGTTACCTTTTGAGTGGCTCAGTACATTAGGGTGTGTGTTACCTTTTGAGCGGCTATACATTAGGTGTGTGTTACTTTTGAGCTGGCATACATTAGGGTGTGTGTTACCTTTTGAGCGGCGTTCGTTACCTTTAGGGGGTTGTGTTCCTTTTGAGCGGCCAGTACATAGGTGTGGTTACTTTTGAGCGGCTTATACATTAGGTGTGTGTTACTTTTTGAGTGGCAGGTACTTTAAGGTGTGTGTTACTTTTGAGCAGGCTTACATTAGGGGTTGTTACCTTATGAGCGGCAGGTACATCATGGTGTGGTTATTTTTTGAGTGGCTTTGTACATTAGGGGGGTGTTATTTTTGAGTGGCAGGGACTAAGGCGTGTTATTTTGAAGCGGTACATCAGGGTGTGTGTTACGTTTTGAGCGGCAGGTACATCAGGGTGTGTGTTACTTTTTCAGGGCTGGTACATTAGGGTGTGTGTATTTTAAAGCGGTTGGTACATCAGGTGTGTGTTTACTTTTTGAGCGGCTGGTACATTAGGGTGTGGTGTTACCTTTTGAGCGGTTGGTACATTAGGTGTGTGTGTTACCTTTTGAGCGATGGTACATCAGGGTGTGTGTTACCTTTTGAGGGTTGGTACATCAGGGTGTGTGTTACCTTTTGAGCGGTTGGTACATCAGGTGTGTGTTACCTTTTGAGTGGCTGGTACATTAGGGGATGTGCTACCTTTGAGTGGTTGGTACATTAAGGTATGTGTTACCTTTTGGGAGCGTGGTACATCTAGGGTGTGTGTTATCTTTTGAGCGGTGGTATACAGGGTGTGTATTATCTCGTTTATGTAGCGGGTTGGTACACTAGGGTGTGTGTTACCTTTTGAGGAGCTGGTACATCAGGGTGTGTGTTATCTTTTGAGCGGTGGTGCATCAGGTGTGTGTGTTACCTTTTGAGGAGCAGGTACATCATTTCCTGAGTCAGGCGGCGGGTGTTGGACTCGTCCAGCTCGTGGAAAACCTTCTCCACATCCTGGAAACGCTTCGACAGTAGCTCCTTGATGACCTGGCAAAGTACATCGGCGCGTCATTATCTCAGCTCCGTGTGCATGACAACTTATACGTGAAAACAGATCCAGACAGACCACACTCCCGTACACCACACCACACACACACACACACACACACACACACACACACACACACACACAGAGGCACTCGCAGGCACTCACACACACACACACACACACACACACACACACACACACACACACACACACACACACACACACACACACACATCTACACAAACACACACACGCGCGGCGCGCGCACACACACACACACACACACACACACACACACACACACACCACACACACACACACACACACACACACATCTACACACACACACACACACACACACACACACACACACACACACACACACACACACACACACACACACACACCCCCCTCTGTACACACACCTTGAACAGTTCCTGCTTGGAGCGACGGCGATATAGTTCATCGTGATCCACGTCAGGCGACACAACGGCGCGGGCCGTCTCCTCCTCCCCGTTCTGAACCCCCGGGGCGCCCGGTCCTTCCGCCGGCACGCTGCCCTGGGGCAGGGCCGTGGCCTGTGGGTCCACGCGCTCCGGGACCGAGGCGAAGAGACTGGGAGCTTTGCCTCTGCCGGGCAGGAATGGAAACAGGTCACAGACGTGTGGGCTCAGCATTCATTTAAGCTGCCTTGTAGTTCTATGCTCTAGGCTGAAGGCGGCTACAGCTATGCTTTTCAGAAACCTCATTTATCCTACCTTCCCCCCCCCCCCCCCCCATCCTCCCCCCCCCCCTCCCGCCACCAAGCGAGTTTTAACGAACACAGCAAAAATACCAAAACTTTCAACGACGACATCATCGAATGATATCCGATACCAACAACAAATAATAGAAACGATAGCAGTGACAGCAAAGTCAATTAGGACAAACTACGATGGTCACAAATGTAATAAAGGTAAGTCACGATGTCAAATAGTGACAGACAGCACAAATAAATAACAGCAGCACCAAACTTTGTAAAAATCATGGCGATATTCGAAAAAAAAAAGACAAAATAACTTTGAGAAGAAAAAGGATCGGAGATTTTGCGATGAAAAAAACAAACAAAGAACAAACAAAACGACGAGAAAGGAGAACAAATAAGCCTGCAACCAACCGAAACAAAAATCTCCGACAAACAATGAGATATTACCAAACAACAACCCGCGCCCCTTCGCCCTCAAAGAAAACGAAAGCTAACAAACGCAAAAAAACCTTATGGACACCCAAAACATAATTCTAACAGCAAGAAATGTACATCACTCAAAAAAAAAAGTGATTAAAACGGTTAGTTTCAAACTGGCTTAACTGCAGGTGGAAACTGAAGCAAAATCAGAACTACAGAACCACCAAATGAAGGAACAAACAAATTACACAAAACAGTCACAACGCGTTTCGACCGACTGGGTCTTCTTCAGGCAGGACAAACAACATTCAAAACAATGGAAGCGAAGGACCAACACACTGTCACTTGCCTTTTCAATCTGGGTGCAGTCTGGGACGTGGGTTAAAAAAACTAAACTATGGAATAAAATATGAAATGAGGAAGGGAACAGTAAATCATAAACAATAAACAAGTAGGGTAACTCTAGCAAGAGTTATCCTACTTGTTTATTGTTTTGTTAAAACTATGGATTCAAACGGAAGGGAAAAGGGAAGTGGTTGGTGGGGAGAAGATACAGGTTAAAATGAGAAAACCCTATGAAAGATACATCGATGACGGGCTGGAAGCCACATCCATGCCATGTCATACCTCCTCAACTTCCTCAAGTTTGTAAAGACTCTACATCCACCAGTCAAATATACATACACAATTTCCCAGTCAACTTCCTGGAAATCCTCTCCCTCAAAGATGGACACTCAGAATCTTGCTTTTCTATAAACCCATTGGTTCATATTCCTACCTAGACTGAACATCTTCCTACCACTCATCCAGCTTGGTTGTTGCTTTGTTCGGCCACTCTCTCTCTCTCTGTCTCTGTCTGCCTGTCTTTCGATAGATAGATAGATAGATAGATAGATAGATAGATGGGATGGATGGATTGATAGATTTTTTGCTTTTATATCATCAGAAACACAAACGACCATGAACTACAACAAATGACAGCAGTGACTGCAAGGCAAAATACTACAACATTCGAAGCAGGCCGAGGGTGTACCTGGTGTCGAACTGCTGCATGAACCTGGCGTAGAGGATGTTGCCCACGTCATCCATGGGCACGTGGTCCAGGAAGGCCTCAAACTGACCATCCGACAGGTCCAGGCTGAAGCGGCTCTCGATGGCCGCCCGGAACTCCTCCTGGCTTACCCGGTCGTTGCCGTCACGATCCAGCTTCCTGGAAGCCAGAACTAGCAGGTGAAAGGAGCTGTTGATGACTACCAATCAGGAGGCAGTTTACAGATTTCGATGAATCGCCTAGCCCGACACATACACATATAAATAAATAAACAAGATGCGAAGCATATAAACGTACTCCCAGTTTTCCAAACCGCTTATAAATCGGCCAAGTGCTTTGTGAGATAAGAAATAAAGGCAAAATAACGGTTTTAACGGTTATTTAACCGATGTACACTTTTGAAACTGGTATTTAAGTCCTCACTGGGCTAAAGCCTGTGTACAAATTTCATCCAAATCGGACAATATGTCAAGAATAACGGTTTTTAACGGTCAGATTTTGAAACACTACATGGAAGTGCCATTTGTGTGTGACAACATTTCTATATAATTTTTTTTTATTAAACCCACCAATATAAAAAAAACGGCAAAATAACGGTTTAACGGTTATATATCTGATATACACTTTTGAAACCGGTATTTTAGTCCTCACTGGGCCTGTGTACATATCAAATTTCATCCAAATCGGACAATATGTCAAGAATAACGGTTTATAACGGTGAAATTTTGAAACACTATATAGAAGTGTCATTTGTGTGTGATAACCTTTCTATATACCAAATTTCATTAAAATCCACCTATGTATACGAAATAACGGCAGAATAACGGTTTTTAACGGTTGTATAATCCACTTTCAGCATTACATCACTTACATATGGACAGAGGCTCCGATTTGTCACAAGATCATTCAAACCGCTTATAAATTGGCCAAGTACTTTCTGAGATATTCCATAAATAAGAAAAATCCTTACAGGCCGTTACAACCGTTAGTAACGGCTATAACGGGGCAAACTAAAACATCAGGCATCATCCGTGACCCATAATGAACATACCTGCTAATTTTCATAAAGGTCGGCCAAGTACTTTCTGAGATATTCCATAAAGAAGAAAACCCGTTACAGCCGTTAGACGGTTATAACGGTAAACTAAAACAATCGGGCATTATTCGTGACCCATAATGAATATACCTACAAATTTTCAGAAAGATCGGCCAAGTACTTTCTGAGATATTCCATAAAGAAGAAAAACCGTTACAGTCCGTTACAGCCGTTAGTAACGGCTATAACGAGGTAAACTAAAACATCGGGCATCATCCGTGACCCATAATGAACGTACCTGCTCATTTTTACACAGATCGGCTAAGTACTTTCTGAGATATTCCGTAAAGAAGAAAAACCGTTACAGGCCGTTACAGCCGTTAGTAACGGCTATAGCGGTAAACTAAAACATCGGGCATCATCCGTGGCCCATAATGAACATACCTACAAATTTTCAGAAAGATCGGCCCTGTAGTTTTGTCTGGAGCGAGTGGAACACATTTTGACTACAGACACACAGACAGACAGACAGACAGACACAGACAGCATTTCTTCGTTCCCATTCAAAAGTACTCCCTGTTCTATAAGAACTGGGAGTACAAAAAGAAAGACAGATCAAAAACAAAAGTTTGAACTGCCTAGTCTCTGCTTCAGTCTGTTTATAATCTGGTTGAATACAAAAACAGAATATGCCTAAACATTGTCATTCACTAGAGGCCATGAAGGATTTTTAAACACCTAGGTATCGCCATTATTTGTTTCCCTAGTGCTGGTTGGTGCGTCCTTCTGTGCGCAGTTCGTACTCTCACTAGCACACTACTGTAGAATCTGTTCAGTCTCGCGTCCTCGAAACCCACTTCTAAACTCTCTCTTGAATTGTTCACTCAGTTATATATCTCATTCGTTTCTTGCATTTTATGTGTTCACTTCATCCTTTTTACAGCTGTAAACCCTTGCGCATAACTGTGGCTTCAGGGCTTAGTAGATAGTGATGTCGCGTACGTGGACTAATCTGCACGCAGGCACCTCTGAAGCTTATCGCTTATGTGTGTACTGATATTACTTGAGCGTGCGTATTAATACAACTTGCGCCAGTTTATAGACATACTTGCGAGAGTTTGATTCATTTGTGTGGGAAAAGGGGCCTAGTGGACAAAGCACTCTTGCCTAGAAAGTGAGAGAATCCCAGGGGTTTACAGTTCCAGTCTCGGTCATGCGGGCAGTCTGTGTGTGTTTTTTTTTTTTTACCCCTGTCTTTTCACTAGGCTTTAGATGATGGTCAGAGTGCTAGCCTTTCGTATGAGACGATAAAAAAACCGAAGTTCTGTGTGCTGCATGCACTGATGAAAATATAAAACATAAAGATATGGAATACAAGATATTTGCGGCAAAACGTGTTGTCCTTGGCAAAGTTCAGTAGGAAAATCGATTTGGGTAGGTCATTGAGCCTACATGAAGACATGTAAGAGGGAAAAACATATGGGTGATGCGGCACTGTGGCAGCGTGTTCTTCACAGGGAGAATCACGGAATGAAATCTGTTCTGACGTTGAAATAATGCAATGCAACGCACTACAATGCAATAAAACACACCATGGCACAATACAATGTAATATTGTACAATACAACAAAATACAATACAACGCAACACGATTTCATACACTACAGTGCATTACAGTACAGTACAATTCACCACAGTGCAATACAACACAATACAAACCAGTACAGTACAGTACAGTACAGTTCACCACAGTGCATTACAACATACCACAATACAGTGCAGTACAGTATAGTACAGTACAGTTCCCTACAGTGCAATGCAACACAATACAATACAGTACAGTACAGTTCACTGCAGTGCAATTCAACATAATACAGTACAGTTCACTACAGTGCAATACAATACAATACAGTACAGTTCACTACAGTGCAATACAATACAATACAGTACAGTTCACTACAGTGCAATACAATACAGTACAGTACAGTTCACTTAGGTGCAATACAATACAGTACAGTACGGTACAGTTCACTTAGGTGCAGTACAATACGATTCAGTACAGTTCACTACAGTGCAATACAATACACATACAATACAATACAATACAATCATGCATTCACTTAGGTGCAATACAATACAATACAGTGCGGTACAGTTCACTTAGGTGCAACACAATACGATACAGTACAGTTCACTTAGGTGCAATACAATACAATACATATACAATACAATACAGTTCACTTAGGTGCAATACAATACAATACAATACAGTTCACTTAGGTGCAATACAATACAATACAGTGCGGTACAGTTCACTTAGGTGCAATACAACTACAATACAATACAATACAGTTCACTTAGGTGGAATACAATACAATACAATACAGTTCACTTAGGTGCAATACAATACAATACAGTTCACTTAGGTGCAATACAATACAATACAATACAGTTCACTTAGGTGCAATACAATACAATACAGCACGGTACAGTTCACTTAGGTGCAATACAATACAATACAATACAATACAATACAATACAATACAGTTCACTTAGGTGCAATCAATACAATACAGTACAGTTCACTTAGGTGCAATACAATACAATACAGTGCGGTACAGTTCACTTAGGTGCAATACAATACAATACAATACAGTTCACTTAGGTGCAATACAATACAATACAGTGTGGTACAGTTCACTTAGGTGCAATACAATACAATACATACAGTTCACTTAGGTGCAATACAATACAGTACAGTGCGGTACAGTTCACTTAGGTGCAATACAATACAATACAATACAGTTCACTACAGTGCAATGCAACACAATACAGTTTACAACAGTGCAATACAACTCAACACAATACAGTACAGTGCAATTCACTGCAGTGCAATACAACACAACACAATACAATACAGTACAGTACAGTAAATATAATACAAACAATACAACACAAAGACAAGTGTGTGTGAATATGTGTGAGTTATTGCTCTTTAAACAAACAAAGAAAACTAAACAAACAAGAAAAAGAAGAAGAAAGGGGGGAAGGGAGGTGCGGGGGGAGGGGGGAGGGAAGAAGCAAGAAAGCACTAGGCTGTACACGCACACACATGTTTGCAATCGTGTAATGACATAGATACATGAACTGACATAAACACACGTATGCCTACTGACACAATCTCATGCACACAAGCTCACCAACATGAGTGCACCAACGATAGGTCACAGAAGTAGCGTATTACGAAGTGTAAAAAATCAAGATACAGACTACCTCATCAGCATACGTTGCACGGGGTCTTTCATTATGAATCCAATTTGGGGGGGGGGGGGGGGGGGGGGGGATTCTGTGCAAGTTATATTTTTCATTTCTGTAATTTCATTTTAAATTCTATTTTTGTTTTAAATTCCATGCGACGAGTAATTTTCCTTCTTGATGTCATTCACTACTATTCTGATTTTAGGGGACTGTTCGTCAGCCTTACCTCTCTACTTCCAGTTTAGAACACACCAGCTTTTTTGTTTTGTTTGTTTTTTGTTGATACTGTAGTATGGCCACGAGGAAGTCTTCTTCTTCTTCTTCTTCTTCTTCAGCGTTCCAATATCTGGTAGCGTTGAACTCGTTTTACCCTGTTGGGATACTCACACTATACTGGAGAGTATAGTCAGTTCACTCCGACTTCGTTGAGTGCAGAAATTTGTGGGAAGAGGTTGTGGAAAAAGATAGATAAAAGATATGGTAGACAGAAAGGACAGCACCAGCCGCCGTGGCGAAGTGGTTAGCGTCGCGGACTCCCGGCTGGGAGGTCGTGGGTTCGAATCCCATCAGAGGCATGTGGATTTTTTCTGCCCGACCGGCTCCTACCCAGAGTTGAGTTTGCTGCGGACTCAGTTGGCAAGACTGGGACCACACAGTCGAGTTTCATCCACTTAATGGATGCGTTTCTGAGAGTGTTGCTCAAATTTCATGACCAACACTGCAGGTGCCTGTATCTCTCGGGCCTGGTTGACGCCAGGATATATTATGAAAGGAAGCGTAGAGTTCAGCCCTGTCATGTAGTCTCATTCCGAAATGGAAATCCGTAGCATAATCTTAATCATCCTCATTCCCATTGATCAGCATTAAAAAAAAAAAAAAAGTCTCAAATTCTGTGGCCCTTCATGCCCTGCTCTCATGGTGACCTCAATTTCGATGTTCGTCTGTGGCCTTTGTTTGCTTCCGTCGGGGTCACCGGTATCGGCGAGTCCATGGGGGCTGTCGTTGGACGGACGTGGTGGCGCCCTCCGGAGGGAGAGCTCACTCACGCCGGCTCCGCGCCCTAAGCAATTATTGTCGTCAGTAGGGGGCTTAGTAGGTGGTGTCCTGCGTATGTTGGATCAGAACAGGCGCCACTGAACACCACCGAAGTGACTCGGCAGCAGTGCAGTGTCTCCTCCGGTGGTTGCCTGTTGGCGACTTGACATTGATGCTCACTGTGGATTGCCGGTGCCGGTGCTGCGGCGGGGCCGGCCTGGCTGTGGTTTGTGGACGGGTGTCGGAATGAGCGGCGTGGGTGCACTGCCTCTGAGGTGACGCAGAGGTTGGGACAGCAAAAAAAAAAAAAAAAAGGACAGCAGACGAGTGTACAGCAAAGGAGGAGACAAGGGGCCCACTGAGAGCGAAAGGAAAAGGGGACGTTACTAGCACAGAATGTCCAGAAGGAGGGGGAACTATTTGTACAAAAGATCCCCGGTTTCCCCACGGGGGCATGAGGAAGTAACACTGTGAACACTGTCTCGGACTGACCCTAGCTGCATAGTCCACCTGCCCATGTGGGCTTTCTATGTACTTTGTTGTGACATCAATATGTGTTTTTTTTCCCCTCCAATATTATGTGTGTTTTTTTTAATAACTAATTCTTGAGAAAAGAAAAAAAAATCAAGCGGCATGGCATGCAGCCTTAAATCTGCTTATTTCATCGGCCTTGTTAAGGAGAAGATAAGAGAGAGAGAGAGAGAGAGAGAGAGAGAGAGAGAGAGAGAGAGAGAGAATGTTGCTTATAGCCCAGCCGACCGCAAAGGGACATATCAGGGCTGTCACGCGATGAAGAAGGATAATGATAGTTCAGTCTTATGAAGTGTTGTAGACAACGACGTATACAATTAAGCTGGCGTGCGTGCGTGTGTGTGTGTGTGTGTGTGTTTTGTGTGTGTGTGTGTGTGTGTGTGTGTGCGTGCGTGCGTGCGTGCGTGCGTGCGTGCGTGCGTGCGTGCGTCGTGCGTGCGTGCGTGCGTGCGTGTGTGTGTTTATTTTCATGCCATCAGTAGGAAGTTTTCTTCTCAATAGGGTAGAAGGCCTGAGAGGGAAGCTATGGTTAATCGGTTTGGAGTGTAATGAAGCTGAAAGTGAAAGAGGAAGCGGGATACTAAGAGGGATACTATAGGGGATCGGTTGGTGGGTGGTGCAATGAAGCTGAAAGTGAAAGAGGAAGCGGATGCTGAGAGGGAAACTATAGGGGATCGGTGGGTGGGTGGTGCAATGAAGCTGAAAGTGAAAGAGGAGCGGGATGCTGAGAGGGATACTATAGGGGATCGGTGGGGTGGGTGTGCAATGAAGCTGAAAGTGAAAGGGAAGCGGATGCTAAGAGGGATTAAAATAGGGGACGGTTGGTGGTGTGCAAGAAGCTGGAAAGTGAAAGGAGGGAGGATGCTGACTTAACATCCGACAGGGCAGAAGTCCCGCTGGAACATGTTGAGCAGCTGGCTCTCCAGGGCCTCATTGGAGTCCCCTCCTAAGTGTCCGGCGGTTGTTGAATCCTGCACACGCACGCACGCACGCACGACGCACGCACGCACGCACGCACGCACGCACGCGCGTGCCCACATACAACATACGACACACAGACACATACACACAACGCAAACCCCACACACACACACACACACACACACACACACACACACACACACACACACACACACACAATAATATTGTTGTTGTTGTGAACAACACACATTCTGAATCATTTTCAGTGGAAGGACACTAAATTGAAGAACGCACATTCTGAATCACTTTCAGTGGAAGGACACTAAATTGAGGAACACACACACACACATACACACACACCACACACACACACACACACACACACACACACACACCACACACACACACACACATACAGACGCACGTGCGCGCGCACGCGCGCGCACACACACATACACATGTATACGAAGGAATACATGAATGCGAACAAGCACACATGCACGCAAACACTAATGCAATGATATACACACGCTGCTCTCTCTCTCTCTCTCTCTCTCTCTCTCTCTCTCTCTCTTCTCTCTCTCTCTCTCTCTCGTCTCCCCCCCCACCCCCCAACACCCCCCCCCCCCCCGATCAGTCTACAGCCGTGTTGGCGTCCTTCCCCTTTCCCCAATCCCTGTGACTTAAAACTGTTAAGGGTAAAGTTCCAATAGCTTTTGACCGTAGGGACAGTGGATTGTCAGAGGCCCACCGTGACATGGGTACATCATGATGAAAGGCGGAGCCCATCGCTCTCCTTCCGTCGCCTTTAACCTTCCCTGAACTGAATCAGATACCCATTTCACTGCTGTTGAACAGAGATAGTTTTCAAGCAAAAAGAGAAAAAAAAAAAAAAAGAAAAAAGAAAAAAATCCAACCCAACGAGTAGTTCTAACTCACAGCCGTCAGTTCCGCAGGCAAACGCTCTAGCCATTTGACCGCCCCCCTCCCTCCTCCCCCCCCCCACACACACACCCCCTCAACCATCCCTCCCGTAATTGTACAACCATGTTAACAAAGATTCAAATTGTTCACATTAACTTAGGGTGATATGGCACACTGGAAAAACCACCTAAGAAAATGAAGGGGAAAGGG
The DNA here is from genome assembly GCA_018398815.1 of Conus ventricosus. NCBI lineage: Eukaryota > Metazoa > Mollusca > Gastropoda > Neogastropoda > Conidae > Conus > Conus ventricosus. The sequence goes on from CM031596.1 coordinate 100,608,806, forward strand.
GGGCGGGAGGGGGTAGGGAAGAGGGAAGAGGGGGATGTGGGTGTAAGGGGGGGAGAGAGTAATGGAGGCGAAGAGTAGAGAAGACCTGTCTAACATTCAAATCGATACCACCAGAACGACAACAATTTTAAAGATGCGGACAGATGCAGAAAGGTTCAGGATCATTCAGCTTGAGACTGAGGCGGGTGGAACGGACCTGTGTTTGACGTCCGTGATGACGTTGTGCACCATGCCAGCCTCGCTGCGGTCCTGGAAGCGGTGCAGGAACTCCCTGTAGGGCACTCCCTTGCCGAGTGCCTGCACCGAGCAGCGCGACAGGAAGGATCCCAGCAGGTTCTTCTCCAGGTGGAGGCCGAACTCACCCAGGACCGCCAGGAACTCGTCGTAGCTCACCTGCAGAACACGCATGGAGACCACTTCAAGAAAGACGTTAAAAAAGGTGTTAAAAAAAGTAATACAACGTTAAAAAACACGATGCAAAGCAGCATTCAACAACTTCACCGAACACGAACAGAGCACACATCATAAACAAAACAAATTAATGAAAATTCACACACACACACACACACACACACACACACACACACACAGAGATACATACACACACATATACACGCACGCACGCACGCACGCACGCACGCACGCACGCACGCACGCACGCACGCACGCACGCACACACACACACACACACACACACACACACACACATTTTCCAAAGTCCTGCGTATTCCTTCTCAACTTATCTCCCTGACATTATCTGTATGTGTGTGACTTCTGCCAGATTTGTTCGTCATCATACTTATATCTCTGCTTGTGACTATTTTGTTGATTTATGAGCAGTCAAAGCTGCACAGTAGCGGAATACAACAAAATGAAAACTTTCTTAAATTACTGTCGTTGTTTTGTAAATTATTATTATTTTTTGTTATGTAACCTACAAATACTTGATTTGCAACTAAAGGGAATTCATATTAAAATAAAAGAACTTTTCAAAGTACACACACACAAACTGAATAGAGTTTGCTGTCGGATAACAATTGGTAACCCTCTCTCTCTCTCTCTCTCTCTCACGCACACACACACACACACGCACGCACGCACGCAATCACGTACGCACGCACGAACGCACGTCTCTACGCACACACACTTGAACAACAATATAGAAGCCAAAGAAAAACAAACACACACACACACAAACACACACACACACAACTGACTGCAACATTAAGGACCTCAACACACAAAACGGAACACCCACACACACCAAAGATGATTAGAAAATAATTTTTTTTTTAAAGGCAGGTAACTCGTCCTACGAGAGTGAGAATCGGGGACAGTAGAAGGCCTTATCTACCACCACACTGAAACCACCAAGACGACAGACAACAACATAGACGACAGCACAGCTAGTTCTCTCACAATGCCGTTCTTCTCGGCGTCTTTGTCCTCGAAGGCCTTGCGCATGGAGAAGAACCCTTCCCGGAACTTGTCCTTCAGCCACCGCTCGATGTCCAGCTGCTGCTTCCGCTCCACTTCCTTCTGTCGCGGAGTTCTCTGCCCCTGCCCCTGTCCTTGGCCTGGCCGGCTACGCTCCGAACGATCTGCTCATTAGGGGAGGAGGGTGGGATGGGGAGGGGGCGGGGCGGGGTGGGTGTTTCTGTTAGAGCTTGATTGTAATAAACTGGTGGAGAAAAATGGACAGGGACAGTGAGAATAAAGTGAAAAATGGAGGAGAGAGGTGTACAGAAGAAAATAAGGAAGAGGAGAAGGGGGGGGGGGGGGGGGGAGGAAAGAGAGAGAGAGAGAAAGAGAGAGAGAGAGAGAGAGAGAGAGAGAGAGAGAGATTGATTGATTGATTGATTGATCTTTAATACCCAAGGATGAAGATTTTAGGCCAAAGCCTAATCTTACAATCTGTCCTTGTCATGCATACATTATTTCAGCACATATCATTCATACAGACAATTCAATATTCCAACATGATAATCTAATTCTACAATGATAAGCAAACTGCTCATAAAAGTACTAATGAGATGGGGGATGGTAAAACAAAAGGAAACTTACAAGCAAACAAACAAACAAAAACTACAGAGAGAGAGGTCAGAGGAGGGTGGGAAGAGAGAATGGTAGGTAGGGGGAGGAGAAAAGGGATGGTAGACAGAGTGGGAGTGGGGATGAGCGATTGTAACGGAGTAGGTTTTATGTTGAGACGATTTATTCAAAGTATAGTTCACAGAAGACTTAGCGAATGGACGCTAATCATTGTAATCGAATAATTTAACTACTGAGACATAAAATGTTTATGCAAATGTTCCTTGAAAGGTTTTAAAGTATTCATGTTTTGTAGATTCGGTGGAAGTGAGTTCCAGACATATGGTCCAGAGTAAGCTAGGCTTGTTTTGTATAGATCAATGCGTGGGTAGGGAAGAAGGAATTTCGTCGAGCCAGAAAAGCTGTTCGATCTTGTAAAAAGGGCATTGATATAACATGGCATAGTATCTGTCAAGATTGTAAACATAAATGATGCCTTGTTGAATTCCAATTGCCTATTTAGAGGAAGTATGTTCAGCGCTTTTAGTTTTTCGTCTGTTGTTAGAGATACAGCTGGATGGAGTAGCTTTGCTGCACGTCTATGGAGAGAATTCAGCCTTTTTTTGTGGACGTCACTACTGCCGTCCCACACTGTTGAGGCGTAATTTATACGTGACATTATGTGTGCATTGAAGAAAAGTTTAAGCACATTACTGTTGACGTAGCGCTTTAATTGAGATAACAGGAAAATGTGTTTTGAGACTACCTTGCATACGTTATTTAGATGAGATTGCCATTTCAATTCTTTATCTATCGTTAACCCTAAAACACGGTGCTTGTCTACCTGCTCGATAGAGTGCCATTCAACTGAAGTTTTAGGCAAAGAGGAGTCAACTGGTGTTTTGGCGGGTAGCTATAATCATAGATTTGGTTTTGGCTGGGTGTATGACCATTGAGTTTGAATGACACCAGTCTGACACGTCGTGTGCCATGTTATATCAATGCCCTTTTTTTCAAGATCGAACAGCTTTTCTGGCTCGACGAAATTCCTTCTTCCCTACCCACGCATTGATCTATACAAAACAAGCCTAGCTTACTCTGGACCATATGTCTGGAACTCACTTCCACAGAGAAACAGAGAGAGAGAGAGAGAGAGAGAGAGACAGACAGAGCGAGAGGGAGAAACAAAGAGAGAGCTCATTCAATTAAACCATGGTCTCATGTGAAGGAGAATGTACTCACAAAACGTAAGAATCAAAATGATATGTTATGCTCACTGTAGTCATAACATCTTGCACACACGTAAAATCCTATCACCAACTTTCGGAAGAGAAGC
>CM031596.1:100617172-100622172 GCA_018398815.1 Conus ventricosus
ATATGTATGCGCACTTGGTATTGTTGTGGGGACTGTAGATCAGTACAAGATGGCTGTGTAAAGGTTCCGACTGTCGGACGCCAGAAATAACTGCCAGATACTTAACCCCTTTTCAGTGAGTAGCCCTACTAGGGTCTTAAGGGTGTTTTCACTGACTCAGCACTTCATGTTTCAGTTGAGTCAAAATCAATGAAAATTTTTGCTTTCATGTGAACAGAAGTAATCTAAAGTCATAACAACCGTTTTATCGTAGTGATATTGCTGTTGTTGTCATAACACAGTCATTACGAAGTTTAAAAGAGAGCAAGTTCTCATATTGTGGAACCGAAGCGATCCCTAGCAAAAGAATCGGATGATCCTCACAGTTAGAGAAAAAAATTCCCACATGTCTTTCCATAGGAAATTCCATCAGAAGTGTTTGAGGAGCAGTGAAGGCTGGGGATGTGGAAGCGAATCGAAGGGGCGATTTGTGCAAATACCTATCGGAAGACGCGTTCTTGGGAGGATTTGTGCAAATACCTAATGGAAGACCCATTCTTTTGTGCCTCCTTTCTCTTCCATCCCACATCCAATCTTCTGATTAAGACATTTCTTTCTTTTCCCAGTTAAAATCTACTTCCGTTTCACATTGCCGAATATAGCCCAGTTCTAACGACGTAGATATTTCCACGGACATGGTCTACAGCATTTGATACACGAAGCTGGTCAGAGGAGAGGAGAGAGGTGTGGTACCTGTCTGAGGGATCATAGGCGGGGATCTGACGGTAGGTCCTGATTGTCCACGCCACTCAATGCCCAAGGCGTTGAGGAACCGGCGTCCGTCAATGATGCCCTCATTGGCTGCGTCATACCTGCACACACAGACACGTCTTCCCTGGAGTCACCTTGTTTGGCGACAATCGTTCTCACCTACTTCACTCCCGTTGTTTTTTTCTGTTTCTTCGTTTGTTTCTTTGTTCTAAAGTATGTTTCTTCCTCCCGTTTCCTTTCTTGAATTCATTTTTTTTTTCTTTTTTCTTTTTTTAATCAATTAATAAATCCATCATATTTCCACTTTCGTTCGCTCATTTCTTTTCGTGTTTTTTTTTTCCTTTCGTTTTTTTCCATTTTCTCTTTTTTCTTTCTCTTTCTTTTATTTTGTTCTTTCATACTGTTTCCTTCACTTCTTGTTGAGTTTTCTCTTCGTAGTGTCATCTGTTATGTATCAAAAGCCAACCCATCCGACACCAACGTACAAAACCTGATCAGAATTGAAATCCCTGACCTCTGATTTGGAATCGCTGAACTCGTACAAGTTCAGAATGTTGGTTTTCAGAATGTTGTTTTTAACAGTGTCAACGGTCATAGTAAACCCAGCAGAGTTCCGTGATGCTGCAGTTATGTAGCGCTTCCTCTCTGTGTCTGTTCCTAGCTTAGTATGCTATGACAGCACAATCCTGTCTCTCAACTGCACCTGGTTCATGTGGCGCACTACCGGCTGATTTCCTTTCTGATGCGGTGTATGTCTGTACAATTGTCAAAGTGTTACATTAAACTGATAAAATGGTCTCACTTTGGATTCTAACATTCAGAATCTCTCATATATAGATTTTGGAAATGTAAAATGCATTTTTTTCGATTTTTGTTTTTTTGTTTTTGGTGTACTTAAATCTGAATTATGTGCGTAGAACTGAGGAGCAAATGTGCTGTGGCTGAACCAGAATTATCAAATAAAAAAGCACATAAAATAATAAACAAAATAGCTGGTCTGGGATTCGAACCTGAAGCCTCTTGCACCCAAAGACAGTTCCGTAGGAAAGCAACCTCCGACTGAGGGAAAATAAGCACATGTGAAAGGAAAATTGAAAAGAAGGAAAATAAATAAGTGAAGGAAAATACCGTGAGACATGTAGTCATTCTCCTAATTGTAGAAAACAAAGGAAAACAAAAAACGCAACATGCAAAATTCTTTCGGAATGCGAGTCCAATCTACTCGAGCCCAAAATCAGAATTCAGCTAGTTAGATCTTGGACGCTTAACAGAAAATACCAACCAAAACTCTTGCCAAGCATGGCAGAATGAGTCAAGTCACATTGTTTATAATAATCCAGCCAACCAAGGGGAATTTGAATGTGTACATAAAACGAAAAGGAAAGAACAACAAAAAAGTAGGCTCGAATGAAATTCTAACGTAGGATCCCTTGTGAAATCAATACCCTAGTCCAGTAAAGCCATCCTACACTTTCTTCAGAAGTGTGAAATTACGACGAAAGTAGGTGCTTGTAGAAGACAACAGAAGTAGAGCATAACGTTTTCAACAACAAGATGATATTTTTTTCAGATTCAGAAGGAAAGAAAATATATAGAAAAAGATAACAGCGGTGTTGCTTATTGGCGGGCAAATCGAGTTAAATTACGCTGGCACAGCACCGTGTACATGTGTATATGGTAGTGTAATTTGAGGCTATCGGAAGGAACATGACATAGCACAAAAAGAAAAATAACATGAGACCCTTGCCCACTCTAACGTAAGCTGGAACAGAGATCCTCAAATAAGTCTGATTAACATACATCGAAATGCATCAGTTGATACATTAACAAAGGAGAAATTCAGAGCTTGTCTGCGAGCCCACAGCTGAGCGTATCCCAAGCACCCGAGGCTAAGCCTCCAGAGTACAGATCCACCTGAGCCAAAGCCAGCCGAACCCAGAGCCCCTAAGCCTAAGCAAGAATTCTGCCACTTCGATGTAGATTGCTTAACATAAGATGTAAAACAGATGATATGGTCCAAAAGCTACGGGAATCATAATTGTGTGCGTCTGGGTGAATGAGCAGAAACAAAAACAAAAAATTTCAAAATGTAGGGCTCGTCCGGGATTCGAACCCGGGACCTCTCGCACCCAAAGCGAGAATCATACCCCTAGACCAACGAGCCGTTCCACTAGCGCTTTCACTTGTGTGAAATTATTAAGCTAGTTTATATTGATCCTGGATGGGAACTTTTCCTTTGACAACTTCGGTTGACCTCGGTTTGAACAGATGGTGCACGTCAGCTGGACGAAATCAATGAAGCGATGCACTGAACAAGCTTAAAAGAGAGTTGTAGGGTTAGTGGAAGTAAAACAGGGGCAGAGCATGGTGTTTTCAAGCATCAGGCGATTTTTCCCCGATTAAGAAGAAAAGACGACGTAAAAGGAGAAGACTACAGCAAAGTGATTGGCAGACCGAAAACGGGCATATACAATGTATGCGTCATAATACGTCAATGTCACTTTAAGACCAAATGTTGCATATGGATTTTCAATGTGCGAATACATTTGGGTGAAAATACGCCAATATCTTACAATGTAAAGAAACAGTTGGAATCTAATGGATAGCACAAGGGAAATAACATAAAGCAAACAGGGAAAATACGACGAGCAGAAGATATGAGACAGTTGAAAAGAACCGAAGACAGAAGGTAAATATCATCGAGCATGCACACACATACACATATACACACGCGCGCGCTCCCGCGCGTGCACGCGCGTGTGCGTACACCAAGAGGAAAATAACTTAAGGCAAAAAAGATTACATTATGACGATAAACAACAGTAAAACGGAAGGGAAATAATGTGGATCAGAATGAAAATAATGTAAGACAGAAGGAAAATAGCATGAGGCAGAAGGAAAATAACATAAGACATGAGGAAAACAACACGGCGGAAGGTATACAGCATCTGACACTGGGAAAAAACTACATAAGGCATGCAGTTATCTTGAATTTAAGCTGGTGGTACAGTAATTGTTAGAACTTGTTTTCGTCCGGAATGCGAGTCAAATCCATCCGAGCCGAGAGCCACGGAAGCAAAAGCAAAAGTTATGCTTCTGAGATCCTGGGTGTTTTTTGAAACTAGGCACAGAGAATGCGGACAACATACGCATCCCAAGGAATAACCATAAACAGAACTGGAAAAAATATTGAGATTTGTCCCAGACCTCAAGAATTCTACCATTTTGGTCATGGACGTCAAAGATGCCAAAGCATCGAAGTAAAGAGAAACAAGGAAAATAACGTAAGACAAAAGGGAAATTAGTGTAAGACAGATGGAAATAAACACGTCAGAAGAAAAAACAGCATAAGACAGAAGGAATGAAGCATTAAGACAGAGGGAATACAATACACGTAGGTGTCCTTTTAAATGTCCGTTGGAAATATAGAAATATTTTTCATAGAGATGCACATCAGTCACAGCGACGAAGAAAAGAAAAAGGAAATGTACAGTCTATGCCTCTACTGAAATAGAGACAAGGCTACCCGAGCCGAGATGGTCACACGTGCCAACGCCATCCGAGCTGCACAGGTCATCCGTGCCAAAGCCACCCGAGCTGCAAAGGTCGGTCGAGCCAATGCCACCCGAGCCGCAAAGGTCACCATTGTCAAAGCCACCCAAGCAGAAAGCAAGGGTGCTACCGCCCAGATCCTGACTACTTAAGCCAAAATACCAACACAGGGTCTGGACAAGTGTACTGGAATTAAACTTGTGCATCTGTATGTCCGAGTAGTTATCAAACGAAACTTACAAAAGTTAGGGCTCGTCCGGGATTCGAACCCGGGACCTCTCGCACCCAAAGCGAGAATCATACCCCTAGACCAACGAGCCATTCGTGTGCGTACCTTTCACGCTGTCAAGTTAACGTGAGCGTTGGTATTGATTTCACAATATTTGTTTTCTTAGCACCCACTGTGACCTCACGAAGAGCTGGTGCGAGGCTTACTCGGTGACAGACAGCCGGTAACATACATCACGTCCGTACTAGAACAGCACGACAGAGTCAATACACATGCAGTTTGTAACACACACACACACAAGAGCTTCCCTTTGAAGCGTAACGTCAAGACACATGTAGCTTCTAACACACACCACCGCCTTCTGTGGCAGGACAACACAGTCAAGACATATGTAGCTTGTGACACACACCACAAACGTCCTAAAGGGCACAACACAGTCAAGACATATGCAGCTTGTAACACACACCGC
>CM031596.1:100627172-100629672 GCA_018398815.1 Conus ventricosus
CCTACCAACCTCTGTCGTTCTCTGTGGTGAGTCATTACCGAAATGAAAGACCGACCCAGTCACTTGTGTCGATGTTTATGGTGAATTAGTGTCATCGTTAAGGACTGTCCGTTTTCTGCTTAATGCTGTGTCGATGTGGAAGTCATGGACCAGGTTCCTCTCAGCTCGTACTACGTGGTGACTCCGCGTCAAAATCAAGGATTGATCCATTCCCATCAGTCGTTCTTTGCGGTGATCGAGCTTCAGATCAAGGACTGGCCCATTCACCTGTCATACCTTACAGAAAACAGATGTCCAAAGTAAAGGACTGGACCTGCTGTACTTTGTGGTGAACTAGTGTGGTGTCGAAGACTGCCTCTATAGTACTTTGTGATGAAAAGCATGGCAAAGTCAGAGAACCGACCCCACTCATCACTGTCGTGCTTTGTGGTAAATTGGTGACAAAGTCAAGGACCCATAGGAGTCAAAGCCAAGGACCGATTGGAGTCAAAGTCAAGGACAATTGGAGTCAACGTCGAGTTCCAATTGGAGTCAAAGTCAAGGATCCATGGGAGTCAAAGTCAAGGACCTATTGGAGTCAAACCAAAGACCAATTTCACCCATCTGTGTCGTGCTTTGTGGTAAATTGAAGTCAAAAGGGTCAAGGACCGATTGGAGTCAAAGTCAGGACCGACCCATTCATTCTGCCGTGCTTTGTGGTAAATTCGTGTCAAAAATCAAGGACTCAATTGGAGTCATTGTCAAGGACTGATCTCACTCATTTCTGTCGCGCTTTGCGGTTGATTAGTGTCAATACCCAACCCCACTCGTCTCTGTTGTGCTTTATGGTGAGTCAGTGTGTCAAAATCGTGAGGAACCCCACTCAATTTGACGTCCTTTGTGGTAGCTTCCCACGACTCGGTAGTCAAAGTTACAGACTGATTCCCTCACCTCTGCCGGGCTTTCTCCCTGAGGTTGGCGTGGACCTGGCCGGCACTCATGACCGCCTTGTCCGGGCGGCTGACCGGGTCCATCCACTGGCGGTACTCCTTCTCCTGGCTCTCCCTGAAGTGGGTGAAGAAGTCGGTGAAGGGGATGACCGCGCGGTCCTTGAAGCCCAGCCTCTCCAGCAGCTTCTGGCTCTGGCTCTGGGAGATCTGCCGGCCCGCCACCGTCACCAGGATCCTCAGGAACGACTCTCTGAAGGAACAAGCAAAAGGCGGGGACGTGGGGTTTGCGTTTTTGTAAAGATGGGGATGAGATGCTGAGGTGGGTCCTGTTCGCTTTCCTCAGCTGAGTTCTTGAGCCGTTTCGAAGCGATAACGAGGATATTGGCGTGATTGCCCTCCTTTCTCTTTTCTTTTTTTTTTTCTTTTTTTTTTTTGCTCCAACCTCCATTTTTACCCACTTTTCTTTTTATTTTTAGAAATTTTATTCTATCTTTTTTTTTTATTTTTTTTTTTGCTTCCCTGGCGAGTCGTGGTGGGGTCATTCTATTTTTTTTTGTTCTTTTACAGAAATGACATCATTGCTCACCATGTTTGTTGGTGCGTTGAGGCCTGGTGTTATTTGTGCTTTTAGGGAAACATTACTTGTGACTTGATGTTGACGTGTTGAAAAGCAAAGCGATGGTTTTTCATGTCTATATTAAGGTAATGGGTGGTAGAATGACGAGGTGGCGCCATGATAGATGTTAAGGTATAATTAGTAATGTAGTGGGGAATAAGTAGAGTATATGTCCATTTTTTTAATTCAGAAAAAAAAATATGCATGGGGCCATTCGACCCGACATGCAGTTCCGTATCACATCATATAATCTCAATGCTTTTTACGGCAAAATGTATAACAAGCGTTGGGGTGGGGAAGGGAGGAGGAGGGGGAGGGGACTCCAAGTTCGCAGACGAAAACTTAAAAGTTGAGGGGACTCGTTTCTTTGCCTGCAACGTAAGTGAGATGTGAGCTGTCTGCCATTTTGAGAGGACTACCTCATAAATCATAAACTACCAGGAGAGAGAGAGAGAGAGACAGAGAGAGAGAGAGAGGATAAGGGGGAGGGTGAACAAAGAGGACACGGGGAAGCACTGACCTGGCAACGTTGCCCCGTCCCTCAGGGTCGTTGTCCTTGAACCTCTTGCGGACCTCATAGTAATTGTTCTTCACCTTGTCCCTCAACAGCGCCTCCAGCTGTGTCAGACCGAACGCACCTCCGTCAGACACATGGTGAGGAGGAGGAGGATGGTGTAGATGATGGACGATGATGGTGATATTCGTGATGGTGGTGGTGGTGGTGGTGATGGTGATGATGATGATGATGATGATGATGATGAATGAGCGGCCTGATATCAATATCATGTGAATACAGAAGCAACAGTTAAAACACCCAATAATTGTCAACACCCGCGCCCGCACCAACAATCGGTTTCCAGAGCGGTTAGCTAAATCCTAAAGATTATGATCGTTATGACGACAACTGTACGACAACTATCTTACTACTGCTGGTGCTGGTGCTGGTGTGGTGCTG
>CM031596.1:100634672-100637172 GCA_018398815.1 Conus ventricosus
AACTAGCAACTCCTTGAGCCAACTGAAACGATATCTGTCTATTGATGACGCTATAGTTCCACCATACTACTATTTTGGTAAAAGAAGAGAACAAGTAATTCACTGCCGGCTCCGTTTAGGTATGAGTGATCTAAAGAACGATATGGTTAACCGACATCTGGATAATAATCCTTCTTGTAGCTGTGGCAATGGAAGAGAAACGGCAGAACACTATTTGTTATTCTGTCCCTTATTCAATATAGTTCGTGAAAATACAATTTTGACTCTTCCACAGAATTATACCCAATTACGTTTTCTTTTAGAAGGTAGCCGTGATCTTCAACCTGATGTGAATTCATTAATATTTGGAAAAGTACACCAGTTTATCTCCGAATCGAACCGATTTCAGCCCTGACTTTCTCATTAACAAAAAGAGGGAAAAATTTTTTTTTAAATCGTTTTTGCCTTTTTCATATTATACTTTCTGTAATTTTATAGTTTGGCTCTTATTTATTCATTATGATCCATTTCTTTACTTTTGCAATAAGAGGCTGACTGACAAGTCGATTGGCCCAAGACGTAGTTTACTGGATAGATAGTTTGTTTACTTACTGATTAGCCAACGTCATCGCTAAAATTAGTAAATCTTTTTTCTGTTTAAGCGATCGATGTCATAGGGTCTTCGAAAGGGAAGAAAACAATAACAGGAAATGAAAAAAAAATGAAAAGGGGAAAAGAAAAGAGGGGAAAAAAGGGAAAAAAAAGTTAAATCAAATTGAACTACCATAATTCAACACAATACTTATGGAAAAGATGGGTTCTACCCTAAACTACTTTACGTTATTGTATAAGTTTCTCTCGAGTTTGTAAAGTGTTCACATATTCTTGTTGATGATGTGATTGCTGTTTCCACTCCCTCCCTCCCTTCCTCCCATTTTCCATGTTATTCATTTTATTTTTCTGCTACTGTGTCTCTTTTTCGGCTCTTTTTTGCTTTTTTTTTTTTGTTGTCTGTTTTTGTTTTTGTTTTTCAATGTTTCCTTTAAAAAAATCCCAAGCACGAAGTGAAATGTTTAGTATATTGTGAATGTATTTAACCGCCAGTACATATTGTAAATGTCAATTTGAGCACAGTATAAGCCTAGGGCTTGTTGTTGCTCATTCGTCCTGTCAATAATGAAGGTATTCTGTTCATTTGTTTCTAAAATAAAGTTATTTAAACCAAAGGCATTAAACTATTGAATCTTGAATCACACACACACACACACACACACACACACACACACACACACACACAGAGAGAGAGAGAGAGAGAGAGAGAGAGAGAGAGAGAGAGAGAGAGAGAGAGAGAGAGAGAGAGAGAGAGAGAGAGAGAGAGAGAGAGAGAGAGAACCCGCAACACCCATCACGACCACTCTATTTCAGTGCGTTGTTCACCCTTCGTGTCCCGGCCCGGTCTCCCCAGCTTACTGTTCCTTTCATTCAGCTCTGGCGCCGCCATGACTTTCCCTACCCTGTCCTGAGACTGTACAACTGAAGGCCAGTGGCGTGTGCTCCATAGAGGCGGAGATGATGGCAGTGAGTGGTGAGGAGCATTAGCCTGAATTCTGTTGTCTGACTTCATTGCTAGGATCTAGGTTTCTCTGTGGTGAAACCGGTGCAGCATTCGGTAATCACTCCTCGCTCAAAATCACTCCGGGCAGGTGAGAAAGAACACGAGCCAGAAAAGCCCCCCCCCCCCCCTCCTCCCTCCCTTTTCTCATCCCCCACCTCCAATAACACCCCCCCGCCCCTGCCCCTACCTCCCACCTCCCACCCTCACCCACGAGATGTTATTCCAGTGTAGCGTCCCTTGTTCCAAAATCACTCCCCTTTTGTAAGTCTCTAATTCCCCAACAAATATATCCATCAAAGCATATTCACCTGCGTGTGTGGTGGTGTGTTGTGTGTGTGTGTGTGTGTGTGTGGTGTGTAGTGTGTGTTGTGTGCTTGTGCGTGTTTTTCGTTAGTCCTTGTATTGTAAAGCACTTAGAGCTAATCTAGGATTTGCGCTATAGAAATATTCATTATTATTATTATTATAATTTTGAGGTCAGAGGCTGGGTAGGGGATGGGGAGCAAGGGGGGGGGGGGGGGAGGGGGGGGGGGGGGGGGGGGGGGGCGAGGGGTATGATTCGAGACCAGAGCTAAGAAGTGTCTCTCACCTTATTCCGAAAGCATTCTTTCCTTCGCTGGCAGCATGAAGGAGACTATTATTGCCTGATTTGAAAATAGAAAGAAATTGTATTGCCTGCCCGAAGGCCTTTCTTCGGTTTACACACACACACACACACCACACACACACACACACACACACACACACACGACACACGACACAACAGACACTAACGGCTCGTGCGGCGCGCGCACGACACACACATACAGACACACATAACACAACACACGCACGCACGCATGCAGACGCACACACGCACGACTCCACGTACGCACGCACACACACACACCACACACACACACACAC
>CM031596.1:100642172-100649672 GCA_018398815.1 Conus ventricosus
ACACACACACACACACACACACACACACACACACACACACACACACACACACACACACACACACACACACAAATACACGCACGCACACACACGTACATACACACACACACACACATACACACACACACACACACGCGCGCGCGCGCGCGCGGACAGAGAAAGAATGAGAGAGAGAGAGAGGAGGGGGGGGAAGGGGAAGGAGGGAGGGAGAGAGAGACAGGGATACGAACACAAACACACAGGTATATACATATTGTCAGGAAGAGACGCGCGCGCGCACGCACGCACGCACACACAGACACACACACACACACACACACACACACACACACACACACACACACACACACACACACACACGCGCACCGCGGGCGTACTATGATCATACGTGTACAACCCTCGAAACTGGGTTTACAGACTTATCTAATGCATGTGATTAAAAGGAAAAAAAATTTAGTTTTGGTATTATGAGACTAAGTCTCATCATTCAAATGTAACAAGAACTTTGTTTCACTTGTTTTTGTTTTGTTTTATTTTTGCTTAAATCTTATGAATCAGCTATTCAGAAGGTCCCGATATCTGAGTGTCCGACCGTTAAAAGAAAAGTATGCTGGAATATTTCCAAAAACAAACCAGGTCCACGGAAATAATTGGTTTATGGGAAACACCACACACACACACACACACACACACACACTAATTCCCACTAAGAACACAACAGCTCTGTTCTTTACTGACACATAGTCTACCCCCTTCACAGCGCCAGTCGACCACAACGAAACACAAAGCCCAGTTCTCTCACGGTTCATTGACCAGAACTAAACCCAAAATTGATCCGTGTTCACCCCCAGCACTGGCATAGTTTAACGGGAAGTGTATACCGGCACTCCGGCCAATGAAAAGAACATAATTTTTCTTTTTTTAAAGTTGTAGGCCACACGTGAACTTTATTGGTAAAAATCTTTAAATATTCATGACAAGCCTAACTTCAATGCTTGGGACCTCACAGACCTGAGCAAGACCGACTTTGTCGGCGAAAGCTCTTGGATATACGCGAAAAGTCTACCTGTGTCGTTGTTGTTGAAAGCTAGCTTTTTAAAGGCCAAAAGAATATGTTGAAAACCATAACATGTGTGTGCGAGGTCCAACTTTGTTATGGAAAATCCTCAAATATACGCGAATAGTCGCACTTTAACGGTGAAGACTTATAATGAGCAAAAGACCTTTGATGGTGGAAACGCACGCACACCACACACACACACACACACACACACACACACACACACACACACACACACACACACACACACACCACGTGAAACTCTGCTGGTAGAAATGGAGGAAACCCTTAAATCTGTGGGGGGGGGGGGGGGGGGGGGGGGGGGGAGAGAGAAGAGATGACAATTAAAAAAAATCCAATTTGCTGAAAACATTAAATATACACGAAAACTTTAACTTGAAAAATCCTGAAACATACGCAGTAATAGTGGGAATAGTTAAAGATGCATCGCAAATCAGGTCTGTCCATAGAAACCTCAAATATCCACCTAAAGTCGAACTTTCTTATAGAAACCCCTTACATATCACAAGTCTTATATTGTTGACGAATTATGCTCGATGCATCTTACTTTGTCAGAGAAAAGCCTTGAATATGCAAAGCAATTCTTTGTAGGAGAAAAAGCTTAAAAAGCATGTCTACCTTGACGGGCGAAAATCCTTAAATACGCACAAGTCTTTTTTTTTCTTTTTTTCAACCCTTGAATATGCACAGCAAGTCTAACTTTGATGGTAAAAATATTTGAATATCCACAGGTCGAATTTTGTCAATAAAAATACTGTTATATGCACTACGAGTATAACTTCATTGATGAAAAGACTGAAAATAATGTGCACGACAAGTCTGATTTTGTTGCTGAAGGCCCCCTACATAGCAAATAGCGAGTCTAATTTGTGGTTTAAAGGTTAACTGTCATCGTTGCCACGTCACAGTGGCGCCATGAAGAAAGCTAGTGCAAGGACCAGTCGTGAACTGTGTCGGGTTAGCTCACTGGTGGAGAACTGAGTGTGCAAACCCGAGTTCGAAACTCGCTGCAGCCCAGCATAGTAATTGGCCGTTTTTCTCCGTCCATGTTCACATGTCGTTCTGGTGGTATCAGTGCAGTCTTAGATCGATCTCCTTCTACCCCCCCCCCCCCCCCCCCCCACCTCCCCTCCTCTGGAATAGCTACCGATGTCTGCTCTGCCAACTGAAGTGGATGTAAACGTCAAAAGCTCAATGAAACAAGCGAATCTTAGTTTGGAAGGAGATGACTGCAGGTGGGGGATGAAGCGAGGGATCAACATATGGGTCGCTGGACTGCCTAAAAACAGTGAAAACATGGAGGCAACGCGCTTCGATCTATAGGTCAGCCACAAGCAAGACAACGAATCATGCGTGCGAGGCAGTGTGAGAAAGCTGCGCCTTTCAACGGACATCAATGATCACCGGGAACAACTCTATATTGAGAAGCGAAACTGGGAACCGAACGGAGTTCTCTGTGAAATGTCTGTTACGAATCTCGTTTGATTTATCATCCTGGCTATTACTGTTATTATTCTTTCTCATTTTCATGCTCTTGTCAAACTGGTACTATCATGAAGTCTTTTATCATGATCCCTTGATCCACCAATCACTCGACTTTCTTTGCAGCGTTGGCTCTGTGGAAGCATTCCCTAGATCGATCTATAGAGATATCTCCGCAATGGCCGACAACTGGGGAATGTGCCCTGGCAGTTTTCTCCCCTGTGTTTGCTGATAGAGCCCCATCGAGCCAGACCATCAGCCGATCACGGCTGAAGTCAACCCCGGGTCCAGATAAGCTGACAGCAGGGGGCGCAGTCTCGGGCAGCCCAAGCTATTCATTCATCCAGGTCTTTTCAGGTGCTGGTGGCACGATCGTAGGACCTCCCACCCTACCTCCACCCCCCACCCCCACCCCCACCCACCCCTTTCTTACATTACCCCCACCGATCATGGTTTACGAATCGATATCTGCGATCAGCTCTAGTTTTGAAATGTATGAGGATCAGATGAGGATCAGATTCGTCCTGTGTGTGTTGTGTGCGTGTGCGTGCGTGCGTGCGTGCGTGCGTGCGTGCGTGCGTGGTGTGTGTGTGTGTGTGTGTGTGTGTGTGTGTGTGTTGTGGTGTGTGTTTATATATAATGTGTGTGTGTGGTGTGTGTGTGTGTGTGTGTGTGTGTGTGTGAGGGGGGTGTGTGTGTGTGTGTGTGTGTGTGTGTGTGTGTGTTATCTGTTCGCCCATAACCGTTATCCCAAGTTGAGATAAAACGCAGATTCGTTCCAGCCCGTGTTCTCTCTCTCTCTCTCTCTCTCTCCTCTCTCTCTCTCTCTCTCTCTCTCTCTCTCTCTCTCACACACACACACACACACACACACACACACACACACACACACACACACACACACACACAACACACAAAACACACACACACACAACACAACACAACACAACACAACACAACACAACACAACACAAAACACACACACACACACACACACCACACACACACACACACACACACACCACACACACACACACACACACCCCACTCACTCACTCACTCACAGGCAAACACGAACAAAAAGAGAATGAGAGGCACACAAAACTCACGCACACGAAAACATGTGACGCGAATGCTGTCAAAATTCACAACAGGCTGCGCAGACGAGAGAGAGAGAGAGAGAGAGAGAGAGAGAGAGAGAGAGAGAGAGAGAGAGAGAGAGAGAGAGAGAGAGAGGGGAGAGAGAGAGAGAGAGACAGACAGACAGACAGACAGACAGACAGACAGTGACAGAGAGAGAAGACAGACAGACAGACAGACAGGCAGACAGACAGACAGACATACAGAGACAAAAGAGGCATGAGAGACAGAGAGAGAGAGAGAAGAGAGAGAGAGAGAGAGAGAGAGAAGAGAGAGAGAGAGAGAGAGAGAGAGAGAGAGAGAGCAGAAGACAGACAGACGCAGACAACGTGACAGAAAACAGAGCTGGAACAAAGTGTGACATTGAACTTACATGCAGACATACGCGTGTAACGAAAAAGGTCAGGAAATGCGTGCAGGTATGAACACTGACGAATCAGTCATAAGCCGACAGACGTCCAGTCCTCAGCCCAAGAATCCCTAAGACTTCATAGACACGAGCAAAAACAGACATGACTTGAGCCATTACATGTGACCAAACGGGTAAACATGTTAAATCCACTTTACTCTCTCTCACTCTCAGCCCTGCTCTATACGCCGTCCTTAGTAGCAAAACAGTCCATCCCAAATGTGCCAAGTACATACCCAATTGGACCAAACTCCTCCACTGAGCCGACAACGCCCCCCAATCCCCCCCCCCAATGTGAGCCAACTACTCCCAATACCCAAATACGCTCCCCCCACCCCCCTTCCCAAGGACTAAAGACTGCTCCAATGTGAGCCAAACCATTTCCCCAATGGGTCCATCACCCTCCTAAAACCTCCCCCTCTTCCATCCTCCATCCAACGCTCCCCCATGTCCCTCTCCAATGTCCAACGTCCCCCAATGTGGAGCCAAACGCTCCCTCCCAATGTGGAGCCAAACGCTCCTCCCAATGTGGAGCCAAACGCTCCCTCCCAATGTGGAGCCAAACGGTCCCTCCCAATGTGGAGCCAAACGCTCCCTCCCAATGTGGAGCCAAACGCTCCCTCCCAATGTGGAGCCAAACGCTCCTCCCAATGTGGAGCCAAACGGTGGCACAGGCCATGTGCTGACACGTCACGAAAACAGAACTATGAAAGGTAGCAAGGTCGCATCTCTAGGGTGACTTTAGTAAGCTGATTAATTCAAACAAAAACAAAACAAAACAATGCAAAGGAGTCATGTATTTGTAGGTTTTGAGATTTACAATGATTAGCGCCCCCTCCTTCTTTCGACTCTCACTTTCAAATATGTCTCCTTTCCGTCAAAGATTGTCGCGAATATACCTGGGAAAACATCCATCATCATAAGTATATAATAGTATTATTATTGTTATTATTATGAATACTTATATAGCGCCTATTCTCGGCTAGAGACCAAGCTCTAAGCGCTTTACTACCCACATCGTTTACACAACGGCTGCCTACCTGGGTAGTGCCGACTAAAGAGCTGCCAGCGGGCGCTTCATTCAGTCGTTTCCCGTGTCACCCAGTCAAAATCGTTCAATGTCGTTCACTCAGTTACCTTCGCAGTACCTTGTCCTTCATTCTTTCATTTCTCATGCAGGGTGCATGCTACGTGTAAGTGTCATCTTTACCAACGGCCAAACTGGTCTTCTCTTCCGAAAGTTGATGATGGGATTTTACGTGTGTGCAAGATGTTATGCGTGCGTTCACACACGGAACCTCGGTGTATAGTCTCATTCAGTATGTTAAACAAACACACGCTTTACCATAGGTGTACATTCCAGCTCATTCACCTTTGTATTTGACGGACAGAAAATTGAACTACCTCTCACTGAGAAACAGCTCTCTGGCGTGTTTTGAAGTGGGGAAGAAGAGAAAGAGGACAGGGGAGGCAGCTTCACTCCATTACTGTCTAATTTTGGTGTGCTTCGCTCGTTCTATGTGTGAGAAACAGTGTTGGCTGCTACGCGCCAGACTGATTCCCTACCTCCTGGTAACGTCGTCTGACGTTTAAAGAGAGAGAGAGAGAGAGAGAGAGAGAGAGAGAGAGAGAGACAAGGAGAGAACAGACAGAAGACAAGAGAAAGAGAAGAAAAGTAAGTAAAAAGGAAAAGAGAGTAAAAAAAGGAAAAGAAAAGGAAAAGAAAGTACTCCCGCATTCTGCTCTTTCCCTCTGCTATTCTTTGCTTCCAGTCTAAATGCAGTAAAAGTCAAGAACGTTTTGTCCTATAAACTTGACACTGGATCCCATGCAAGGGATAGCCCATGTCTTCAAACAGCTGGTAGCTTTCAAACTTAGTCTCAATCAGAAGTCGGATGGAGGTAACGAATGAAATAAGTGCAAAAGCTTGAATTGTAACGTCGCTGTCGAAGTCCTCATAACTGCTGTTCTAGCGGACTCTTGAATAAATTGTTATGGTCGTTTTAGGATTCAAGATGGCAATTCTCTTGACAAAAAAGGCGCTTTCCTCCTCCCTCCCCCAAAGATCTTGCATAAATCCAGCAAGGTATAAGAAATAGGCATAGTTTTACATATGCATGTAACTATGTCCTAAAACAATAGGTTTGGTGTACATGTGGATGTAACATGTTTCCCAACAGCAGTTAGGCTTGGTTTAGGCTTATGGATATAAAATATTTCGAAACAGAATTTATGCTTGACTTACACATGGATGTAAAATATTTTCAGACAACTGTTCACCTTGTCGTACTATGGAAGTAAAATACTTCCGTAAAGCAGGTAGACTAGATTTATAATTATATGAATATGAATTATCTCTAATGACATGTTAGAGTTACCGTACATATGAAAGTTAAATCTCTCTTAAACTAAAGTTGGGCCTAACTCTTTGTAAAATATCTCTGAACAGAAGTTAGGCTCAGTGTATATTGATGTCAACTATCTCTGAACGGTAGATCTAATGAAACAGATTTAATTTTGGCTACGTATGGCTGTAAAATGTCTATGAACAATAGTGAAAATGTTCGACCACATAGTAATAACTTTGATCTAAGGTTTAGCAACATTTCATACCAGTTAACTCTGACTTTTCTTTTTGTGTCTTCAGCATTGTTAGGCGGAAGCATGTGGGGCTTTTCTCCCCTTCAGAATGTAGTCCTATTCTACATGAAACTTTGATTTTTCAATTTAAAAGGGAAAAAAATTACAACTGTGACGTAACGAGCAGAAAAGTACAATATAAACTTTGGGGCCTGACCGCCTAAAGCATTATACGCAGGGTTCCATTTGCTTGCTTATGCTTGATGTGGCTTTGAGTCGACGGAATATTGCCACACGAAGCAAACACCCCCATTCTCGTAATTTACATATCAAAACATATGAAGGCCAGAGGGACAGAGATTGCCCATAGCATTCTATTTACGACAGTATAAAACAACATGCATGACCGTGACTGAAGAACTTGGCAACGGGGTTGGAAGGGGGCAAGAGTAAGGTCGCAAAAATCAATGTTTGTTGTTCATTGTGAGGCAGTCAATGGCCGGGTGGTGAACTTCACAACACCTCTTTTCCAACCCCCCATCCCCTTCTTGCCACTTCTCTCCCCCACCCCTACCTCTACCGTCCTCTTTTCCCCCACCCTTACGGAAATGGTCGACTGCCTGACGTGTTCCGTTGTTTGCTCCGATAACACAAGGTCGGCGAAAGGTCGCGTGGCTGGGAATTGTCGCTCTTTGTAGATTCAAGTGCTTCCATCAACGACCGGTAGGGGGAGCTAGTAGTCGTGCAGGTTTGGTCTGCTACTGCCGGCTTGTCGTCTGTCAAATGGTTTTACTGGAACTCCCCCACC
>CM031596.1:100667172-100727172 GCA_018398815.1 Conus ventricosus
GATGTATCCTGTTTCTGCTGAGACGTCTGGACTTTTTCTAACTTTGATTGTTCTATCTCATAGAGGTTCAGTATACATTTGTTCAGATGTGGCTAAATTGTGCTTCAGCCTTCTCTACTTTTACGCCATTCATTCATCTGCTCAAGATCGATCTTTGAGTAAATTTTCAAAATTATTTTCTATCCAAATTCTCCTGTATACAATTTTTTCAATAAGAAGCCGTGGTCCCTTGACCAGTCTGTATTGACCGTAGCCTTGGCTTTTCCGAAACATTTCTGGGCGCATGTGCTGCGTTAATTCATTCAATCAGAGAGCTTCCATTCCAGCTCCTATTTCGTACCTATGGAATCTGTGGCCTCGCATTAGAGTATCAGTCCTTTCTCCACTAGAGAACAACATGGGTTTAGTTCCAGTTGGCGTTGATTCTTTCCCCCTTTTCCGTGAATCCTGGCTGCATCTTAGGGTGTGTTTTTTTCTATGTCAGTGGCAAGTTGGAGAAAGGCAAGGTGGGGAGCCTGCTCACAGAGCCCGTCAGTCTAGTCTTTCCCAGTGGCATCGGGTCTTTCCTGGACGTCTTCGGACTACTTCCGGGACTCGATGGTTTAACAACAACAACAACAACAGTAATAATGATAATCATCATCATTATCATCATCACCACACACCCCCCCCCCCTCCCACACACACACAGAGACAGCAGACAGACACACACACAAGAGACAGACAGACAGACAGACCCAGACAGAGAGAGAGAGAGAGAGAAAAGAGAGAGAGAAGAGAGAGAGAGAGAGGAAAAGAGAGAGAGAGAGAGAGAGAGAGGAGAGAGAGCATGCAGCGTTCCTTTCTGCGTTTTCTCTTTTACTTTTAAAAAAAAAAATCAATACTAGAGGCCTTGACTTCCACATATGTGTTTAAGATGTTTATCTTCGAATGCAGTAAGCCTGAAACTAATTTGTTATCATTAATGTGACCACAAATTTTTTAAAAAGTAATCTATGGGCAATAATTTGACCATGAATCTACAAAACCAAATGTAACTTTCATGATGATTTGTTACGATACCTTTCCTCAGTCTTTGTTTGCTTTGATAAGAAATAACCTGGCGCTACGGGGGTGGCAATCCAATAATCATTCAAAAATTTTTTAAATGTTTGATCAGGGACAGATAGTGTTTGTGTACGTCAACAGTCCCATTTCTCCCCTCATGCCTGTGTGCCGCCTTGTATACAGATCATCCAAAGAACTGCCTTGTGCCTAACATTTATAACAAATGGAGTTCACCACTACACTCACAAACCACGGAGAGTTTTCAAAATGCATAATAATCAGCGACAATCGCTTAGTTTCTGATCCACCTGTAGTGTAATGCATGTGCTTCCAACTTGTAAGTAGGGCACAATAATGATAGCGGCCTCTTGTTCACAGTTTATTCAAGTGTGTTTGTCTGCAAATGTTTGTGAGTGAGCACTTACATCGTCTGTACTGTCTCTGTGGCTTCGTTATATTCAATGTCTTTCTTTCTTTTTTTTCTTCTTCTTTTTTTTTTTTGCTGTCCCAACCTCTGCGCCACCTCAGAGGCAGTGCACCCACGCCGATCATTCAGACATGTCCACAGCCACAGCCCGGTCGGCCCCGCTGCCGGCAGTCCACAGGGAGCAGTCAATGTCAAGTCGTCAAAGAGGCACCCACCGGAGGAGACAACTGCACTGCCGCCGAGCCCCACTTCGGTGGTGTTCAGTGGCGCCTGTTCTGATCTAACATACGCAGGACACCACCTACAAGCCCCCTACTGACAACAATAATTGCTTCAGTCGCGGAGCCGGCGTGAGTGAGCTCTCCCTCCAGAGGGCGCCACCACGTCCGTCAACGAATGCCCCATGACTCGCCGATACCGGTGACCCAGACGGAACCAAACCAAGGCCACGTCTTGGAGAGGACATCGAAATTGAGTTCACCATGAGAGACAGGGCATGAAGGGCCACAAATTTTGAGACTTTTTTTTTAAATGTGATCGATGAGAATGAGGATGTTAAAATGAATGCTACAAATTTCCTTTCAGTCTAGATACATGACAGGCTGTACTCAAACGCTTCCTTTCATAATATATCCGGCATCAACCAGGTCCGAGAGATACAAGCACCTGCAGCGCTCGGTCAGGAAATTGAGCACACACCTCACAGAAACCCCATCCATATTAAATGAAAAACTCGACTGTGTGTCCTAGTTTGCCAACTGAGTCCGCAGCAAACTCAATTCTGGGTAGGAGCGGTCGGGGCAGAAAAAATCCACATGTTGATGGGATTCGAACCCACGATCTCCCACCAGGTAGTCCCGACGCTAACACTTCGCCAAGGCGGCTGGTTCGATGTCTTTCTTTACCATACCAAGATTTTTAATGCAAACCAGGAGCCAGTTGTCAATTGTACGCTGTCAGTTTCAGGCTTCCGTAAACCATTCTCCATTGAAAATTGGTGCTGGAGCTGAATGTCTGTGAATGTCTGCGATATATTTTTTTTTTTTCTTTTTTTCTTTTTTTTTCTAAGTATATATTAAAATATACTGGAACGCATTTGTTTCTATGCGTAAAACACATTCTAGTCTGAAATAAATCCCCTTTCCCGCCTTTAAATTTACTGTGATGTATTATTTGAAAAATCTGCAGCCTTGCTCGACTGTTCTCTCTGAATGATAGATGTACCCACAATTATATTGCTAACTTGTATTGATTTTTGTGTATTGCCTGTTCTACATGACCACAATTGTAATTTTGCTTCTCGATCTTTGCATGTAGCATCATCGCTTATTACTTTGTAATAAAACAGGCAGTCGATTTTTGTTGCCCTTCAGTTTGCCTATGGAAAAATGTATTCAATGTGTTTTTCAAATATATCATGTGGGCCTTAAAGACAGACAGAACTGATGGAAATCATAACAATTTTCAAATGTTCACTGAGAGGAAAAGGCTAACCAACAAAACATCATAGTGTTCAAAACAAAGATGTTCTTTTGAAACTTTCATCAGATCCATGACTACGATTTATGGTGAATTAAATGATGTAAATCATTTTACATCAGTGGTCTTGCTATGTCCGTAAAAAATTTTGTGATAGATCCCCTATGAAACAGGTAAAGGAAAAAAACAACTAACAGAACAAAAGATCTCTAGAAAATCTGATGCATAAGCAGTAAAATAGGAAGATGAAAAGGAAATATATAGAATAGAAATGAAATGAAAAAAAGAACGTCTAACAGTTATTCTAAATGAGTATGTGAATGTCTAAACAAATAAACGTGTAAATAAAATCAAGAGTTTAAAAAAAATGCAGAAAAACATTGGAGGAAAAAAAAAGAAAGACAGGAATAAAGCCAAACCAGAAAGGAATTGAAACAAATTAAACAAGCCACAGAATCTTTTTTTTTTTCTCAGGAGAACAGAGAGATTATAATTATTTTATGGCACAATTGTAAGAGAGAGAGCGAGAGAGAGAGAGAAGAGAGAGAGAGAGAGAGAGAGAGAGCGCGAGAGAGAGAGAGAGAGAGAGAGAGAGATGACGGGCGAGCAAACAGCTTCACACCTACTCAGTATTTTCAGACATCTGAACTTGTGAAATGACAAATTTAAAAAACCGTGGAACGTCGTGTTTTCCGATGAATCATTATGCTTTCAATTAATTTTCTTTGCATTCTTGATGAAATGATAATATTTGTTTCGATCAGCCATGCATTGTAGTCTGATGGTTACACAATTACATGTGCAATGACTGACACGGTCGCAATGCCCTTTTTAAGATGCTAGGACAGAACTGTACTCGATACTGCCTTTCACAGTATCCTGACATAAGTCAGGTCTCCCACAGTGCCCACTGTTGTTCAGGAATCAATGAACTGACTGACGCTGTACCGAGTGATACCAGTCGGCCTTTTGAACCCCTACTATTTCAGTTCTCCTGCAGTATTCGCTATACTTCAGGAATTAGCGAACTGACTGACACTGTACCGCGTGATTCCAGTCGGCCTTTTGAACTGTTTCCCTCTCGACAGATGCCAGTCAGAGCCAAAGGTCCCCACGTGATGTTTGCACTGCCGGCGAGGATAAGTCAAGCATCACTCTGATCCTAACCGCTGTGCCACAGCAACCGGCCAAACGGCGTTTGGTATTGGGAGATTGCAGATGGCTTCAGTGTTTATGCATTGTGCTATCACGTTGAAAAGGAAAGCGTAAGAGAATAGGTGATACCTGGTGATGTGCGTTTTAATAGTAGCACTTTCGTTTAACAGCATTTTACAAAGTTTTGTGATATTCGACCAGATGACAAATGCAAAGAGAGAGAGAGAGTTAGAGTTTTACTGTCTGTGCTGGCGTTTGCGAGTGTGTGTGTGTGTATATGCATGCAAGTGTGTGCATGGGGAGTAGCGGGAGGGAGGTGGGGGGTATGGGGGTGGATTCTGCATACTATTTGGGTGTATTTGTATGTATGTGAAGTGCAAACATAACCTCAAAGAATTGCTACCAAGATGAGGTTAAAAAGGTAAAGAATTGGACCAAAAAACAAACTAAAGGTAGCTTTGAAAGCAAAATCAGCGCTTGATCATTTAAGTTTGGTTGTTAATATTTGCAGGAGAGAGAGAAAAAGAGAAAGAGAGAGAAGTGTGTGCCTGTGTGTGTGTGTGTGTGAATGTGTATGTGTGTGCACATGCTCACAAGGACTAGTGTGCTCGTCATGAGCACACACGCATGCAACTGCATGTGCATTTGTGTGGCACATAAATTTGTCCGTGCATGCACACAGTCATGTGGTGTGTGTGTGTGCGTTTCTTAAAGCCACAACACCTGATCCAGTGCCTTGGATGTCTATTATTAAAGATGTGCTCATGCCTACAGAGGAAGTAGAGAAGTGCTCGCATGTGCTGTCAAAGAAAATCTGCCTTTGCAGCTGGGCTGCTCACTTATACACTCCCGCTGTGGCTTTACGTCTCACTGTACATTTGGTATTTGTTTTCCTGGCCATTTTCTTCTTCTTCGGCGGTCGATTTATTGTTTATTGTCCAATCTTCTATCCTGTATCCATGATGAATCCCACAGTCTTCTTAACTTGACGGCTGCCCCAAAGCTGCATCTACAGCTCTGCACCCTCTGGCCAGGTTGGCACTGTAGAACGTCATGGGTTGGACAATGTTGTGAGCATGTGTACTGGGGTCTGAGATCTAGTGCTACACGACATTTGTCTGTGTGGGCAATCTTTATTCGGCTGAGGTGGCTCAGCAGTCAGCAGTGGCCAGTTCTCAGTCTGAAGAGGATTGTTCCAGGCCATATTAAATGATTACAAAAAATATATATAAGACTTTGTTATTCTGTGAATTTGGAATAGAATCAGTGATATTTTTCCCCATTTTTTGACATTGTCATTATTAGACCATGCTTTGTGGAGCTGCTGTGCTGTCTGATCTTAGCAAGGGCCTGTCATCACTATGCCATTGTAGATATTACAGCAACATGTCATAGCTTCAAGGATGCATGATAAGAACATTATTTTGTGAATGTATGCATTTGACATTAATAAGTGCATCTTTGAATTCATGCCTGCTAGGCTCTCCTGTGTGTGTGTGTGTCTGGGTGTGTGAATTTGATATGGGTGAATATTGGTGCACGATGTTTGGTGTGTTGAAGCATGCTCGTTATTGACATTTTGCTCTTCTGGAATTTTTTTTTTTTTCAAATTTTTTTCCTCTATTGTCATCCATTTTTCTGCATTGGTGGTTGAATAATTTTTCTGCATTGGTGGTCAAGTTATTTTTCTGCATTTGTGATTCATGAATCTTTGTTACATACAGTGTTTACATTCTAAATCCCCCCTGCTCTCTTGGGGGAAATCAATGGTTCTTTCAGTGCAAGCAGCCCCCCCCACCTTCAAGAAGTTCTGCGCTCTAACTTCTTGTCTGTTTTTTTTATTTTTTTATAGTTGTTTGTTTTCCGTCTCCTCTTCTGTGCCACTCAGTGGCATTATCCCCCCATTGCTCATTCTGGCTCCCGGCCACTTCTGTCTCCTCTTCTGTGCCACTCAGTGGCATTATCCCCCCATTGCTCATTCTGGCTCCCGGCCACACTCACACCCTGGCTCGTCTCGTTGCAGCCCCAGTACCAGCAATCCACAGAGAGAATCAGTGTCAAATCATCGTGAGGCAACCCACTAAAGGGAACACTGCATTGCTGCCGAGTCGATTTGGTGGTGTTCAGCAGTGTCCCTTCTCATCCAGCACACACCAGGACACTGGCTACTACACTAGGACACTGCTACACACTAGGCACTGCACTACACTAGGACACTGCCTACTACACTAGGACACTGCCTACCACACTAGGACACTGCCTACCACACTAGACACTGCCTACTACACTAGGACACTGCCTACCACACTAGGACACTGCCTACCACACTAGGACACTGCTCCACACTAGCATGCCTACCCCACTAGGACACTGCCTACCACACTAGGACACTGCCTACCACACTAGGACACTGCCTACCACACTAGGACACTGCCTACCACACTAGGACACTGCCTACCACACTAGGACACTGCCTACTACACTAGGACACTGCCTACTACACTAGGACACTGCCTACACACTAGGACACTGCCTACCACACTAGGACACTGCCTACACACTACCCTTTTGATGAGATTTATATCTTGTCGCGGAGCCAACATGGGTGAATGTGCCCCTCTAGAGAGTGCCACCACATCTGTCCAACAGAACTAGTCGACTTTGATACAAACTCATGAAGGGCATTCATGCACAGAAGAAATCAAAACTGAGGTTACCATGAGAGAGTCACTGAACTTGAGACTTTCAGTTATGCCGATTGATGAGGATAAGGATGGAGGATAAGGACTACAGAGCTCCACCCTTCTGATTCTTGACAGGCTATGCTACACTTACTTTCATAATAAATTGTGAACCAGGTCTGAGAGAGAAGGCACCTGCAGTGTTGGTCAGGAAATTTGAGCAACACTTTCAGAGGTGCACCCATTAAATGGATGAAACTCGACTATGTGGTCCAGTCTATCAAACAGAGCCCGAAGCAAACTCAACTTTGGATAGCAGCTGGTCATGGGCTGAAAAATCTCACAATTATAAATGGCTGTGATGGGAATTGAATCCACAACCTCCCAGATGAAATCTGCATACTAACTACTGTGCCACAGCATGTGGTCAACTCATTTTGAAACAATTTATTTTTTCTACCAAAGGAAGTGGAGACATATTCCAGACCCCCTAGAATTACAGTCGTTACATTTCCTCAGTGGGGGCCCTGGTTGTGTGTGTGTGTGTGTTTGTTGTGTGTGGTGTGTGATTGTGTGTGTTGTGTGTGTGCATAAGTGTGCATGTGTTGCGCGCATGTATACTGCATGCTGTGTGTCATGCGTGCATGTGCGCCTTACTGCGACGTGCATTGGTATGTTGGTGTGTATTTCAGCAGTGCCATCATAACATCGAATGTGACTCAAGGTAAATACCACAGTCAAAAGTCTTTATTGATTAGGATAAAGTAATGTGACATGAACAATTATTTGATACAAATTCTGCCTTGCTTTGTATCTCTTATCAATTACCACAAAGACAAGTGTCACTGTGCATCATGCCTGTCCTTACCCATGAGAAGGGATTTTCACTGCATAGAACAATGATAGTTAGAATCGATTCACATGGCCTCTTCTTACACAATATCAGAACACAGATCATGACATTTCAAAATCTGTGCAGCCATTAGAACATGGGTTTGCAAATGTTCTCTGATGTCTAAGGGGAAAAAAGAAGTCAAAGAAAGTTTTCTATAGAAAGGCATGCTAATACAACAGTTTTTTAACACAAAAGTAATTTCTGGGTCAGTTACAGATGCTGAGAATTTATGCATAGAACGTAAAACATGAGAAACTTTGTATGTGCACACATGAACGCATGTGCAACTGTGTGTGATTGTCGTGCATGCTGTGTATGTGTGTGTGTGGTTGTGGTGTGTGTGTGTTTGTGTGTGTGCGAGTGCATGTGCGTGTATAAACTGGAGTTTTGAACATCCAACTCACAACTTTCTGCTCCCACATCATCACACTGGCGACTGTTTCACGTCTGTGATGTTTCACCATCCCACTCACAGCACCAGCCATTTCTCAACATTCAACAGACATCCAACACTGTCTCTGCTGAAGGCGGTTTCTGTCATGTCTCCTGCTTCTTGTCAGTCTGGCTGTTAGCGACACTCTGCTCCACCTGACTGGCATCCTGTGGCCCTGCCTCCCCATGGGGCTCCACTGTGACCTCTGTCCCCTGTTGGGTGGCCTTCCTGGCGCTGGGGGCTGGTAGAACGGGTTGATGATGTCCTCTCTCCGCTCGTAGATCTGCACACAGGGTATGAGGTGAACACCTAGGTGCAAGATCAACGCCACGCTGAGATGGGCCAACGAGCTTTCCTGTCACTTCGTTCATCATGACATTGTTCTTTTCCCAGACATTTGATCTATGTTCTACACATGCATGATCTATATTTCATGGGATATACTCTGACATAAAGCAATATGAAAGTATCAATGAAACTTATGTTAAACAGGCAAGAGTATAATATAAGCATTTAAGTAAACATATGAAAGATACAGATCAGTATATACTATTACTAGTTAAAGAAAAATCGGAAAAGAAGTAGACATTAATCAATTTTAACACACACACACACACACACACACACACACCACACACACACACACACACCATCATCATAATCATCATTAATCTGTGCAGTAAACTGGGTTGGCCACTTTGTTTTAAACAAACACTACTGAGTATATTTTGTGTTAGCAGAAAAAAAAGAAAACTTGAATCAATATTACGTATGATAAATGAAGTGATTTTTCCTAGACTATTTTTTTAAAATGGTTAAACGTGTATGTTTGCTACCTCTCCTCTTCCATCCCCCTTTCCTCCATTAAATCCTACCCAACTTAAGATATGGACCAACTGATATTAGACACTTGCCCCAAGGAGCTGGTTGGAAATAAAAGAGGTATCAAAAATCCTTCCTAATCTTATTACATCAATAATAACTTAACTTGAATGTACTGCCTTCAGACATTCTCATGTACGCACACTCAGGATGGTACAATTTCTGCATAAAAAGAGAATACATAAGGAAAAATACTCTTCTGTGAACAAACCGGTTATGAGCATAAACAAACACCCCGACAGTCTGACAGAATATCAGGCAAAAGAAAAGGCAAGGTCCTGACCTGGATGTAGCTCTCAGACAGAGTGATCATCTGGGGCAAGATGTCTGCCACGTGAAGGTCCTGCATCTCATAACCACTTGCCTGTGGCCTGCAAAAACACACAATTCACCCATGATGCCTGCAATCATTCAAAGTTTCCAGCTTGAAAGCAATGGCTTCATTCTTCGGTACATGGAGACGTCATTAATTCAAAGCAATATCTTCATTCCTCAGTAAATGGAGACGACATTAATTCAAAGCAATAACTTTGTTCCACAACTAATGAAAGACTCATCGTTTCAAAAGTAACAGCTTCATTCCACAGTATGGAAAAATCATCATGCTAAAACAATCGCTCCATTCCATAGCGCATGGAGAAATCAAAGAACAATACCTTGTGCAGAACATGGCACCTGTACGTCCCTCCTTGTCCTCCCCCTGGTTCACTGTCATGCACAATGTTGGCTGCCAGGTCGTAGGTTGTGTGTTTGTGCATCGCTCGCATTTCTGGTGATAACAGCTCCCAAAGTCTATGTCTCTGCACAACAAGTACTGTGTTTAAGCTTCACAATATCAGACTGCAAACTGACAGAATGTCATGGTTGTCACACACACACACGCTTCCCCCCAGTCTAAAAACAGGAATTTTCTCAAACGTCACAAGCTGACATGCATGTTTTTCCTGTATAAATTTCAGCCCTTCATGCATTTTTAAGAATTTAACTATAGTTTCACATTTCATAAATTAAACTAAAACCTTTAGAACACAACCTCCATACTTTCACATTTCTTCAAATCAGTTGTATTAGTTTTCTGGGGACACACACACACCCCTGTTCATCTGAGAGCTCATTATCCTAATGATCAGCTTTGATAATCACTCACCATAACAACGCATTAAAAAAAAAATCTATGTGCCATTGCTGTAATTTAGAGTCGTTTAAAAAAGAAAGACTTCGAGCACTGTAAACATTTTACCTTTGTGCAACATAACAGCAGCATAATCTGAATATTTTGCATAACTCTGGGACCTAGCTCTACGTAAGCTTATTTTTCAGTTTTGAATTTGGATAAAACAATCAATAGTAAAAAAAATGTCTTACAGTAGTGTTTCAAGTATCGTCTATACTGTTTAGTTTGAAAAACTCACATAGCTTCAAACATTTATCTGGCTCAGAGTCATGAACACAGTTTCAAAAATTCATCAGCACACACATCATGCATTCTGGTGTTTCCGCATGTATGCGATCGAAAGGCGAACATCCAAATCCAAGCAAAAACAATTCAATTTGTATCGGACAAACAGTCAAAACATTTAGCTTACTGCGCCGCCGCAAGTTGCACACACTGGTAGCTACAGTAAGCTGATCTGACCGACAAAATCATGCTTTTCTATCACATGTAATCAGAAATGTAATCACTGGAATAAAAAAAAAATTATGTACATGTGTCTTTCTATTCACGATTTGCTTCCTCTTGAGTCCTTTTACCTCCAACTGTGACATATTCTGCCTGTTTACTATTATCAGTTCACTACCAATCTCCCATTCCATGGCAACCAAACATTTCATTCACATACTGGTTATTTGGAAAACCTGAGTGTTAAGATGTGGTGTGCAGCAGTGTCTGCTATATAAAAAAGGGGTCACCTTTCATCTGCACTTCTCCCCTTCCCCACTTTAGTAAAAAAATTTTTTCCCCGAGTCGTATTGAGTGTGATAATGAGTGCCAGTGATAGGATGCTGTCCACTCAACACAACTGTGGAAAAATTTAATGGTCAAGTTATTTTGTATTGATAACAATGACTCAAAAAACAGCTGAGATTGTGCAACGTGTGTCTGCATTCACTTCAAACTACAGATGCAATATCTAAGATGACCCAGAAGCAGAAAGCTGCTGTTGTCTAATGAACTGACTCCACATTTTTTCTGACTGAAGGTAGTCACTACAGATATCAATGATATGAATCAACACTATCCTTACGACCTACGCCCCCCCCCCCCCCCCCCCCCCCCCCCCCCCCCCCCCCCCCCCCCCCAATATTACGGAAAAACAATGTAACATAGAAGTCAGAGAGCTTCTTACAGTCAATGAATTCTTCTTGAAGAGAAGTAAATGTGATATACAGTGATGTAGATTTTTAATCACCCTATAGACACTGTGTCCTAGAGATTAAATGTCAATAGGACACAGTGTGCTGGAGTAACCAAAATAAAGGACACCAGACTCGAACAGGATTCATTGTGATAAATGTATTTTATAACTCAAGGTCCGCCGACTAGAACTGGAGAAAAGTATTAAAAAATACAAAAACAAATAAAATCAACACAATTATGTTGATGACTAGAATCAGGGCAAAGCTTAGTGAAAGTTGTAAAATAAATGGAAATGTTCATGACTAAATGTTAATGTTCATTGTTGCGACTGCAGTTGTTGTTTTGCTGCTGATGTGGCACACCAAGAGCACGTTTGTGGTCGGCAGTCAAAATGTGGTCTTCAATGGCGCTTTTTCTCAAGTTGGAGCAACCTTCCGTGAATGAATTGCGTGCAATTCCTGCCGACTGACACACAGAACAGAACATGCTGGCCTTTTCCTTGTCAAAAATGAGCCATGGAAACTGTGACTTCCATGACTCTTGAAAACGGCGCTCTGTTTTAGGCCTACTACTGCCTGTAGTCTTCGACGCATCAGTCGTCGATACGGAACTGGAAGAGGCACTTGACGCATCAGTCGTCGATTCGGAACTGGTAGACGCACTGCCACTCACCTCTGGCACACTCGCCGATGGTGCGAACATAGATTTCAAAGATCGCTGATCTTTTTCACATTTGAGTCTCTTCTTTGGTGGCATGATGAAGACTGATGGCGTGATGCACACGTTTTTACCACTGTCGGATGTGAAGGAAAACAAACCGCGCGCAGGCCGGAAATTCAACAAGAGTTACTCGCTCTTGCTGAATTCTACGTCTGTGCTCCTCTCGCCTATGGCATCGCGCTTCAGTCGGTTCGTCAGCCTCAGAGCTGTGCAAATTTCCCGAACACTCGATGCGCTTGGCTCTGCCTTTCAACGCTACTCAGTCTCGCACGCCTCCGCACAATAAAACGGCTGTAGACTTGTCCGCGACCTCGCGAAAACGATAGGACATGCGACCGCTTCGCTTGTATTAGGATCGGACATTTGACCGGATGGAGGTCGAGCCGATCGGTCATTTTACATTTTTATCGTCAATGACCGGAGACCGATGGAAATCTACATCACTGGATATAGCCAGATCAACAAAATACAGACCAGACATGCCTACCCCAAAATCTTACTATCAGGAACAGATGTTATAAAAATCAGGAACAAATTGAAAATTTCAAAAATTTTCAGAAACACTCAACCTTCCTTTTATGGACACAACCGCGCGTGTGTAGGTTCACACACACACACACATTCACACACACAAACACCATAACAATTCTGCAAAACCCCTCTCTTTCAGGCAGAAAAAACAACTTACCTTTATTTACACTATGTACATTGCATGTCATGCATGGTTTTCACTGTGCAGACTTCAGAGACCTGTAGTAGGCACTCTTCAGGTCTGCATAGTCCGAGGTCTTCTATTGTTTTCGCCGCTATTTCTTTTATAATGGCTGTCCCCTTACTCCTGCCACACTGAAACTTCTTTGCCACATCAGTCTTTAAACATCAGTTTGAACGCTTTTGTAAAAGTATCCAAAACGGTGAAAGGCAGATTCAGTTCAGCAACAAGGTCGACGAGCATTACTTCGGCGCGAATCACTTCATCTGTTGATTCTGCTTTGCTGGTCGACGAACTGGTGAAAAATCCAGAAATCTTGCGAGTGTGACCACAAGATATCTCAAAGTCCTTGTGTATTTTGGATTCGACATGTCGACGACAGTCATCTTGGCCGCCATGTGCGATGGAGAACTCGCACTGGCAAACCGTGCACCAGCATAAGTTTTCCCCTTTCCGTCCTTCTTGTAAACATGACCACCTCTCACTGTATTGTTTACGAAAGGTTTGCCGACGGCGATCTTGTTTTTTTCGCGGCTGCCGCTGGGGTCCATTTTGAGGTTCATCATCATCTGTCTCGCACACTCGCTTCGCAGTCTTCATGCTAGCCATGTTTGATAGTCGAGCGCACTTTGTCTGAATCTCGGCTCCGTTCGGTATGTTTCGTCGACGGATATGGCAGTGTGAGCATGCGCACTGCGCTTCAATTCAAGCGTCCTAACCGTCATCCGGTTTGTCCCTCTGTGAAAAATTGTCCACTCGTTTGATTTCGTTTTTTTTTTTTGTTTTTTTTTTTTCCGGAACAACGCGATCCCTGACCGTAACGTCCGGAACAAACCTCGATTTTTATGTTTTTCCGTAACAAATACGGCTATTCCGGTACGGTAGGCATGTCTGACAGACTAACATATGTACAGCAAACTTCTTCAACGACTAAATCTTTACATGAAATTATGCAATTTGAACTTGCGGGATACGGGGGGTAACCTTCTTATAACACTTTCCAAGTTTCAGAAATTTTTCATGCATTCAAAAAAAAAAGATAATCTGGTAGTTACAAAAAATATTTTTGTTACAAGAAAATGATAGCTAAACCATCAATGAATAATAAACGACAGAAACATACAATTTCAAACCCTTATTTTAAGTCATTAGGTTATTCAACTACATACCCTGCATCCAGAACTGTCAACTGATCTGACAAGGACATTGTGACAATCTACAGACATGATATCACTGCACTGCACTCACTTGATGGGGAAATTCACAATGGTTGGGTTCTTCTCTGACACAAAATAATTCTTGGTGAATCTCTGCAATAAAAATAGAACATACATAACTGGCAGGTTAAGATGCTTTAACACACACACACACACACAAAGAAAAAAAAAAAGTAAAGTTGGAGAAAGTGCTTAAAGGTCTACTTTAGAGATTTTCGAAAATTTGTTAAAAACAGGTCTAATGTCATATAACTACAGTATGGTATTCATTTTTCAAAAAACATCGCCGGAAGAATATAATAGATAAAAAACGACTTTTGCACACCTGTTCAAACACCGCGCGGTAGACCGAAAACCGTGACGTCCCTTGATGGACTGGCCGTCAGCCGCGACCTACACAACAAGCCAACGCCAAGTGAAATCAACACGAGTTGCGATCCCCCACAGCCTAAAAAGTCACGAGGGGGTGGCAGATATTGTGCTGTAGGCGAGTGCAGCAGCTCAGCAGGAGACGGATATTCTTTGCACACATTTCCATCTGATCCAGATACTCGAAAGAAGTGGATTCGGTTCGTGCAACCATGCCGGGCAGCTAAAGTTCTTTTTACCACGTCAGTTCCAGCTGGACCGCGGAAACGAGCTATTCCGACAATTGCCGAGCCCGTTCGAGTGGGTCAAAAACTTCGTCTGCACTGTGCGCGTATACTTTGAAGGCAGAGTGGTAGGCTCGTACAGATGAGTACGATAGTTGCACTTTTATTCTGTTCTTATCTATGGACAGATCACACTTGTTAAATTGAATGAACACGTTAAGGCTTGAGGAAGGAGAATCTCCGCTCGCCGTCCACGCGTGATCGCATCAAGAAGTCAGTCGGTAGCCTCCTTCGAGACTTCGGTAAAGTCCGTTCGCCTTCGGAATGCTGTGTTCGGGCGTCCAGCTGGAACTGAACTGACGTGGTAAAAAGAACTTAGCATTCAAACTGATAAGGTACAGGCCTTGCAGAAACATCCCCAGAGTCACATTGGCTGTCGCAGTCATAGTCACTGCTTTTACATGATAAATTAAATACCGAGCGAGATGTGCAAGAACCATCAGAATCGCTTTCTGTCGCCGTCGCTGACCATCATGTGACGTCACATCCAAGAGCAGTTAACCCTCTTGCATTCGTTTCGCCCGTATCCGGCCACTGTGTTTGTCTCCCCTGCTGTTCGTTCCGGCCGCAACCGGCCGTACGTGCCGCGTTACTTTCCCTCACACACTGCGAGCTTGTTTTAAGTTAGGGCTGGCCAAAAATAAACGTCCATCCCTGAGAGGGTCCAATGAAATCTTAGCAGTAGTATGGGGTGTGGGAAGCAATTCAGTCACAAAGACTAGGGTCGTGAACTGACCGCATTCCATTGCTGCAGACGGCATCGCCTTGTTTCTGAAAATGGCGTCTGCTAGCGCTTCTACTGACGGCGATTTTTTGGATTATACGAAAGAGGAGTTGGATGATATATTACAAGAAGTAGAAAGATATGAAAGAGAGGAGTTAAATGAAAGTGATGTGGATGTTTGAGAGGAAGAAGAGGGAGAAGAAGGCGAAGAAAGTGATGAAGATGATGATGCGCCTTTGTTTGCGTTTGTGACCACGTGGCGACCGGCGACTTCCGCACCTGTGGTTCAGCCTTTTGAGGATGAGACTGGGCCAAATCATGATTTGCCAGACACAGATACACCTCTGGGTTATTTTTTCTCTTCCTGCTGCAGTTGTTTTTTACTACAGCTGCTTACCAGACGAACCTGTACGCCAGGCAGCAGATGGCAAAGTGGGGACAACCTGACCTACTTTGGCAGGATACGACACTTGCGGAGATGCGCGCATACTTAACTGTGCTCGTCATAATTGGGATCAAACGTCAGCCAAGACTCTGGTGCTACTGGTCGACTGATCTTCGGTTTAGCGAGCCACGGATCAGTGGGGTGATGTCGAAAACACGGTTTCTGCCATGCAGCAAACATGGTAGAAACCATGGATCAAGAGTAGTGTTTACCATATTGGTGACATGTGACAGTGGTGACACCCTCCTGACGTGTGCGACCAGACACCACGTTAGAGTGTAAAGAATGGATTTTACTTCTTTCTGTGACTGTGTATATTCCGGTGTTAAAAGTCGTTAAGTAGTGACAAACACACCTTTTGGGACGAAAAAAAAAAACCCGTAAAGTTACCTGGCCCCATGTTTGAGTATGTGACAATCATGTGACACTTAGTGACACCCCAAACTGGATTTACTGAACCAGGACTGCTGTTTACAAGTTGAGGTAGGACACCCTTTGATGATTTATACTAACAAATGCATGCCGACAATGTTATTGTCTGTCTGGTGTATTATAGTAACATTGTCAACGTTTGATGTCCCATTGTTTTGTGACAAACAGGGTGACAATGACACCCACATGCTTCCCAAACATGTGACATCTCTGCATTATGAAATATGATGTATTAGAATTTTGTATACTAAATTTGACAGCGCTGCAATGGAAACTTTGTCCACTACAGCCTTTCAAAGGCAGTAGGTGAGTTTTAGCTTACATTTCTCAAAACAATACGAATACTAGGAGCAGTTCTAGGCTGGAAAATGCGAATGCAAGAGGGTTAAGCCATGCCAAGATTTAGTTGATTACCTCCCGTTTTCTTGATTACAGGTGAAAATGCCCACTTTCGCGGATCGATTTCATGTGATCGGGAGTGAATCGGATGTTTACTTTACCAATTTATCAAACATTTCATATTTCTGCATAAGCTGACCAATTATCGAAAACCTCTAAAGTAGACCTTTAATTCACACTTTTCCCACATTTTGTCACACTCAATGCATCTATAGCAATCAGAAATAAATCAATTTTTCTGAGAAGCAGCAATTCAGCTCAGCATCTTATGATGGGCTATTTCATCTTATCGTGGTCGGGAGATTATTGTGAGCAGAAGTGGCGTTGGACTTCTGGAGTGTCTTACCTTGATGACAGAAGCTCTACATACTTGCACCATAAAAAATGATATTCACATCACATGTGTGTGTCCCAGCAATTAACCACATTGACACAAGAGAATATAACATGCATTCCAATTCGAGGCTTTCCACCCCTCACAGACACCCACACACACATACATACACACACACACACACACATATGTACACTCCCACACATGCATACTCACTCTTACACACACACACACACACACACACACACACACACACACACACACGCACGCACACCCACACACACACGCAAAGAGTGACATATACATGCACACATACCCCAACTCACATATACACACAAAAACCACATTCTCTCAAAATTTCTCCTAAAACATTGTTTTGTATGGGAATATATACTACCAACTTTAACTGGCCTTGGACTGTATTGGGTTCAGCAGAACATATCACAAACATGAACACAACCTTCATACCGGCAGATTTATATACAACACCAAACCAAAGCAGGGCATCACATGCTCAGTCATGTTCTTTCAGGCTCCCAATTTTTTTTTTTTCCTTTATCAGGAAAAGAGTTGAAATGTTACATCCTAAATGCAGCCTCCCCCTGTACCTAGCCATGTGTCAACGCCAAAAGTGTTCTGAAATCCACCAACTCTTCCGCTATGGACAATGGTATCTTCCCAAAAGATAGCGCTGCTATGGAACATGAGTCGGCCTCATTGCAGGCACACTTTGGACAGAACTGGAGAAATGTGTACACAAATGCTGAAAATGAGCTGAGCTCCGATTTCATAGAAACATTAAAAGCAGTGTCCTCTGACTCCAGGTGTGGTCCTTTGTCTTATGTGCGAGTCATCAATGCACAATAAACCTGAAAAAGCGAGACAATACCAAGTGAGACAATAGAATACCAAATCTTGAGAACTTCAGCACTAAATAGGCTCTGTACTCTATAAATGGCATTTCCTTTTTCATTTGATTTTGGCTTTCTCTCTTTCATTTGCTTTTGGTTGCCTTCTTTTGTTTGCTATAGCCAAATATCTAAAGAAATCCAAGTTCACAATGCAATATTTCCATCTTCGATCTTGTGTTTTAATCAGATACATGTACAACCTAACAGATTTATGGCTGTTGCTGACAATCTCACCTTGAAGTAACAGATGATGAAATGAGGCAAGCGGACGAGCTGGAAGGTCTTCAGCGTGTTGTCCTTGTATGTCTTGTACTCTTTCTCTGAGCTGCCATTGAACTTGGCCAGCAAAGTGGCAAAGGGCACCTGAGGAATGATGTTCTCCCGAGCTTCGTCTGGGTACAGGGGTGGAGGTGGAAGGTCACAGGTCAAGTATAACCACTGGATCTCTTCCAAACGAGCTGAAGACACAACACAGAGGGTTGTATTACCTGAGATGTTATTCTCAATGACTTTAGTCACCGGATCTCGTCTAGTATTTCATAGCAACTCCATTGGATCTCTTCTAAATCTCCTTAACGCCTCCACATCTCCTGTAGCACCTACAACACCAGTGTATCTGCCAGTATTCCCCAACAATTCCACTGGAACTCTTCTAGAACGTCTTTACTCACTAATCTGACTTTTTCTTTCAGTCATAACTCTACGGAATTTCTACAAACATGCTGTTTTCTCCACAACTGTATTCTGAAAGGCAGGAAACATTTCTTCTAAGTGTATGACAGGTTATGCAAAAGTCTTGCCAGCTGTGTTTTCATGCTCCTTCCCTTAATACACAAATATTTCCACAACTTTGGCCATTAGTTGTGCATTTTCTTGTTTTCCGATTCAGAGTCCAGCTGCAATTTTCCATGCCTTTTTCCAGGCCATGGGCTAATTAAAACTTCCTCCAAGGCAGGTTCTTCTTTGCACGAGAGAAAGAGCTAGGAACCACACAGGGTCAAGTCAAGATCAAGGACAGAAGACAACAGAGCGGGGCAGGGAACACTTGTACTGTTCCACACATTGTTTTTTGTTTTGTGTGTGGACTTTTCATGTCAAATAGCAATCATGGGTCCTGATAAAACACAGTAAAAGCTTTTCCAGTTCTGAAATCCAGGTTGAGATATAACAGACTTTTCATGATCAGTACCAACCCACATCTGTTGTGCTGTTTGGAAAATTGTAAAAGGAAATCACATGTGATATCTTGTCAGTATATTGGAAACGTCTCTTACCTTAATCTCCCGAGAAATCACATTACACATGCAGCCCTTCTTTTTTTCTTATAAACTGTGAGAAGATGAGGTATACATCTTACAGTTATGTTGCATTCTTCTTCTGAACAAGCTGGAAACTGTTTTTTGATATGTTTCTATAATTCTTATCTGATAAAGTGACAAATTGAAATTTTTGGATCTTTTCAAACATTTTTTTTCAATACAAATAGCACACTTTGCTCCTTTCTACCTACATATGGTGCCTAGTACAGCATTGATATTTGCAGGAAATTTCCCTCTTCAAATTTTTAATAAAAAAATTGTCATATTTCCTTACAACATCCACATGACTACCATATGCTGATGTTTAATACATTGCATGCATTCAAAAAACAGACAGAAGTTTTTACAAACAATTAATAAGATAATACACCTTTCTTAGGGAACAACGCATAAGCTATGCCATAATTCCATTTCTACAGGAACAAACTATTTTACATAATATGACAACTCACATTGATATTCTTCTGTGAGGAGTATTTTTTCCTTCTCTGCCTCTGTCTGCAAAACAATCAACCTAACATGAATAAATGAACAAAATGAACACTTCATATGGCTCCTAGCTGAAAACAATGCAAAGCAAAGCCCATACAATGAAAAGATGCCTGAAAACAGAAAACAACCCAAACAATAACATGAAAATGTCAAGACAAAAAATCAAATCATGCAAGTGTCCATTTAAGCTTTGTGTAAACACACAAAATGCAAGACAAAAAGCAAACACACAAACAAAAACAAAACAAAAGAAAAAAAAGTTGAATCTTGACCTTGTTAATGATTCATAGATACTGGAAACATGTTCATAATACATCACAGACGGGTTCCACAACCTTGCTGTCTTCAATACCTGCTATACATACAGATTCAGGTCGGTTTGTGTGAAGTGCACAGTCACACTTCCATAATATATCCCTAGTACCACTGTCAGCAATGATATCTCAAGGCTCTAACTCACCAAATCCACAGGTGGGATCCTCCTGGACCACACCAGCATCTTGCCTCTGAAGGTCTTGCTGATGATGCTGCTGCTTAGCTTCTTGGTTCCATTCAGGGCTGCGTGCATGGCGTTCAAAAACCATGACAGGAAATCAATCGCATCC
Organism: Conus ventricosus; assembly: GCA_018398815.1. Classification (NCBI taxonomy): domain Eukaryota; kingdom Metazoa; phylum Mollusca; class Gastropoda; order Neogastropoda; family Conidae; genus Conus; species Conus ventricosus. The sequence continues at coordinate 100,687,494 of CM031596.1, forward strand.
CCTGAACAGAACACGGAGTATTTTTTCATGCTATTTGCAGGGGTGATAGTACCAAAGAGTTCCGAAACCTGAACCAAAAAAATTCCTGAACCCAAAACCTGAAACCAATCTATAAAATAAGTTTCAAATTCTTGTAAACCTGAAAATTAACAACATTCATCGATTCATTACTAACACCTTTCACAAACACTATGAATACTTACGTTGCTGAATCTGGTATCAGATTGTAGTTAAGGCACATGAAGTGTTGAATAATGAAGTTCTTGGTTAAAATAGTTTGTCTTGTTCCAAAGTGCATACTGCCCTTAAAACTTCCTATCCAAGTATAAAAACAAACACTGTCTGTGAAGTTTCCCAGCAATTCTTAAAACGAATTCACAACACTGTTCTCATTTCAAAATGTATTGTGGCACAAAGAGACATCACAAATATATTTTGTCACTCACGTAGAGAATTCACAATGCTGTCTTCATTTCACTTTCTACAAGTCCAGGAATATTATCTAGTCAGAGGAAAGTTTACTGATCTTTGGACCTTTTTGCAAAGAATGGCCTGATGTCCATGTACAGTGTGTAAGTTGTGCTACCACGAGAAAGAGAGAGAGAACCAAGTGCTTTGTCATCACTAGCTAACCTCTTAGCAAGCTCAACAAGATCTCCCCCCAAAGAAAAGGGCAGACAATGTTCGGCAATAAATGCACAAACAACTGCTTTCAGTTCTGCTTTCCTGTCTCCCATACCGTCTTGCGTAACGGTAGTTGTGGAAGCTCCATCAAGCTTTGTAGACTGGCGGACAGACTTCAAATTGCGCTGATGATCCACATCTTCTGCATGAGAAAGCAAGGCTTTTTTCCCACTTGAGCCATAGAGTAATGTTTTGTTGCATGGCACGCAAAAACAAACTCCCGGCGACTCGACCTTTTCACACCAATCGCCATGACATACCCCATCGCTGTTCCGATCTTGCAACCAATCCCACCTCCACTTGTTTTTCACACCTTTCTCAACTGTAGAAATATCTGCCCCCGGCGGTAACACCTTCATGTTGTTTGGTTTTGTACTCTTGTTTTTGAAAGACACAAAGGCACACAAACTAGCTGACAAAGTTGCTTGTGACAAGTTGTCATTTGCACCAAGAGCTGCATGCTGCTACCCGAAGTGAAAAACCTCGTTTTTACAATACAACCAAGGAACGTCACTGTCGGAGGTCAAATAATCTCCCTTGCAACGATCCTATTATCGTCTGCTATTAAAATCTCTTTGTCCCTGCTTTTCCAGTCCGGAAATGACTTTCCAAACAAACTCAAAAACCGGAGATTATTTTTTTCAGCAATCGTAAAACCGGATTTCCGGAACATTCCGGAAAATTAGCACCCCTGTATTTGTAAGTCATGTCACAAAGCTTTACATTTCATATATCATGCAAGCGTATTAATGTTTGTGTGAAAGAGTTGTGTTCTCAGCACATCCCTGTCCCACCTCATCCCAAGCATCCCTTCCCCTTGTTCCCTTTGTCAGTTGTAAGAAACTCTAGGGAAAGCTTGACAGCAGAAGGTCTTTAGAGAAGAAACCCACCTCAGACAAGTGTTTCGGCCCTGAACTCCTTACACTCTATGGGGGTCGCGCCACATCCAGGTCATGACTCCCAAATGCCCTTCTACTGCCAACTTCGTTGTCTCTTTCTCTCTGTCTTCATATTTCTACCTACTGATCCTTTAACAAAAAGAAAACTTTTCTGCATTGAAGCTAATGACTTTCTTGACTGATCTGAAATTTTTTTACCCCTCTTACAACCACCACTTAGTTCCTACAACAAACTTAGCTGACTGTGGGGTTTCCCATTCATTCACCGATTTCACCCCTTCAACCTCCTGATTGGTGACAAAACGTAAAAAAACTAACATAATCTGTGTTTCTAAACAAACCATCAAGCCTGATCTATTTCCTGCGTTCATCGACTGACCTTGCTGCGTGATCTGGAATCTCTTTTTACTGCACAACACCACAGCCTGCAGCATTTCGTGGGGGGACGTGAGCCTTGAAGTTGCGGGGGTTCCACAGCTTGCGGATCAGCTCCCCGAACCTCTGCACCAGCAAGAACTGCTGGTCACCAGGCGGACGCTTGATCTGGATGTAGTTCTCTTCACGGAGGAAATAATTTCGTAAGGGTGTCACATGGGACAAGGCCTGCACACATACCCTGTCTCATAAATATTTTCTTTTTATCTTCTGTATCTTTCATGTCTGCTTATCTCTCAAGTCTTTAAATAACTTTTCAAAAGCAGGATAACTATTGACAGATCTTGGAAACATTCAACTGGAAACATTCACCTGAATTAAGCAGCAACAAGAAACCACTCACAAAACACAGAAGAGATTTGGAAGACAGAGAGAAACAGAGACAGATAAAGAGAGACAAAGACAGAGAGAGAGGAAAGATGAGAGAAAGAAAGAGAGAGAGAGAGAGAGAGAGAGAGAGAGAGAGAGAGAGAGAGAGAGAGAGAGAGAGAGAGAGAGAGAGAGACAGAGAGAAGAGAGAGATGAGAGGTGGAAGAAAACAAACAAATGCTAAAAACCTTCCAGGAAAAACAATAATAACATTTATTTTAATGTTGAATAAAAACAATCTTAAAGTCACCTGATCAAGTATCTCCATCCTATGCACGACAAGAGAGACAGCATTAAACTTATTATCCCTTCTTAATCAAAGGATTTTGCATTTCGTAGTCTCTGTTCATGTGAAAAAATGTCGCCAGTGACAGCCTATTACACTGTCATCAAATGTCATGAACAGTTGAAAACTTTCAGCAAACAATGAACGCAACAAAAACTTAACACCAGAATCCTGACGATGCACATATTACCAAATTAAGAAAAAAGTATAAGATGAAAATGACAGTAGTACCTGTAAAACTACATTGCAGTAGTCATTGGCTTTGATGTTGTTGAGTCCCACAATACCTGCAACAGGCAAGAATATAAAGTCACATGCATGCATACACCTGTGTATGTTGAATCCCGAGTGATTATGCTCCTTACCCAAAATATACATCCAAAACATGAATATCAATACTCATCACCCAAAATATACAATCAAAACATTAGTATCAATGTTCAGTCCTAATTCTTTTCCTCCCTTTGAACTTAAATGGCACATCTTATCGATTTTCCTAAGTTTGTAACAATACTGCTAATACCTAATACAAATGAAACCTAAATGCATCATTCTTTGCTTTGCCTCTATCTACATATCTACGCAAACAGGCATACTAATATACCTATAAAATCATTTGTGTTCAAGATCATGAGAGGCAAAAGAAAATGCCTTTCCTTTCAATGTTCATGAAACCTTGCTAAATAGAGCCAAAAAAGTTATCAATTCTGTTTTGACGAAAAAAGAAAAGAAAGTCCTGCTTCTGTTTCAAGAGAAGTTTAGGGGAAAAAAAGGTCCTGCTTCCATTTAAGAAAAGTTTAGATTCAAGTAATATTGAATATGTCACAATAACCTAAACAGTACAACTGGTACATCTAAAAAGAAAAGAAAAATCATATACCTGGCAAATATGTAGTTCCATCATATGCACGTGACATTTTTGGATTGGAATCCAATTTTGCAACCAGTTGGTCCTCAAATGTTGGGTTCAGCACATACTGTTGAAATAATCAAGTGATCATATCAATGAGCAAACAGAAAAAAAAAAATCAATTTTCTCCCCTACTTTTTCTTTTTTTAAAAACATTACTGTTAGCTAAAAAAACCAACAACTTATGTTTGAGTCAAGAAACACAGTTCTACATTTGGCATATCTATTATCTATCTATATCACACACCAAATTATACATCGTTTGGCCTTTTTCCTTTTTCTCCATACCAATGAATTCCCCAGCTAAAAAAAATGTGGAGGAGGAGGGGGATGGTGGAAGGGGAAATAGTGACTGTTCTCTCTGACAACATTAATGCCCCTCTAAACTGACTCACAATGATGTCTTGCAGGGAAGAATCAATAATCTGGTAGTTGTCTGGCAAACAGTAGAACTTCTGGGTCTGCAAATTGAGGAACACATGGTGGCCCTCCAGAACACTGTGGGTGTAGGCATGAGTGTTGTTGCCACGCCCTGCACACAGGATACACACAAACAGCACTTTGTCTTGGCACATAAACTGCATTTCCATAGCTTAAGACTTTGAGACTTAGACCAACCATTCTAGACAGAAGAAAATATGCTGGCCTATTTTATGAACACTTCCATGAACAAGCAAGCACATCTGTTCTCTTCATAGTTTCACGTTTATGGCTGCTTTGAAGGCTTGAGACTGAGTTGAAACCTCAGGGCAGATCCAACATTTTCTGTGGACTTTCTGCAGCAAAACTTTGTTTCTCTACCATCCACAGACTGAAATTACAATGGAGAGTCAATCTCCACAACACTGGAAGGATCTAAACTCCCACAGTAATCAGGACCCACTGCAATGTTACAAATGGGCAGTTATGCATAAATAAGCAGAAGATCATAATGTGAACAACCCCCATCGTTAAACAATTCACATTATTCAGTATGTTACTTCTTTACATGCTTTTGGTTATGTTGATATGCACTTTGTTGAGCTGAACTTACAAAGCAAGGAGAAAAAGAATTTTGTCCAGACCATTTTCCCCGTTCAAGCACAGCAATGTAAAATAAGCATACAATCTAAGCATCAGCACATCATAATTCATACAAGACTGCAAGTCTGATCCTTCTAGTCTTCACTGAACCAGAGCAATCACAAACAGACAAGGAAAACACAACCCTAAACCAGAACAAAAAAATTAATAACAAGACAGCAATTTACTAGTATTTGAAGGCCACTTTTAACATGTTCCTAACCAAGTTACAGCAGCATAATTACACTGAATGTTAACCAGAAACTCCTTGACTTAATGTAATGAACATCTAGCTATTTTTAAAAGTATACACTGAACTACAGTCAGAAGCAGCATAATCTCATATATGCAGGACAACTAAATATGAATGTATACCCAGAATAAAAACTGTGGAAATGATCTACCCATTAAATAAGATTAAAACTATGTTGCTATACACATTACAATTTACCTTGAAAGTATTTGCCACAAACCAGGCAGGCATAACAGTTGATATGTGACAGTGATACGGAGCATAGCTTCTCAAAGTCAAAGTCAAGCACCGACCTGTTAAATTGACAACATAATGTATGAGTGCCAAAGACATAAAATTTAACAACCATTCACATTAAGTGTATCTATACAAAGTTTTTTTTTTTTTAAATGCTTTGCGGCATTTTCAACCACACATGAACCACACAAAATCGACAAGAAACCAGATCAAAACTTAAGAAATCAATGACTTATAAAATGTGATGGCGATTGAAACATTAAGAAAGTGACCAGGAAGTGAGCACTTGACACACACAGACTGTGAGACAACCAAGAACAGAACAGATGCTGCTGCTGATGCAGAAAATATTTAAATATGCTGCTGCTGATGCAGAAAATAATTAAACTTGAAATTCCCTGGACAGTGAAACAATCCATGAGAGTAAGTCTGCACCACTCCAAATTTTCAACAGAACTTCTGACATTCCTGATTTCATGTTGACCACCTCAGCTCCTCAGGGTAATATCTGTTCCAGTCAATTTCAAGGGAAGCACCTCTCCCTTAACACTCAAGAATGCATTTTCATCACAACATCAATACATTTCTTCACTCTTATAAAGTTAACAAACATTTCTCCTGTCTTCCCCCTACCTCCCATACCCTCTACAATCTTTTTTGTCTTCATGGATGACACTTAAGATTTTCCCAGAGGGCTCTACCAACAAGTGTCACCAGTCTTCAGGAGCTAACCAGTATCAGAAAATTTGTCTGCTGTAGGCCCCTCCTTTGGCCCCATCCCTTCCCCTTTTCAACCCCCTTCTTAACACGAAAGTAACAGCCTTAGAAGTTGAGGTGAGAGTCACAGCCATGGAAAGTGTCCTGTCTGGGTTTTCTACATTTTTCTTTTGTTTATACAAGGAACTGAACATGGTCATATTGAAGCATTCAAGGAACTGAACACGGGTCACATTAAAGCGCTCAATCTTCAAGCCCAAGACACCAGGATGGTGATAAAGGCAAACCTGGTGATTTAAACATCACAACACTGAAACATGAAGGGAGAAAACTGTATTATACTTGTCTTTGTCATGTAGAACACCAGTCACATGGAACATTGAATCCCCCCCCCCCCCACCACCCCCCCCATCCTCCTCCAACAACACACACACACACTGAGGGTGAATCTTGCCATTTGACATTTTGAAGAATTGGCAGCAATGGTGATGGCAACTGTTTCTTTACAACAATGTTACATAACTGGTAAAAACAAACGAACACATATAAAATGTTTCCATACCACTCAGTCCTGTCAAAATCCAACCACGGATAAAAACCAACATTTTTTGTTTTTTCAGTATTTACAATTTCCCAACAGTACTCTGTAATCCCTGCAGTGATTGGTTATTGCCCTTACTTTCTTTTCATGTTATCACCTTCTGTTGCTTGCTTAAGAATACCAAATGTGTATTGTCATTGCCTTGAATTGCTGGATTCTTATTCTTGTACATTCAAACATTATTCAAAACACAAACAAAAAACAGGAACTAAGACAAGCAATCCACACTTCATTTTGAAAAACATCACCTACAAAATAATTCATGGAAATTACGCATCACAAAAGCATGCACCTGTTTTTGCAAAACACACGCAACTGCATGTGTGTACACACAAACACACACATATATGTAAACTTATTTACACATACTACCAGCACTGCAAATGGACTTGAATCTCAGTTGCGTATAATGAACAATGAACATTCAACACGACAATACATTCTGCTTCAGACTGTGTCGGAGGCTTTCATTTTAGCACAAACATACACAACATAGTTTACCTTTTCTTAATTCCCAGTTTACACGTTCACGGTGCAGAGAGACTAACAGTGCAGAGTACTTAATACATTCCTTGATAAAGTTAGTTTCAGAGTAAGGTGGCTGCAGACAGAAATTAAAACAGACTTACAAGAAAAATTTCTATTCCGCTGAACGAAAGAGGCAAACAAATTACAAGACAAAACACAACGCGTTTCGACCTCTTGGGTCTTCTTCAGGCAAGACAAACAGCATTGAAGACAATGAAAACAAATGTCATGTATCTCCTCAAATTGTCAACAATCACTTACCTTCTCAAATTTGGCGCAAAATGGATGGCATCCATTTTACGCCCAATTTGAGGAGTTAAGGGTTTGTACATTCTTGCGTTCTTTGTCTTGAATATTGTTTGTCTTGCCTGAAGACGACCAAAGAAGTTGAAACGCATAGCTTTTGTCCTGTAATTTGTTTGTCTCTTTTGATCGGTCCAAATACAATTTTTCTTTGAAGTTTATTTCTTGCTGATTCAGCAGTTATACACACGCATTAATTTATTTCAGATTATTCAAACAGCCTTTTATTTTTTTTAAGAGAACTTCATTACTTTACACAATAATGTAAGCCATTAGTTATGCTTCCTTTATGTTATGGGTTGGAAGATGTTGAAAAAAATTATTGATCATATTATAACTTAAGTGACTCTATCAAGTTGATGAATTTATCAGATGCGGCATTAAGGTTTTCCCTCTGGAAATTAACATGATAAAACAACAATAACCACCACCACCACCACCACCACCATCATCCTCCTCATCATCATCATAATAAACTTTTGTCTGACAGATACCTGTTGATAGTGTCCAAATATGGACAAGACCTACTCCTGTCCACTCTGCTATGTTTCACCGGCACTGAAACAAACAATACACGTACTGATTAAATTTCAGTCACTCAGATTATAACCCCCCTCCTCCCTTCTCCTCCTCCCTTCTGAAAAAAAAATCTAAGATGAACTTGATAAACATTTGGAAGACCATTGCTTCCAAACAAATTAGCATTACGAATGAAGTCAGCCATTCTACGCTGCAGTGCACCTTCAACAAATGCATTGGCTTTTTACCAATAAACAGTAAACAAGTGGGGTATGTTTTGCTCCCATAAGGAAACCTAACACAGAGTTCTCACCATGGTGGTGAGAACACCACAGTATTATGGACTGTGGCGTGTCTCTATTTGACGCCGGGAGCGCAAACACAACCAGTCGTGTCTCCCTGATGAGTCCCGATCCAGCGGGCGAAAGGCTTCGGAGCAGGCAATACAAATATATCTGCCTTCTAAAGGGATTGCGATGGTTCCCTTATGCAGCTAGAGAAGAGTTTTCATATCTGTAACATTTTTTTTTTTTTTTTTTTTTAAATTTCATTTTCCCAGTTTCTCCATCTTCAAACTCCCCTCCCCTCTCCCCTCCCCTCAAGTCCAAATCTTTGCCAGACAGTTCAGTTGTTGGCCTGCGCTTGTTTTTTCCCCCACTATTAGATTGTTCGTCTATGTATTTGTCTGACTTTATTCAAGTTTAAAAGGCTGTGCCAGTCTTGAATAAAAGTTACTCTGTGTTAGGTTTCCTTATGGGAGCAAAACATACCCCACTTGTTTACTGTTTATCGTTTACTGTTCCCTACCTCATTTCATTTCCGATTTTGCTTTGATTAAATTGAGGTTATTTGTATTTGTTTCTGTCCGTCTGTGTGTTTGTCTTTTGATCTCCCTTGCATCTTGGGTGGATCCTCAGGCATAGGCTCAAAGACTGTCCCCTACATTTTATATTATTTGCATAATGTCTTTAGTTTTACAGCAACTTTTTTTCCTCCCCACACTTTCGTTTGGTCGCATTTACTACTCTTCGCTGGCTGCTCTGGGGGTGCTATCGGATTCTTTTTTGCACCCATGGTGGTGAGAACACCACAGTATTATGGACTGTGGTGCGTCTCTATTTGACGCCGGGAGCGCAGACACAACCAGCCGTGTCTCCCTGATGAGTCCCGATCCAGCGGGCGAAAGGCCTCGGAGCAGGCAATACAAATATATCTGCCTTCAAAAGGGATTGCGATGGTTCCCTTATGCAGCTAGAGAAGAGTTTTCATATCTGTAACATTTTTTTTTTTTTTTTTAAATTTCATTTCCCAGTTTCTCCATCTTCAAACTCCCCTCCCCTCTCCCCTCCCCTCAAGTCCAAATCTTTGCCAGACAGTTCAGTTGTTGGCCTGCGCTTGTTTTTTCCCCCACTATTAGATTGTTCGTCTATGTATTTGTCTGACTTTATTCAAGTTTAAAAGGCTGTGCCAGTCTTGAATAAAAGTTACTCTGTGTTAGGTTTCCTTATGGGAGCAAAACATACCCCACTTGTTTACTGTTTATCGTTTACTGTTCCCTACCTCATTTCATTTCCGTTTTACCAATAACCAGATAGAACTTGTTTCATGGTAACTGTCTGGCCAGCTTCCCATTTTTGTCTGTATCCAGTGCTGTTGTTAATGACTAGGATCAGCAATATTGAGTACAATCTTCTCTGCCCCATCACAGGAAATGTCAATGTCATTGAATCTTTCTCTGTCCATCACAGAAAAAGTCAAAGTTAATCCTAAACATGGAAACACATTGAACCTCAAATGTTAAATGTACAAGGGATGAATTCATTTCGCATTTTAAAAAATGCAAAGCTGTGAAAAATGTGACACCAAAAAAAAACCCTTGTAAATTCAGTCATACAACATAAGTTTCCAGACACTGGAAACGGGCTGAAACAGAAATCATGTGGAAATTAAATAAGCTGAATTTCATCTAGTCTTATGCGATTAATGAATTATTTCCCTTGTGAACAGGGATATGAAGTTGGAGAACTGTTTTTGAAACATCACACTTGCTTCACTAGTTTATGATGCAAGTTTATGATGTTCATTCTGGTCGTTGGATTTTGGAAAGAGACACTCAGACAGTTCCGTCTGTCTGCAAAATATGTTCTTAATGCACTTGAAATTCACACACACACACACGCACACACATACACACATGTATGCACACACGCGCGCGCACACACACACACACATGCACTCACACACACACGCACACATACCAAACCCTAATTCTTAATTGAAGATCAAGAGTAAGTCTCTATCTTGCACTTTTTATGGACTGTGAACAAATTGTGGCTTGAAAGTGAAGTTATGCTGGTCCAGTGTGTGCCCACTTTCGGAGGCAGACTATACAACAAAACTTGCCTTTTTTTTCTCTTTCATCACTATGGATTATAGTATACTTTCTTTGCGGTACTGGTCATTTCATAAACCATTCACTTTCAATTTGTGATCAGAACTGTTTCATTTTCTCTCAATAGTTCCCTCTGAAACTCAATTTGTAAAAACTGTTTCATTTTCTCTCAGTATTTCCCTCTGAAACTCAATTTGTAATCAACCTAAAATTGAGACGGAATGGCGAGTGTTTACTTCCTATGAGCCCCTAACTACAGTGCATTCTCAAAGTCAAACCAAACTCAAAGCGTTCATACTATGTTTACTGTTCTTAAAGCTCATTGCTAACACACACACACACACACACACACACACATACACACGCACGCACACACACACATACACACACACACACACACACTACAGTAGGATAAAAATTGGAGTTTGCCAAACCTTTAAATCATGATTTATCAAGTTGAAAAGCAGATACTGTAATTATCTATCATACAGTAGGTGAAAGGCTTTTCAACCTGTACACCTTTTTTTTAAATCATTTTTTTAAAACTGCATATCCTATCGCTCAGTGGAAGCTGCTCAATATAACAGCATGTGAAATGTGCTACATTCTGTGCTCATATTTCTTTCGCTTTTGTTATTTTGGGTAAAACATAGATGGAAGAGAAAATATTTTTTTAAGGTGAATGACTGCATTCCAAAGAAGAGGGCCTCTTAATGTAAAACTCAAGTTTTGCTAACAGTTCTTCCAGTTGGGAGATATTGTCCTGCCCTGCTGTCAACAGTCTTCATTCAGACCATAAATGCGTACTGGATGCATGCCATGTTTATAGTGCCATCACTCTTTTGAAGAATGGTGATGGTATGTAACATGTACTCAAGATGTTATGTGTGCATTAACACATGGAACCACAGTTTATAACCTCATTTGAAAAACTTCAAGGGAATGGTGTCAACCAATGCTAATTCAGAGACAAAAATCCCCCTGTATTGAAATAGTGGAGATTCAAACCTGCAACCTCTGGATCACCATGGATTAGGATGTGACATTCTACTAGTTGACATATCTGGCATCATACTTTTGGTAACTTTTAGGACTGTGCAAATCTTGCATTGATACCACTCCTCGCAAGTATGTGTTTGCAATGCTGGCTGCCAGCCATGGACAGTGCCTGACAGTGGGTCATGGCTCATTAATCTTTGATGATACCAAACCAAATATGGCAGAGTGATATAATGTAAAGAGGTTTCTGCAAACTGCTTTGCTCCGGCAAATTGTGTGTTAAGAGCAAAGATTTTTATTTTGAGTTTCCAACAGGTCTTCACTTTGACAGCCTGAAATCTAAAAAAGACTCACTTAGTTCTTGTTAACGATGTTTGATTTTATTGAGTGTCTGCTGAGTTTCAAGTGAGTAACTACATTTGTTCATACCTCAATCATACCCCGAAAGTCAGGAACACTGACATGACAGGTACGAGGGTGCGACAACGATTTTAAGTATAATGTAACTCAACCTGCTTTCACATTGCTTCACCTGTCATCACCTTTGAGTTTTGGAATTGCGTGATGCTTTTGCACTCACAGGCCTCATGTGGATTTCAACTTGTATTCTATGGGTGAATTTTAATCACTTACAAAGATCATAACTTTCCCAGTTGTCAGATTGAGATACTTCTTTTGCACACTTTTATCTCTTTCTGATAGTGGTGTTTGCTCACTTTTTTTCTCTTTCTGATGGTGGTGTTCATTTAAGGACATACTGAAATATTTCTTTACATGTACAGGTCTATAAACTGTTCTGACTCGGTTCATTTTTCTCCATGTATGCAACGCAGGGAAGAACAATTACAGAATTAAATAAAGAGTAGTGCTCGATTGACATTTTATAGCCGGTTGTTCAACTCAGAAAACAGGATCTTCTCCTTCATCCAGATGAACATATATAATGTGTGTGTGTGTGTGTTGTGTGTGTGTGTGTGTGTGTGTGTGTGTGTGTGTGTATGTGTGTGTGTGTCGTGTGTGCGAAGTTCATGCAGACTGTTCATATTAGCGCAAATGGCAATGAAAGCGTGCTGATTGCCGAACATAATCCTTGTCTGCGACATTTGGTTTCATGTTCTATATAACTAGAAGTACTTGGCCAACAAAACACTTGCAGTATTCTTCTTCTTTCTTTTAGTGTCCACAATCATCATGCTGATTATTCTGACACTTTTGTGTGTATGACCATTTTTCATCCCGCCATTAAGGCAACCATACTCCAACTTCGGAGAAGGTGCATGCTATGTGTAACGTGTCATCCATACCAACGGCCAAACTGGCCTTGTCTTCCGAAAGTTGGTGATGGGATTTTACGTGTATGCAAGATGTTGTTTATTAGCGCAAATGGCAATGAAAGCGTGCTCGTTTATTGTCTCATTCGAAGGACTGTATGAGGAATGGAGTCCGAACCAATGTTGCAGAGCAACAAAGCTTCTTTCATCGCTTAAGGACAAATCCTACCCAGAACGCTTGGCCATATTACAGCTTCCCAGTCTTGAACATCGACGGCCCGAGGCGACATGATAGATTTGTACAAATATGTTCATGGCATGTACAAGGTGAAGAACCCTCAGGTTCAGTTGTTTGACAGCAGAGAAACAAGGGGCTACAGTCTGACAAAGGGGCTGGAACGACCAACGAACAGGTGGAGGCCCAGAGTCTGCCACAGACCCCAAACCAAGACAGAACTGACTGAAGAATACAAACCATGTAAATAGTGTAAATAGTAGACAGAAAAAAGGAAGATTTTTTCAGGGAAAGGAAGAAGGGTTACAGTTTTATACTCTAATTAGGTAGGTCCAGCCTAACAGTAGCCACGGCTAACAGGCAGCAGAACAGGAGAAAACTGCCAATTTCAACTTGTGCATACTCCTCAACTACTCAACACTGTCAAATAAAAAATATCTCCACATCTAAAATGAACCTCTAACATGAAGTCTGTGTGTTTTTTTATGGTATGAAAGAAGTGTGCTTTTATTGTGAACGATCTAAACACACAAACCAAACACCGCGTCGGCGACCTTGTGCAACGATTCACGCCGCGGGCTATCCGTGACCCGCAAACAACAACATTCGGAAAAGTGTTCGGAAACTTGACAAACTATATGCACAGCGACGATGTTGGTACCATATGAAACAGAAAAGCCTGCAGAATCGAATGGTATAAACTTCGTCATAGTTCCTTTTTATTAAGTGCCGTAAATTTTGTGCCGAAAGACTAGCATAAACTTCAGAAGCATGGCAATATCGGTAATTCTGAACGAAACATGTTAAAGGACCACTCGTTTTGTAGAAAAATCGATGCTCTTTTCGTTCGTGTATATAAGGATGCACAGGCTGCTGTGCGTATAAGTTCCGGCCAGGATAAAGAGAGAACCCCGTAGTCCAATCGGCATTCAGCTTTCCGACAACAGGGGGGTACGAAGCTGACACGATGTTCGAGTCGAGTGGCGAGTTGAAACCGATGGATCTCAACAGTCTTGAGCGTGATCTTGGTAAGTATGCGAACGATTCGTTTGTTTAAGCTCTTGCCCTGTTATTTAAAAGGAATTCGTGTTTCTTAACTCTGGAAATTATTTTAGAAGTGATTTTTTTTTCATCGGACAACGGGAGACGTGTGCTCGGTCGAGTGGTGTTTGTTAGCTCCCGTGATCGGTACTAATGGTTGCAATCGGTGATCAACCTTTAGTTTTAAAACAATTTCATCGAATAACTTTACCCCAGTCTCGTTCAGATTTCATTTTAGAAGGTTTATGATTTTTGTCTAGAATGAAAATTACGAATAAAGATTAAAATTTGGCAACTGTAACTTCGACAGGGACAATAACTCGGGTTTCAGACCTCAATGAAAATTGAAAGTAGCAGATGTATTTATTTAATTTGCACTAATTGCAGTGCTGTTGTACCAAAATGAATCAATGAATTAATAAAATCAATAAATTGATAAATAAATGAGATAAAAGGAAAATTTTTAAAAACTAAAAAGTAAATCAAAAATAGACTCATTAACTAATTAAGAGAATGTTAGCTTGAAGCTGCAGTATGATTGTGGCTATGAACTAAAAGATAGGACCAAGAAAATCTGAATTTGGAATCTTGGAGCATGTATTATAAAGTGACTAGCTGATGTGTGTGTGTGTGTGTGTGTGTGTGTGTGTGTGTGTGTGTGTGTGTGTGTGTGTGTGTGTGTGTGTGTAGCTGATAGCATTCACTTAAAAGTTTTGTTGAAAATCGAGGCAATGTGTGTTTTACTGTTGAATCATATATCCATAAATTATAGAACTTGGTATAAAAAACATGTTCTTCAAAATTATCATGCACTTTCATTCACAGTCTCTGAATTCAAACATTCCTTTTTCATCATTGATAGATCAAAACAAATGTCCAGTTATTAACTGTGCTCAATTTAAAATTGTGTGTGTGTGTGTGTGTGTGTGTGTGTGTGTGTGTGTGTGTGTGTGTGTGTGTGTGTGTGCACATCACATGTGCATGCATGCGTGTGTGTGTGTGTGTGTAATAAATTTCAGAAGATGACCAGTACCAGCTGCTTGCTGAGAGAATTGGTCCAAAGAAGAAGAACCACAAGAGCCAGATAATTCAGCACTTTTGGAACATGAAATGAATATTTGTCATCAGTCTTCAGATGATGAATCAGACTGTGAATTTCCATTCAATTTCTCAGGCCAGGACAGTCAGTAGCAGTTTTCTATGATGATGCATTTTACATTGGTCAAGTACTAGACATTGTTAGATCTGACCTTGCTTGTATTTCCTTCATGGACCAGAAAGGAACAGAAAACCTATTCAGATGGCCGTTGTCAGACTCCACTGGAAAAGTTGCAAGTAAATATGTCTTTTATTCAGACTTCAACATTTTACCAAAGAACAGAGTTTGGAGCATTGACTTTACCCAGTGGGGAACCCTGAACAGAAGATACAAACAGTATGTTAAAAAGTACTGTTAATTTTGGGGCACAAAATGGAGATGGCCAGTTTTGCCGTGATGGTGAGCTGACTGAAAAACAAGGACATGGAAAGAGGGTGATTTTTCTGGTATTTGAAGTTTTTAAGACAGTTGTGATTTGCTGTTCCATTTGGACATATATTTGCCTGTTATTTGGACCATATTTGCTTGGTGAAATTCTTGAGCATATGATTCTGTCCCGTGATAATGACAGAATATAAGTGGAATGTGGGTGATTTTGTTTACTTTGATGTATTTTGTACATAATGGTGAAGGTTAAACTCATGGATGTTTTTACCTTTAGATTCCTTCTTCAATGCTGATTATTTTGATACCTCTACTTTGTCTGTAGCATGTGTCATTCCCGAGTTATGGGTCATTAAGTAACGGTACCCTGTGTTTGTCACTAAATGACACGTTGACAAATTAGCATTTTAGTCATTTTTGAAGAGGCACAGCTAAAAAATGAATAATCACTGAGCTCTGGAAAAAAATAGGCTCAGTGTATCCATCACAAATACTAACTCTGCCAATCTGAGAGCATATTGGGTGAATATTCAGAAGATATGAGGGTCCAAACATGACCCTCTGGCCAAAACGTGAAAAACGCCATTTTTTACCAAATTTTAAAGCTCAATATATCAAAAACTATTAAACCCATGGCCTTGTAATTTTGCATGTATATCACTTTTAATGGGGTCTTTTGAAAAATACAAAAACATTCCATATTTTTTCAAGTTTAAAAAATGGCTGGACCTACCTACTCTAATGTTGATAGTTTACTGAATAAAAAAGATGAGTTCTTTACAAGAATAGAAGAGATCAAGCCCAGTGTTATAGCACTGACGGAAATAAACCGAAGCACCAAATGTTTTGAATGAATCGGAGTTTGCCATCCCTAATTATGACATGTTTGTAAACAAAAACCAGTTAAGAGGTGTAGCATTATATGTCGAGAAAGAAGTCAATGAATGCGCGAGAGTGTGAGGAAATAAATGTGTGTGAATTTCAGGAAAGTGTGTGGTGCTCAGTCGAAAGTGTCCAAGATGGTAAAATTTTATTTGGATGTATTTACCGAAGCCCAAACACTAGCAGTGAAGAAAATGATAAGAAATTATTTCAAATACTTAAATCTGATATGGTATCGAAGTATACTAAGGTGTGCATTATGGGCGACTTTAATTTTCCAGGCGTCCATTGGGATGGAAAATGGACAGGAGAAAAAAATGACAGCATTAAACAAAATGTGCTAGATTCCTTTTTGATACAGAAGGTAAGCAAACCGACAAGGAGGAGAGTTGATCACAACCCTACTTTGGATGACTGGATACTTGTAAGCGAAGATAATCTTATTTCGGACATTGTGCATCTTGACCCAGTGGGTAAAAGTGCCCATGATGTTTTGGCATTTCAGCTTCACATTTCTAATAAAAAAGTAAAAAAACAGGTTAAGTATATTTACAAACTTAGCAAGGGTGATTATTATAAGTTTAGAAAGATTGTAAATGATCATGATTGGTCTGTGATGTCAGAAATGAATAGCGAAGAGAGTTGGAACTACATAAAAAGATTACTGCATAATGGTATGGAGAAATGTATCCCTAAAGTTAAAGTTAGGGATACTAAAAAAGTACAACCTGTATGGATGAATAAGACAGCGTTCAGATGTATCAAAAAGAAATATAAACTATTCAAAAGATACCTTACCACTAAATCAGGTTATGCTTATCTGAAATACATAAAGGAAAGAAACAAATGTAAAAAACTGTTAAAAAGAATAAGAAGAGATTATGAGAAGCAGATCGCCAATGAAGGTAAAATAAATCCAAAAAAGTTTTGGAGGTATGTGCAACAGCAAATGAAAATGAGTACAGGTATAAGTGCATTAAAGAGGCCTGATGGTACATTTGCGGTGGATGACATGGATAAGGCTCAAATGTTAAATACATTTTTTCAAGTGTATTTACCCAAGAAAATTTATGCGACATTCCGGACTTGAGAGAAGGATGTTATTCAAATGGGGTAATGTTAACAGAAATTCGAGTCACTCCCAAAGCTGTGGAGAGTAAATTAAAACAACTTAACCCAAATAAGGCACAGGGTCCTGATTTACTGCCACCAAGGGTACTAAAAGTAAAAGAGCAATGTGAGGAACTATCTGTTCCACTGTGTTCATTTTATAATAAGACACTTGAAACTGGTGTATTACCTGAAGACTGGAAAACGGCAGAGGTGACAGCGATTTTTAAGAAAGGTACAAAATGTGAACCGAGCAACTACAGGCCTGTAAGTCTTACTTGTATCTTATGCAAGGTTTTAGAAAGTATTGTCAGAGACTTATGGTCTCCTATTTTACAGATAATAATTTATATTCTAAATGTCAGCATGGTTTTCGAAAAAAACGATCATGTGTCACACAGCTGTTAGAGGTTATGGAGGATATAACAACAATGCTAGATGGCAGACAAGGAATTGATATATCATATATATGGATTTTAGAAAAGCTTTTGATACGGTTCCGCATAAGAGACTCCTTATAAAGCTAGCAGCATACGGTATTGGTGGCACCTTATTAAAATGGATCAAAAACTTTCTGAGTGATAGAACTCAACAAGTCAGAGTAGGGGCAGCCAAATCAAAGAAATGCAATGTACTTAGTGGTATCCCTCAAGGAAGTATACTGGGACCGGTTCTTTTCACTTTTTTTATAAATGATCTACCAGATAACCTTGTCAGTCCATGTAAAATATTCGCAGATGATACTAAGATTTACAATTGTACATCAAAGAGTACTTGTATTCAAAACGATCTACAAACTGCAAGAGTGGTCTGAGTCGTGGAATCTGTATTTCAACATGACCAAGTGTGGTGTATTGCACGTCAGGAATAATAATCAAAATAATGAATATAAAATGATGGAGAATGATGTTTATCACCAAGTAGTGGCTCTTACTGAAGAAAAAGACTTGGGTGTTACCTTCGATAGCAGGTTGTCATTTGACCCTCACTTACAGAGAGCACTTGGTAAATAAAGCTAACCAGATGTTAGGTATCATAAAAAGGAGTTTTACTTATTTAAATAAAGATAAAATTTCTAAATGGAGTGACTGATGGCGGCGAACGAAGCAAAGTTAGAAATAGAGTTTGTTTAGAACTTACCGCCAATGACATTGACAAACAAAGCACATGACAAGACACGATGCATTTCAACCACTTGGGTCTTCTTCAGGCGAAAAAATAAATCACATTTAACATGTGGGACAGTACAAACAAAGAACGAAAAAAGAAGAAAGAAAAATGACTCATCCGTTGTCGTCCATGTGGTCGGTGGGCGGAAATGACATGGGGCCAGGGGGATTATGGGAGAGGAAACGGAGGGGGGGGGGGGGGGGGGGTTGCGTCGGGGGAGGTGTGTGTGTGTGATATGATAGGGTTGTGTGTCTAGTTTATTGGGATGGTGTGGTATCTTTGTGATGGTTGTGGTAATGGTGGATTGATAATAATGGTAAGGGGAAAGAAGGGGGGGGGGGGGGGGGGGGGGGGGGGGAACTGAGGGGAAAAAAAAAAAAGTGTGGGGGGGGGGGGGGGGAATTTAGGGGAAGGATAAAACAAAATTAAGATTAAATAGATGGAGGGTTGCTGTAACTACTGTATGAAGTGAGTGAAGGGGATGTGGTGGTGGTGTATGTATCATGTATGTGTGTGTGTATGTGTGTGTGTTGGTAGGGAATATTGCAACTGATGTGGAAGTGGTGGGTATGTGTGTTTGGTTATTGTTGGATATTGATGCCTTGGGGGTGTAGTGTGCCCAGATAAAGATACTTTTTTGAAATTATACAAAGCTTTTGTCAGGCCACATTTGGAGTATGCTAATGTGATTTGGAGCCCTTTTTTAAAGCGTCAATCAATAATGTTAGAAAAGGTTCAAAGACGAGCTACCAAATTGCTGAAGAATTGCAAAAACTTATCATATAATGAAAGATTGAAATATTTGAATCTGCACTCGCTGAGGGGAAGAAGGATCAGAGGTGACCTAATTCAAGTTTATAAGATCTTTAATGGCTATGATGATATTGACATCGAGACATTCTTTTCTGTTGCACAAACTTCGAGTACTAGAAACTCTGAAGGAAAGATTTTTATAAAGCACTGTAACACTAATCAACGTAAATTTTCATTTTCTTATAGAGTTGCTAACCACTGGAATGAAATACCTACTACCATTAAATTTGCACCTGATATTAATACTTTCAAGAATTTTCTAGATAATGATTCAAAATTTAGAGAATTGTTTTATGACTATGATGGATTGCAATGAAGATATTAATTGTAGCATGCCATATGACCCAAAAAGTGAAGAAATTTAGAGGGGACACATGATAGACCGCGAGGTCTAGGCTAATGAAGCCAGTCCCTACTACTATATACTACTACTAGTCTGAAGTTAGTCAAAGGACACTGTAGGTTACAAGTCAGAAGTAACTTTTTTGCTGAGAGAGTCATAAACTCTTGGAATAGCCTCCCAGCTCACATAGTTACAGCTCCAACATTGAATACCTTCAAGTCCAGACTGGATGCCCACTGGAATAGCCTTCCCTCAAAGTTCAATCCAGTATGCTACGAATGGGTGGTGGTAGTGCCAGTACTATTAGAAACCCCACGCATGCAAGTGGCATAGGCGTAGACTTACATCTACTAATTTCGAAGGTGAACAGGCCTCCAACGAGGCCTCAAACGCCTCAATTCAAGTAAGTTCAAGTTAAAGTTCTCCGAGGGAAAAATCTCCCTGTACCGAAACGGCCCGGCGAAGATGCGAACCCACAACCCCAAGATTAAGTCCGGCGCTCTACCAACCGAGCTGTTCTGACCCCATTCAATGTGCTATATCTTGCTGTACTGTGAAAATCAAAAGAGTGGATCTGCAAACATTACCAACGCCAGGATCCTTTGAATGATGCCGTTTTGAATGTCTCCCGGTGCTGGCGGACGCCATTTTGACGTATGAAACCAATGCTAATTACCAAAAACTAAAGAAGCTTTGCGAAACGAACCAAACATAACCGTCGTGCCCTTGCATTTCCGCTCCCAACTCCTCATTTAAGAGATGAAACAGTGATTCATTTTATTCTTTGGCATTTCTTTATTTTTGAAAAAGAGTTTTGATGTGTAAAACAAATTTTTTAACATCCGTTTTGTCACCAAGAGTTTGAAGGAATTTTTTTTTTCTGTGTCAAGTGTTTTGTTTTTGTTTCTTGCTTCAAAGTTTGAAGGTTCATTTTGTTTCTTTACATCTGTTACACAAACCTTTAATAGGTTCTTGGTCAGATTGTTTGGCTGTGCAAAAGTTGAAACAGCTACGATTATATTCCTCAATTGCTGATCCGCTTGTCAAAAGTAGCTCTATGATGATGATGGTAATCCTTCGGATCCGAAGATGACGTTAGCGTTTCTGCAGCTCATCGATGTACGCGGAGGTGGCTCTGCAGCCCCAATCTGGAGGCGCAGAGTCTGGAACAGTGGGGGCACTGGAAGTCCGTTGTCGTGATCACTGCTGCTGCTGCTCTGTGGCGTTGATCCCTGGCGGCAGTCAGCTTTTGGCGTCGAGTACTTCCGAAGTTGGTAGCGGCTTTGTGAATTGTGGCCCGCCACAGAGGTCGGTCACTGGCGCACTCCTCTAGTTCTTTTGGTTTGAGTTCGCACCACTGGAGGTTTGATTTGACCGAGTCCTTGTACCGTTTCTTTGGGCGTCCTTGGTTTCTCTTGCCGTGCAGAAGCTCTCCATACAGCAGTCGCCTTGGCATACGGTCTCTTCCATACGGATGACATGCCCCACCCATCGAAGCTGGGCCTTGATGAGCATGGACTCGATACTTGTAGTGTGAGCACGGTCCAGGACCTCGAGGTTGGAAACACGGTCCTGCCAATGGATTCCGAGTATGGAACGAAGAGCTCGCATGTGGAAGTTCTCCAGCTTCTTGACGTGTCTGCGGTACAGTGTCCAAGATTCGCACCCATAGAGGAGAGAGGGCAAGACCACTGCGTTGTAAACTCTCAGTTTTGTAGTCAGCCGAATGTTGTGTTGACTAAGCACTCTGTTGAGTCTTCCCAGCGCCTGGCTTGCTTTGCTGATTCGGGCATCAACTTCCCTGTCCAGGGAGCCATCACAGGAGATGGTACTTCCTAGATATCTGAAATGTTCAACGTCCGCAAGCTGGGAGTCGTCAATGACGATGGTGGGTGCCGAGGGGTTGGTGTTTGGTGCGGGTTGGTGAAGCACCTCAGTGCGGGTTGGTGAAGCACCTCAGTCTTGCCGAGGCTGATTGTCAGGCTGAAGAGCTTTGAAGCATCGGAAAAGCGGTCAAGCATCGTTTGCTCTAGATACATAGTGACAAGTAACATGGAGTTCATGCTGCCATTTTTTCTTTCCTTATCCCCCCCCCCCCCACCCTTTTTGTTTTTCTGTTGTTATTTTGCTAGCTTCTTTCAGGTCCAAAGTGACAAGACTTTATACATTTATTGATAAGAGTTTACAATCCCAAGATCTTGTAGTAGAAAAATCATGCACAATGAAGAAGGCAAGTCCAAGACTAGAAAGATCAGTCACAACATGCAGCACGCATTCCCATTCAGAGTCAGAAAAACTTCAAAATACCTGTCACAACATGTCCAGAATTCCAAAGACTTCTATAAACTAGTTTCAAAATGTACTCCAGTCCAGAATCAGAGACATTTACAATACATACTAGCAAGATAGGTAACCTACTGATATCTTTAACCTTGATTGAATTAGGTCATGCTGAAGTCGCCAGACATTCCCATAACTTTGTACCCTCGGTTTACAAACGGAAATAATTATCTAAACAACATTTGATTGCAACAACGAAAAGTATGAAAAGGCCTTTATGGGCAAAGACAACGCAGAATGGGACAGTAAGTTTCAATTCTGGACAGAGTGTACTTGGTCAGGACATAGTTGCCCGACAACAAATGAAAAGCTGGCATGTTTTTAGCTCTACAAGAGAACAAAATGTGTGAAGACCTGGTGTAACAGAATGGGCCTCAGAGGTAGAAAGTACAGCAAAAAAAAATCAATCAAATAGTCACAATAATAACTGAATAAAAACAGATTAATGAATTAAAAAAACAAGAACAACAAAGGCAGAGTCAAAGGAAAAGACAGAAAACGAAGAAATTACTGGCACAGAATTTCTCAGAGGGGACACGGTTAAAAGTGAAAGAGGCCTCGGCATCCCCATGGGGACATGCACTCCAGACCAGGATCAGGGAGAGTTCTGTATACAGTTGCAACGTGTGCTTCAGACTTAAAGAAAACTTTCTATAGCACCATTGTCCTTAAAATATCATCTGACAAACAATCAGTCCTGTGCTGGATTTGAGCAACTCTGCAACCAAGTGCATGGCACCCAAAGATCTTGTGTCTAGAAATCGAATCTTGTTTCATGACCACCTCCCTTGCTCCCAGGAGCAAGATTACTTTGTCAATATAGTCATTGAAGACTCACAGTCATAGATAACACATGTGGACACAAAAATGTACATGTATGCTGTGTATGTGCACAAGAGAGAAGAGAGAGAGAGAGGTGGGGGGGGGGGGGGGGGGGCAAAGAGACAATAGATACAGAGAGAGATTGGTATTCATACAGAGATAAACAGACAGACAATAGACATAGTCAGATGAGGAGAGAGAGAGACTGAAAAAGACAAAGAGAAACAGAGAGAGAGAACACACAGACAGAGACAGAGACAGACTCACAGTGATGGGGACGTGAAAAGAGGAAAGGTAGCGACAGGAAGCTGGGGGATGGCACAGGAACAAGGAGGAGAGAAGCAGGGGCTGAGGATTGTGAAATTCTGAACACCAAAGTGATTGTTTTTCAGGGGCAGTAGAACTGATGCATATGTACGGTTCAAAATAGTTAGAATTCCGATGAAAAGGCATGCCTCCGGGCAGACTGCTTTCTTCAATCTACAGGAAACTGCCAAAAGGAAATACAACTGGAGAAAGATCAAAGAGTGCTTATTCCTGCTGTTGGTTGCTAATTGTGGATTTTGTATGATCTGTCAAGAAATGACATGCAGTTCAATCAAAGTGAACTCCGATTGCTCTGATAGCCATTTTTTTCCTATGATTTTTTTTTCTCTATCATTGCTAACTTTCTTCTGAATTGTCCAATCTCTACATATGCATGAGTTTTCATTTGATAAGACTGTATGTTGTCTCTGATTTCATTAACATGGAGAGTGAGAGAGACACTGCCAAAAAGAAACAACTGGTTATTATCAATAACCTCAGTCTCACCGCCTTTAACACAGATAAATCAAATTTGCAAACAGGAGGACATACATGCATTTTTCAAATGTCAAATTTTTATTGATGCATTTAAAACTTTACATTTGAGCATTACAAAAGCCAAAGTTAATCATCTTTATTTTTCAAAATCACTGAGTGGGGAAAAATGTATTTTTAATGAGCAAGAAAATGACAAAACCAGATTCCACCCTTATACAAAAAAAAGCACAAGCAAGCAAGCAAAGGCAATCAATTTTCTGTCATTATAAAATTTAAAAAGACATGTACAAACAACAATGTGTACAAATCCAACACACACGAAAATTAAAAAAATCAATTTCATTCAAGAGTATGAATCTTGTAGCAACAATACCGTATCTACTTTTAAGAAAAACAAAAATTGTCTTTGCTCATGTATAACAAAGACCAAAAGCAAAACATACATTACAGACATGAAATGTATACTTAGTAAATGACAGCATAAAAGCAAAACATACATTACAGACATAAAATGTATGCTTAGTAAATGACAGCTTTCCTTTCCAAATCTTAAATAAATGTTAGCGAACCGCCCAGAGAAACGTGGACAAACGAGTCACAAGACAAAACACCTTGCGCTGAACTCTGAAGCGATCAAAGCTAAGTGAATTTTCGTTATTTTATTCGTTTGTGTCTCACCTGAAGAAGACCTAAGAGGTCGAAATGCATTGTGTTTTGTCTTGTGACTCATTTGTCCACGTTTCTCTGGGCGATTCGCTAACATTTATTTAAGATTTGTTTAGATTTCCCCTGCAGTCATCTCACTTTGCAATTTGCTTTTCTTTTGCTTTTAAAAAACAAATGCTTATAAGAAAAATATAAATGAATCAACAACCATGAATAAAATGTTCACCGTACACATGAAAAGGTACAAAAACAATAAATTTCTCCTATATACACATATTATGTAGAACAGATACAGGAAGGTAAAAACAAACATGCGGAAAAAAAAGCCTGTAAATAGAAATAGTACATTACCAGATTTAAAGAAGAAAGCCTGCAACAGGAAATAAAATCATACTCACTAATCAGCACTACAAAATACAGTTTTAAGAAAATTAAAACACATTACGAAGATCACAGCTACAAAAATACAGGTGTTCAGGATTCAGCACAATTGATATTCCAGTGCAACATCAAGTTTTGATATCTCAACTGTTGTACCCAGAGCGACAAATAATGAAAGTCATGGAGTAGTGTATATGTGACCAAGCAGACTGATTTTATTCTGAATTACTACTCTTCAACATACAGCAGCAGAAGCACATAATCTGTCAGTGATGTGCAGGCGAATCAACAATGGCTAAAACATTCTGAAATCAAGCATATATCTAAATATGCACGACAAACAACATTCTGCCAGACATGGTGATGTGTATGAGTGTGTGTGTGTGTGTGTGTGTGTGTGTGTGTGTGTGTGTGTGCATGTGTGTGCATGCACATATGATCTTTCTTTCTGTACCAGGAGGTCATCATCAAATGTAACTAATAAAAATCAAATATTCATACAACAAAAAATGCAAACAAATTCAACTTCTAGGGGCTAACAGCTGTATTAATACAAAAAGCAATAATCTAAACATGAATCTGGGTTTCTCATTCTGCCATTCGCATACATTAGTTAAAAGAAAATAATGGTTCAGAGGAAAACACACACACACACACACACACACACACACACACACACACACACAAACACACACACGCTCTCTGAAATTCATGATGTTTCACATCTGTACTTTATGCCTGTCTCAGGTTAAGGTCTTGAATGGGGGAAAAACATTTTACAATGGTTATTTGACCCTTGGGTCACTTGGTATCAATGGGTAATTTTCTTTAACGGATTAGTCATCACCATTCAAAGCATGATTTCAGAGCTAAGCAATAAATTCACTATCTACAACTACAGTATGAATTTTGATTGTCTAATTTTGACCTATATTTGTAGTGATCTTTTCAAAGGAATGAAAAAACAACATCAAAGCAGACTCATGTGCAGGCATTAGGCAGTGAGCTCCAGATTTGTATGGTGCCAGGATGTTAATGTACGGAGATAAGTGTGATGTGTTGTGCCAGGATATTAATGTATAGAGATAAGTGTGATGTGTCGCGATAGGTAAACTCCATTTTGTCTACCGAACCAGCTGATCCTTAATTGCTAAAGAATGTATTCATTCTTTCATTCTTCTGAGCTCCACTGTTGATCAGACCAGCTTTGCATGGCACTGAGTTTGAAGCAATGGTCCATGTGCTCATTGACCAAGACTGGCTGCAGACTGGCAAGGGCAACATGAAAATCTGTACGCACAGCTAAAACTCCTCCCTGCTTTGCAACCTCCACACTATCCGCTGAATTTGTCTAAAGGTCACCTCCACTTTGAACTAAAAGTCTGGCTAGCTGAGACGTGCACACATAATCACCTGCAATAAATTTTCCACAAGATAGAAAAAAAACACACACACACACAAAAATTCATAAATTGATAAGCTGTCTCAATTCGATTCTGAAAAGCAAAGCTCTGTAAACGCCCGAGAATACAGTTCTCAGATACAGATGTAGAGTAATGAATGTAGGCATTTAATGCAAGGGCAAGGGGGTGGTCAGCCTCAGACGACTAATGTTGGCAGTGGGTCTGAAGGTGTGCCAGCTGAAGACCTGGGTGGTGGGGCCTGCAGGACTCTCTTCCACCGCGTTGAAGATGAAGACGTCGGTGGTGATGCACTGGAAGCACAGCACCCCGGCCACCACCAGGATGTACCAGTACTTCTCACTGCCCTGCTCACACACACACAGCAGCAGCAGCAAAGGACTGGAACTATGTTATCTTGTCTTGGTGGGAAGGGGGCGGGGGGGGGGAGGTATGCAAATGTTTTACAAGGCTCCCATAACTCACATATGTGCCATGATTATCAGGATCAGGGTGGCATTTATGGATGAAGGGGGTTGTCAAAGGAACACCTTATAATTCAGCAGTTTTGCAAATGCTATTCATTCGAATGAAAGCAAGTGAAGTAGCAACAGGTTGCTTTTCTGCAACTAGTCAGAGTTGATAGACTATCAGGGATGGACTCTTCATAGTTTAGTGGGATCCCCTATGACCCTAGTCCATGCTCGATGGGACCCTCTCTGAATCAGTTCTAATGGGAGCTCTGGTACATTAGCACACAACTCTGAAGTAGTGCCATCACCTCTTCATTTTCAACAAGAAATCAGCATCACAACAAACCCCTGTTAGCATATATTACTAATTATAGCCAATGCTTGAACACTAAGCTGTTCTGCTGAGTTTGTTATGGTTATTCTCATCAACTAATGACTGCTTTTCACATGCTTCTTTCCATTGCCTGTTTAAAATAGCGAAGAGCTTACAAAAAGATTTTAGTTTGTTGACTCATACCTCAGATGGCATTACTTTCGATATCAAGGCTGCAATTGGTAAATGGCTTTCTACACAAACTAATTTAGAAACTAATCCTGTTGCAGTCATCAGTGATCAAGCTGAATTTATGACATTGTTATTCATTAACATTACAATGAGTGCACGATGCGTGGTATCAGAGTTGTTATTGTTTGTTCCAAGTCATACACATGTAAATCACAACCTACTAAAATTAACGAGATATAACTCTTAATTATCCAAAAACAATTTTGCTAACGATTTCTTTCCAACCTGCGTAGGGGCTGGCTCAATAAGAAGTTCAAGGCTGAAACTTCATTGCGAAAGTTTAAATGGAAGTCATCAATTGTTAACTCCACACCAGAGCAGTAAGAGGTTTTTAAACTGGGACTTTGCTCATGGAACAGGTACTGCCATTTCCTGATGATGACATTCCCAAGGGAAGCAGCATTTCGTAGATGTGCAGATTGACGACTGGCTTCATAGAAATGTTTATTGGAGTGGCTTGGTTAAAGTTAAGTTCCTTTTTTTTCATGAGCTCAGCAATAACTGCAGTTAAGAAAAAAAAAAAGGAAGAAATATTCAGATATACAACCATTCAAAACAAATTTCAACATAAGCAATATAGTATGTTTTCTTACCAAGTCACAGACTTGTACACCAGTTCTGGAAAAATAAAGGGAAAATGTTAATACTGGGATAGATAAAGGCTTCTAAATTCAAATTCTGTAGCTTTTTTTTTATTATCCAAGTAAGGCTATGGAGGACTAAAACCAATATTATCATTGAACTATAACAAACACATTCATAAACAATTAAAATGTAATATAATATATATGTACTTTTATTTACTTTCTGTGTGACTCCAGAAATCGTTTTTAGTAATTCTAATACGCTGTAAGTCAATTTTGTTAATAATTATGGTGACATGGTAATGTTGCTTCATGTTCTTTTAATGTTTACAAACTGCAGACAAGCACAGAGATAATGAAATTCTTTTCCAATGACTCTGTTAAAAAAGAAATTGAACATTTTTTTCTTCATTTCTTTGTATTTCCTCAAATCTAACTGAGATTATTTCCTATATATAGTATTTCCTAAAATTCCAAAGAGATGGTAGGAGTCTAAATGTCGAAAAGTTCTAAAATAAAAACCAACCAACAAACAAGCAAACAAAAACACCTGAAGATTTTGCGGGTGGGGGGGTGGGAGGTGGGGTTGGGGTGGGGTGGGTGGGGGGGGGGGGGGGGGGGGGTAGATAAGACTTGGCAGAAAGCACAACTGAAAAAAGTTCAAAACATTTCTTTTCATTAAACATCAGATGGACAGGTGACATCAATGATTAAATCCACATTAATATACAGGGTACTATCAACAGAACACAATAATAAAACTTTAAAAACATAAGTTATTAAAAATGACAGCAAAATCAGTCACTTACCACAACAATACCACAAAGGCACTTACTGAAAAAGGAAAAAAAAACGTACATGAGTAAATTATCATGATAATCAAAGCAATACAGTCTGGAGTCCGTACAGTTCATTAACAGATAATGTATATATCTTATTCCTAAATTCATGTGTGTGTGTGTGTGTGTGTGTGTGTGTGTGTGTGTGTGTGTGTGTGTGTGTGTGTGTGTGTGCGTGCGTGCGTGCGTGCATGCGTGCGAGCGCGCGTGTGTGTCCAAAATTCAATTAATTTTTTAGAAACTGCTCATTTAGTTGTGATACAAGAGTGGTTTGGAAATCCTGAAAAGAAAATATCACAAAAGTCTGATAAGTTAAAGCAAGTTTAAATCTGGTCTGAAAATGCGCTCCTGTTTTGCAGTGAAAGTTAAGCACAACATATCACAATCATGTGGTGCAAAGATTTTCAGCTGAACAGGTGAACTTTGTCATTCTGTTTCTGGTTCTAAATGTTTCCATTAGCAGTACTTCTGGAACAAAGTGTTAATATTATATTTTGAATTGCAAAGTTTAAAATGTAACCGTAGCTGCAAGAAGATTTGTGAAAATGTTAATATTCAACTTAAACAAGCATGAATCCTTTTCACTGCCACAAACAGCCTACATGTTATCTCCTTTTTGTTATTTACACAGCATTAATTAAGAAATGTACAGAAACACACTCACTGACAGTGTTGCATGCTAGAAGGTAGTAAGCAGACATCTCACTGCCTCGAACCAAACAATGATGAATGTGATCTGTCACAAAGGAAATATACATGCATTTAAAATCATTCTATGTGATCTTAACAAATATGTAAACCATTAACAAGGGCTCCACACACACACACACACACACACACACACACACACACATACACACACACACACACACACATGAACTTCAATTTTTCATGCCTTTTAGCCTGCGAAGGATAAACAACAACAAGTCACAGTAGCTACATATATCCCTGTGTTTATTAAATGCACAAATAGACACACATACTCAACAGTAATTACTCCTTTAGAATACAAAAAAGGGGGGGGGAAAGAACAAGAAGCTTTTCTGCTATCATGCCGTTATAATTCAAATACAATCTCTTCATTACATTTACACATCTGGAAATAAAAATTAATGAAAAACGAACAAACAAACAAAAAAAATTAAAGGTAAAAAAAACAAGTGACAAAGTTCATTAAATACGCAGTTTTTACATAAATATATCCCAGAAAATCCCCGTAAAAATTTAAAAAATCTTCCATGTTAAAGTAAGGAAAACATAGGGGAAAAATATTTATGATTGAAAGTGATCTATAATGACCAAATAAGTACAAATTCACAAGTGGCAGCAACATTACTAGCCATAAATACAAAATTGAAGAATGTTACCACAGAAATACAATCTGGGAAACTGTCTTCATCAATAGCATTTATGCACTAGTGGAATGGCACAGCTTGCCAACTAAGTTAGGGGGTAAAGATTGAAATCACAATTTTGAAACTACGCTGGACACAGCTTGGCATAGGGAAGAAAACACAACCCGTCCCACATCAGGTCAGTACCTATTGCCTCACGTAACGGTAAAGCAGTATACTACTGTGGACAGACAGGAAATTGTACACATTCATGTTTTATTATTGATGTCATCTGTGTGCACTGGAAACATTAAAAGCAGTCTGCACACACACAACACACACACATACACACACATGCATGGACGCTTGCCCCCCACACACACACACACACACAACACAAAAACACACACACACACACATTCACACACACACACATTGTGCAAGTTCTGCATGGGTTATCTTGTTTAGTTCTCTGACTTGTTTTTACCCATCTGTTCTTTCTTTGTTGCATTGGTTATACGGGAAAATGAATCTGGAATTAAACTCTTCATCATAATATGGCTTAACATTTCTATTGCTTTTTTTTTTTTTTCTTTTTTGCTTACTTTTTCAGAGTTTTATGCACTTCCTTTACTTTCTACGCTTGATAATTTCTTTAATTTCAACACGAGCACAAGTTAACATAAAAAATATTCAAATCAATAACCTTTTAATTCATGTTTAAAACCTCTTACCACAACTAAGAGGAGGACCAGAACATTGATGATGCGTACGCCCAAAACCTGTGAGATGAAAAGCAATGTTATTTTGTTTGTTTAAGTAAATCAGGACAAACGCCATAAAAAAGAACATTGTTCAGTGCCAGAAGAAACAAACCCATAATGACAGACCAATGATACAGCATATGACTACTCTGACTTTCCCAAAGGCATATAATAAAGCACATGTGCTGCCCTGCTGGGTCTGATGTAGATAGTCTTCTTTTACTCACATGCACACAATCATATGAAGACTATATGGTATTTCAAACTGTGTATTCACAGTACAGGTGTAAACATGTGTTGGGCTAGAAAAACTCTCATATGATTTTCAGTTTTCCTGAAGACAAGCAGCTTTTTTCAACAATCTACTTGTCCCAAAATTTCTCTTGCCCATCCTCAGTAAGGAGACAGTTGATGCAAGTTATGGCCCATATCAATTAAAATGTGCCAATGATGGCATGCTATCCACACACAAAAATTGGAATAGATCCATTGTTTCCACTTTGACCTAGTACAATACATGCAAGCTACTGCCATTTGTTTACTGTTTGTTATACACTTTTTCTCAGAAAGAATGCAGTATGCTGATGAACTGTTCTGAGAAAAAAAAATGTGGGGGAGGGGGCTGGGGGAGGGGGTGGAAAGGGAGGGAAGCAAAAAGTGGGGACAGGGAAGTACAATCAGCCTGCATTGAAGCTGACTGCTAAGTTGCCAGAAATTGGTCGTTAAACGTTAAAGTAAAGACAGCCATTCCACTTCTTCACTGGAACTTTGAAACTGTCACAGACAATCAGACAAATGGGTAATTCAAGCCTCTCGTGATATAATAGTGGGCGCATGTTCAGTGGATTCCATAGTTTATTCCATAAGTTTGTCACTCTGTTACCAAATGTGGGTTTTCTTCAGTTAGCAAAGCATTTCTTGAAGATTTTGTCAGTACTGTTTTTTTTAGTAAGTAGTAATAGTATAAAAGTTAATTACTGGAATGTAATCCATTGGTCAAAAATGTAGTGGACTTGGATTAGTTCCATTTCTTGTTTTTTAATGATGGTAAACCCATACTCCTTTTTAAAAAAAACAAAGTTTGGCGGGAAAGTCTTAGTTTTGAAGCTTCCCTTCTTATAACTTTAGGAAGAAGAAGAAGAAGAAGAAGAGTGCAACGAACTATCTCTCATGATTGGTTTTTTGTTTGTTTGTTTGTTTTTCAGGGGCAGCATAATTCTGATCATAGATTATCTTCTCTTTGGGGATAAATGTGAATATAGCCAACATTTTTTGGATAACACAGTATTCAGACGAGTGGGTCCTGAAAGGTGCATTTCTAGTTCTACGTTTCCAAACGTCAATACGCCGAGTTCTCGACGAGTCATTTCCTACTTTCATTATGAACGATGCACCATTAGTCGAAAACCTCCTCCCTTAAGCGCATTTCTTTTTTAATGCCAGCTTTGCAATTTTCAAACCGAAATTGACTCTTTCACATCCAATCAAAATGACATTATAAATCTTACGATTTTCGGCGACAATTCAAAGAAAAGGCCATCAAGCTCAGTATTTTGGACGAAGAAGCACGGACGACATCTTGCTTTTCCCTCAAATCACATGATGGACAAGATTTTCGCACTTGCAAGATATGTTTTAATTGGTCAATATATAAATAGCAGCAAACTATAACCAATGAAATATTTTGTGACAAAATACATTTTATAGCAGACAAGAGAAAGCATGTGACAAACACAAAGCAAGCGTCATTATGAAAAGTAAGGAGTACGCGTCTTTTCTGTTTTCAACTGCATTAGGCCTATGAGCATAGTGCAATGTTCGGCGGGTTCACAGTTTGGTAACATATCTGACGTCTTAGTAAAATGAATAAGACAGTGAAAATGTTTCTTTAAAATTTTGTTCACGTGAAATCAACTTAAGTCTGGTTTGAGTTGACATGTTGCTGATTGCTCATCGTAACGGTCCATCGTTACAGTTCTGTATAGCAAGCATGCATTGTGCCCAGTTCAGTCTGCAACCTCATAGGCCTAATTGTTTGATGAAATGTTTGCACGAATAAACAATGCCCATTCATCAACAATCTCATTGAACTAGCAAGCAATGAAGAGTGATCAAGTAATCAGGGACTGGAGGGAAAATGAGAACAATTTGAGGGTAGCATGTTTTAGCTTTTATGACCAAATACACTGACTGGGCATAATGAAGATGATGCTTCACTCATCCATGCTCTCAGAGACTCTGACATGTCTGTAGATACTCAGTGTTTCTTTTCATGATATGTAAAGGCTTCAGTTCAATATGAGACATCCATTACGTTATGTTAGTCAAGAAATTTGAGCAATACCATCTCAGAAGCAACCGTTACTGCGGAACTGGACTGTATGATTCCAGTGTGACCACAACAACTGTTAGAAGCCAACAGGTTCTTACACACACACATGCACACGCACACACAACAACACACCTTTGACTGGGATTTGAGTTGAAAGTTTCTGCTCAGAACCTTGATGCAGTGTGCATTGGTTACAGTTCGGTAGGGAAAAACACCCATACAAGAAGCTCAGTGAGGTATGTTACATACATTGCCCTGAGCAGCACAGAAGCCATTTTGGGACGGTTTCTTGCAGTAGTGTTTGTCGCTAAAGCTCACAAAGCAGTTTTAAGTAGTTCAGCCAGAAACAAATGACAAATGAGCATTTCAGGAGAAAGGTCTTTGAACAGTAAGTTAATCAGGGTTTTTCTGTACTGTTAGATGGTTGGAGCATGGGTCTGTAAAGCTGATGGCTGGGCTATTAAGCAACATTACCTTACCTTACCTATAGAGCTCATGGTTGTGAGTAGGATCAGATTTTTATGGCTGAAATAACTGTCCACGCAGCATTAGAAGGTGTCTTGTTAAGGTGTCAGAAGGAGAGGACTGGCCTCTGCTTTCGTTAAAGTTTGCATATGCTAGGGAGCAGTAAATCCTTGACTAAATGGAATACCCTGTGTGTGCCTGCATCCTATGTGAACACCGCACAGGATTCTAAGGGTGGTGCATGATTGCTCCCAGCTGGTTGGTTCAGCAGGAGAGGACAGTACTTCTCTGGGCCCCACTCGCACCTTCTGGTGTATCTTTTTTTCTACTGAGGGAGGTAAAGGTGTGAGAAGGAGAGGACCTGCCCCTGCTTTCCTTGGTGTTACGTGTTATGTATGGTGAATCTGTAACAGTTTACCTCTTATGATCATTAGGCACTCCCTTATGATCATTAGGCAATCAGACTTTCACCTTAGAGATTCCACAAGCTGTGCGTGTAACACATTGGGATTGTTAGCAGTCAGTGCATTAACTGGGGGGGGGGGGGGGGGGGGGGGGGGGGGGGGGGGGGGAGGGGGGGGGGTCTTTTGAGGAGACATAGAGGGTGAAAAGTCAATTTACATCAGGATCAGGTGGGATTGTTTTAAAAACAACTTAGTTTTGGGTTTTTTTCAGCCCCTTCATCCCTGCTGAGTCAGAACCCAAAAAGGTTCTTTAATTTGTGGTTGGTTTTTCCTTTTCATCTCTTTAAAGTGTCTAAACAGCCAAATTAGAAAACAAGATTGTTTACCTGAAAAAATGGCTGCTGTCATCACCATCTGGGCCCAAAAGATATGCAGGTCCATAAAACTTTTGATATTTTGGAGGTTTGGTAACAGGATTTGAACCGACAGATTTTTGCTTTGTTGCCATTGCAGAGAGAAAGAAAAAAACGACCCTCAGCACAAAACTGAACCATACATTAAGTTACCAACTTTGCTTAGTGCAAAGTTGGATTAGCTGTTTCTTGTAAAAGTAAAAACACGATCATTAGGGTTAAAGGTGGGACTGTCAGTGTTGGTTGTGTTGTGTGGTGTGTGTTGTGTGTGTGTCTGTGTGTGTGGTCTGGGTGTGTGAGAGAGAACAGCCCGGAAAAGCAGTTCCAATAGTAGTAATAATGCACTTTTGTTTTTTTTTAAAACCCATTATCCATAAAAAGAAAGAACAGGGCAAGTTATTGAAAGTTGGGGATGGTCCAAAATAAATTTTTTTTTGCATATTTAAGAATTTCATCAAACCCCTTTGGGTTTGGTCATTTGTACATCCGTATTTTTTTGCCGAACAATGAAATTCTAAAAAATTTTAAAAATTCCCGCATGTGGGTGCATTTGCACACTGCTGATCAATGTTGTGAAGAGAAAACCTGGGAAGAGTTATGGGTTGGGAAGTTGGTGACTTGTCTCAGTGATCCCCCCCCCCCATCCCTTTTCCCTCCTCCCTCTCCCCCTTTTCCCCCTTTCCTTTCTTTTTTTTTCCTTTTTCCCACCCCCCCTCCCCTTTTTCCTTTCCCTTCCTTCCCCTTTTTCCCCCCCCCCTCCTTTTTTTTTCCTTCTTCCTTTCCCCCCCCCCCCTTCCCTTCCCCTTCCCTTCCTTTCCCCCCCTTTTCCCCCCCCCCCTCCCTTCCCTTTCCCTTTTCCCTTTTTCCTTTCCCCTTTTTACCCCCCTTTCCCCCCCTCTTCCCTTTTCCTTCTTCCTTTCCCTTTTTCCCCCTCCCCCCTTCCCTTCCCCTTCCCCTTCCTTCCTTTTTTCTCCATCCCCCCCCTCCTTTTCCCCCTTTCCCCCTTTCCCTTTTTTTCCCTTTTTTCCCCCTCCCTCCCCCTTTCCCTTTTCCCCCTTTCCTTTTTCCTTTCCCCTTTTTCACTCCCCCCCCCCCTTCCCTTTCCTTCCTTCTTCCTTTCCCTTTCTCCCCCCCTCTCCCTTCCCCCTTCCCCTTCCCTTTTTCCCTTTTCCCCTTTTTCACTCCCTCCTTCCCTTCCCCTTTCCCTTCCTTTTCCTTTCCCCCTTTTTCCCCCCCCTCCTTCTTTCCCCCCTCCTTCCTTCTTCCTTTTCCCCTTTTCCCCTCCCTCCTCTCCCTTCCCTTTCCTTCCTTTTCTTTCCTTTCTCCCCTCCCCCTCTCCCCTTCCTCTTCCCCCCCTTCCCTTTCCCTTTTTCCCCCTCCTCCCCTCCCTTTCCCCCTTCCCCCTTCTTTTCCTTTCCCTTTTCACTCCCCCTCTCCCTTCCCTTTTCCCCCCTTTCCCTTTTTCCTTTCCTTTCTCCCCCTCTTCCTTTTTCCCCTCCCCCTTCCTTCTTCCTTTCCTTTCTCACTCCTCCCCTTTCCCTTCCCTCTCCCCCCTTCTTCTTTTTCCTTTCCCCTCCTCCCCCTTCCTTTTCCCTTCCTTCTTCCTTTCCCTTTCTCCACTCCCCCCTCTCCTTTCCCTCTCCTCCTTCCTTCTTCCTTTCCTTTCTCCACTCCTCCTCTCCCTTCCCTCTCCTCTTCCTTCTTCCTTTCCTTTCTCCACTCCCTCTCTCCTTCCCTCTTCCCCTTCCTTCTTCCTTTCCCTTTCTCCACTCCTCTCTCCTTCCCTCTCCTCCTTCCACTCACCTCTGCCCTGTCTCTGCCTTCCATGCACAAAGCTTAATGCCTTCTGGCAGTTCCTACGTAGCGGCACAGAACCCAAGGGGCCATGCAGGTGTTTGATTTAATTCTTTTCCCTCTGGAAGCCTTGAGTGACCAAGTGCGGCAGAATTGTCATAATGTTGAAGGTGGCTGACGACAAAGAAGGAGAAGCAGAGAACAAATCAGATTGCAAACAAGGAAGATCACATCACAAAATGAGAATTCTGTGATGAGAGCCAACCTGGCAAATGCCATCCTACTGGCACAGTGCTAAGAATTCTGTGATGAGAGCCAACCTGGCAAATGCCATCCTACCTGGCACAGTGCTAAGCTGGCCAGACCACAGAGATTGGAGGACAACATTTTTAAAAAATGGGCAGGCCTGTCCTCCGACTGCTTGAAGAGTTTGAATAACGAAAAAAATAGAGCAACTCTTGCTCCCATTATGAAATAAATACATGCCACAACTCCAAACGAATGCTATTAAACAACACCAATATCGCCAAGCAGAAATGACAACACAGAGCACACAGAACAAACAAGGGGATGTCTCTTTGTTAGTTCTGTTGCCATGTGTTGTCATTTGTGCAATTCAATGTCGAAAGCAGCATTCATTTGGAGTTGCGGGCGTGCAAATTTATTTCATAATGGGAGCAAGAATATCCTTCTTGTTCGTTGTTTATGTTCATTGTTCCCTGCCTCATTTAACATTTCCTTTCAGCTCAGAGAACTTAGTTCCCAGGTGCATTATTCTCTGCGCCATTTTTTTCCATCAGTTCTCCCTCTCCCTTCCTTTGTGTGTGTATGTATGTGTGTCTGTGTGTGTGCATGTCTTATTACCATGTAGTTTATTTACAGCTGCTTCAGGTGTGATTGTTACTAATCAACAGAAACTGGGTTGATGTGTGTAGAGCAGCAAGATGTCTGGAGAAAGACGACCGATCATACCACTCCCAGCCGTCCCTCTGAGGTTGATCTGACCAACAAAGACCAGTACCAGTCTTCACAGTCTGTGAGTAGATCTTGGAAAGAGACCAAGATAACTGCATTACCTCATCAGACTTTCTGGAATTGCTTGGTCTACAGATTCACTTCTCATGTTTGGCTTTTCTGTTCTGTTTGTATAACCAAAAACTATTGCATGTGAATCAAATTTTGCTTAAACAAATTTAAAAAAGGTTATGGTTTGTTGTTGTTTTGAAAGTGCCACCATAGTCATTTGCAAAGAAAGATCTTTCCCTGATATTGTTGTTTCATAATGTTCCCTTTTGCTCTGCCAACACTTTTTTGTTTTACAGATTTGAGATGTGGAAATATAGGGGATACCTTGTGTACAATGGAAAATTTTTAGGTGGCAGATACACGCATACATACACTGTCACGAGTTTGTCACGAGGCCTACGACGTTTGACCCAACTGGGGTGGCGGAATTATTCATTTGTTTATTATCGTTGTTGTTGTCACGTGTCCGTCCCTTAGTGTGGCTTGTGGTGCGGTTGCACCTTGGTGTAGTTTAGCTCACGTTCGGTTTGCTTTCTCTCTCTCTCTCTCTAATTCCACTGCCCGTGCTATTCATCCTGCAGGTTCACGGGTGGCTGGTACCTTTCTCTCGAACTTGCTGTCGATCGGCCTCTCGCCTGTCTTTTTACCTGTCGCACGTGCTTCATTTCTTTTAGTTTGAAGTATGCTCACTCTGTGACGTAGCGTGGCATGTTGGCCGCCATCGCTGAGGGAGGTTAGCTCTTCACTCGAGCGGAAGATGTCTCTGGGAGCGCCTGCTCCGGTCTTGGTTCTTCACCGTATCGTCGAAGGTACAGTCGGTATCTTCAATTCCTACAGTCGGCCTGTAGGAGAGGGACATCACTTCTTCTTTTTCCGCATCTGCGCCTCTGTCCTCTCGACTGGACAGAGGGCAGAGAGAGTCGTTTGACCCGCCTCTTCGGGGTCACCCAGGGTAGCTGGTAAGCATCAGTTTCGTGGTTTGTTTGTTTTGGTTTGTTGTTGTTAGCCGGCTTATTCTTCTCTTTTGCGCAATTTTCTTTTGTTTGCAAAATTGTAAAAGAAATATTGTTTGAGACCTTTTTTCTGGTTAATTCAGTCTTTAACCTTGCCATTCTAAATTATATCCAAAATTCTTTCTCCTATTTATGCATCTGGTGATGCGGTAGTCGGTGGGGATGGGAGAGAACCTGGTGATTCAGGGTTGGTACTTGCTTGGTCTCGCTCGTCCGCCCTGTCACATTCACCGGACTCTTATCCTTCGGCCACCGTCTGTTTGTGTGTGCAAGGAGAACGAGTTTTATGTTCGCGAGCGTGCGTACGCATGATTTGTCGTTCGGATGCGTGGTTGGAGATTTGTGTTATTTTGAAATGTGACAATTATGCCATTGAATTATTATTTGCAAATGTGGTGGCAGTTATAAAGCGATGGTCGCTGTGTTGGTTTATTTCCTAAGAAAGGAAATTGTTAAACGTGAGTGAGAGAAGGGTGAAGATAATTCATATTTGTTTTATAGCCTGTTGATTTAATACAGTCTTTTACCTGCTTCGTGTGAGAAGACTTTAACGAACATTCCTGATTTGATTGGTTTACTGTGTTATGCTCAGGTCTGTGTTGAGCTGGTGTTGTTGGTGTATTTAGTAGACCTCCCCTCGCCCATCATGCGAGTGGCTGTTAGGATTTAACAGCATGGGTCAGATTGTACTGACGGCGGGGTTCCAGTGCCCTTCCTTCCCTCCCTTTCTTCTCTCCTCCCAGCTACCTTTCCCCCCCTCCCGGGGGCTTCACCCGGAGCCTGGACTGGTTGGTGCCACGCGCTGGTTGGGGCCACGCTCTGGTTGGAGCCACGCTCTGGTTGGGACCGCAGACTGGTTGGTGCCACGCGCTGGCTGGGGCCACGCTCTGGTCGGGACCGCGGACTGGTTGGTGCCACGCGCTGGTTGGGGCCACGCTCTGGTTGGTACCGCGCGCTGGTTGGGATCACGCACTGGTCGGGACCACGTTCTGGTAGAGAAAGCCGTGGTTTTGACTGGCGGCCCTGATCCCCGTCCAGGACCTCCAGTAACAACGCCACGTTCCCCCCCCCCCCCCCCCCCACGGGACGCGCTCTTCACTGCCTGCTTGTGTGTGTTGAGGGTGTCGGCCTTGAACGACTCTCTTCAAGAACCGTCCCGGTTCGGAGCACCTAGTGCGACAGGGTGCTCCCAGTAGACTTTGGAGAGGCAGGGTGTGTGGAGGCACCCCATGGTGTGGAAAGGGATGGATGCTGGAAATGTTTATTTATAATTGTGTATATGTCATATGTGTTGAAATGTTGTGATTGTGATTGTGTACGTCGTATGGTGAAATGTTTATTTATAATTGTGCATGCTGTGTGTGTTGGAATGCTTAATTGTGTGTATGTCGTGTGTTGAAATGCTTGATTGTGATTGTGCATGTTGTGTGTGTTGGAATGCTTATTTATGACTGTGTATGTTGGTGTGAATAAATGGGGTGTTGTATCGTAATCTTTATTGTGTGGTCTCTTGCGGAGCGTGTGGGTCAGTCACTCCCTTCACTCCCACCTAGACCGATCCTGTCAGGGCAGACCTCCAGGGGTCGGTCGTGACATACACATTCTCTGTCTGTGTCTCTGCCACTGGCTCTCTCTCTCTCTCTCTCTCTCTTTCTCTCTCTCTCTCTCTCTCTTACTCTCTCTTCTCTCATGTGCAGATGTGCATGCATGCACACACA
>CM031596.1:100732172-100736018 GCA_018398815.1 Conus ventricosus
ACTTTAACAGTTATCTGAAAGGCTTTTCTCCTACCAGTATCACAGAGAGCTGATTGACAATTCTCGCAACACAGAATGGGTTAGAAGATTGCCCTCAGTTTTGCGCGCAATGAATAATGAAGAATTTAAAGGGCTAAAACCAGTACAAGCAATCAAAAAACAAACAATAGATGTTGTTGAAGGAGAGTCTTCATCGGCAAACTATTGCCATTTGGTTTGAAAGTAAGGTACCTTTATTTACTGGGGGAAGCAGAAGGGGACACTCGCATCAGGGCAACCGATCCAGTTTGGAGCGTTGATCCGTATGAAATAAAAAGAATTGTAAAGATGAATCCGCCCGTGTATTATTTACGAGAAACTGACACAACAAAACAACCAGCTCCTCAAAGATCTTTTGTAAAGGAAGAACTGCAGATAATCCCGCCAGGCACAGTTCCAGTTGCTTAATTAATTTTTAATTTACATAAAATGGAAGACGAAACAAGAATGATAAAGGAAGAGACCTTAGAATTGATATGGGAATCATATGATGCGAGTTCTATTATTAAGGAAACGTTTACGAGGATCTATCAGTACATGGCAATGCATCCAGATCACCTACAACCCAAATTCCCAAATTTTGATCATCAGATATGGGGAAAAGAATATCTTGAAATAATAAAAAAAAATTAGAGCGCATCAAGCAAACATGGAAAATAATTTGGCTGAATTGTATAAAGATATGAATGAGCTTATAACAAAACTTAAGGAAAAATATGAAGAAGGTATGTATTTATAACGTTCTCCAGTGTCCAATTGCATATGAAAACTCTGGATTAACAAATACTCGTTTAGTGTTTGTTCTATCTAATGACTTCTTTGTTACAACTGTTGTGCTGATCTCATGTAGATTAGATCGTAGTTTTTTCGTTGTCATGATGAAAAGTCTTATTGTCAAACAATGCTTCTTTGTAGTTGTTATGTGATATGTTTGACTGCACAACACTGCGAGATATTCCTTTTGCTTTCTTAATGATTTTCTCCTGGCTCGAAATGCTGTACATTTTCGACCTTAAACCAATAAACTCCTTAATCACCCCTCCAGATAATTCATCCTTCATCTTTCCTAAAACCTTCTTGTTAACGGTTGAATGCAAAGGCGAATCTTTAGGATAATCGGATGTGTCGTACCATCCCGCATGCCCTTTAGCTACTTCTAATTCCATGTCTTTATAGATGTCTTCAGTAGGAACATCTATAACAAAACTATCTGTATCTGTGTAAAGTACTCTGGACTCTGGATACGAGGGCTTAAAGTAGTCATAAAGAAATTCTAACATCAAAAGCTTTGATAATTCTAAAACAGTAGACCAATAAAAACAGGTTTGTCTAATTTGACTTTCTTTTTTTTCATCATTATGCCAAAAAGCTGGTCATGAAATCTTCTAAAGTCCTGATAATTAGGTTTTGAAGTCAGCTTAATTGCTTCGTTCTCTTTAGTGACCAATCTAACATCTTTGCGCTTGTGGGATTTTCCATAGTCTTTCCGAAACAGCTGTTGTTCATCAGCTTGAAAAAGTCTTTTTCTGAAGCATCTGTGGATTTAGTTCTAACATCAGTGTTCTTCATGATGTATGGTTTCATGAACTGTTCTTGATCGAAAGCAATAATACGATGAACAGCTGTTAACTTTAAACCATGCCTTAAATAAAATTGTAGAAGTCTGTAATGACAGACATAATTTTTTTTGCCTCGAAGATTAGGCACAAGTTTAGGCGGCTCTGTTTTTGCCATCTTTAGACTTTCTGCTGCTAATGGGTAGTCATTATGTAGGTCATGGAGCTCCTGAGGATATTCTAAGTCAACTTCTAGAATGAAACCGCGCTGTTGATCGGGTGACCAAACTGTTCAACCACTTTAATGGTCTTTGAATATTTTTCGGATTGTCTTCTGTGTACATTTTAAAGTTACGTAATGGAAGTGATTGCGCCATAGCCCATCCATACAGATTGTTTGCATCTAAATACATGAGATAGTTGGACCTTTTACTCGGATCATAATCGTCCAAGTATTTGTTGTTTGCTTTACAGTAATGATGCGACGCCATACTAATTCCTCCGCGCAATCCGTTTTCAATCATCTGAATCATTGGTAAATCTGACAATAAATCAATCTGTACTCCAGTATCTTTTAAGAAAGCGTCCCAACTCATCCGGGCGCAGAAATGTAATGCGCGGGATCCAGGCTATAATGTTTCATGCAGGTCTTTCTATAATTTTCAAAGACGTCCGCCAACAAACATAATCAGCCATCAAGTATGAATCATGATAGTCTCCCATCGTTTTACAATCTAACTTCTGCCATGCATCTTGAGCATGCTGTAATCAGAATCACTGATGTCCTTTCCTCTAAGACTAGAAAAGAACGCGCCTTTAGGTGGAAGTGTATCTTCGATCAAACCTTTCCCAACTGTTCATGTATTCATAAGGGTAAACGCCCTTTCTAACAGAGTCTGGGTCAAAATATTCTTCGTATTGGGCAGGACTTTAAGGACATAGCCAGTGACTCTAATGATCCCATCAGGTGTTGCATAGAGTCATAAAAAGACATGTTATTTAAAGTGAAACACATGTACTTTTCTGATGACTGTGCAATGCATGTATCCTGAAGGCGTCGTCTACTGCTTTCATTATAAGATGAGAGTCGTAACCTCGCAAGTTATGAAAGAAGATGGGCAGCTTCCATGTCTTAGGATCAAACTTTAGTTGAAGATTGCATTTACTGTGTGCTGCTCCTCTGAACTTTCCACTAATGTGATCATGGTCTCTTACTGTCAGATTTGCTGCGTCTAATGAGAGGCCTAAACCACAAATCCAACAGTGAGTGGCTAAGTCATACTGTTCTTGGTCTTCAGGTGTCATTATGATTTCAGATAAATTCAGATTATTAGAACAATCATTACGCACTTGCTGCATGCGCTGTAAAAATCTTCTAGCCGCATTTGGCCCTCTGTATAATTCTGGCGTTGAATGAGCGCCATCCGACCTGACAATAATGAAGGCAAATGAACAAATCTGATGATTACTCATTAAGACTGTTTTTCGAAGTTTTTGTGGCGCTGGCCCTTCATAAGGAACAATAAGCGACTCGAAGTCTGCGTAAACAATGTATGGAGAATTTTGCAGCCGTTTCCAGTTCTTAAAACTAACTTTAGATCCGGGTGGGGGCGTAATTAGTTCCGTATTACAGTCAACTGGGCCGATACAATGTTTCTTATGTTCGCTTGCGGCTTGAGCAGATGGAATTCTTGTTAAACATTTTCTGCAGAATTCTTGTTTGCTATGTTTTTTTGTAGTATATGCTAACAGTCTACTCATTGTTCGTATCAATGTGTAATGCGGTAGCCCCGCTGGTGAAAGCATCAGTTAGTAAGTCAACATGATTTTTGTCTGGCTCGCCTATTGTTGGACTGTTCTTGGACACTTTAATCGGTTGTAGATTTGTTTCCTCATCCCATGTGTATACATTAACAGTTATTGGTTTGTTTTGTTCTTCAAACTGATCAATTTGGTCTATACTGACAGGAAAGGATATTCCACTAAAGTTAAGATCATTGATGAAAGGTTCATAGTTAGATACTCTCTCTGCGTTTTTACGGGCGTAATGCAGCCTTGCAAGAACACACCACATAAAACATTTGCTGTCTGAATTCCTTATGTTTAGAACTGCTCTTTTTGCTACCAATGCTGGAGGTAGTGGAATGTAAGCCTTGCCTACAATTGGT
The DNA here is from genome assembly GCA_018398815.1 of Conus ventricosus. Lineage (NCBI taxonomy): Eukaryota > Metazoa > Mollusca > Gastropoda > Neogastropoda > Conidae > Conus > Conus ventricosus. The sequence goes on from CM031596.1 coordinate 100,735,936, forward strand.
GCATACTTAGCCGTTGTAATCTGATCTCTAAGACTTCGCTCTCTGACCAACCGGAGCCTCTCATTTTGGCTTCTTCAGCGGCC
>CM031596.1:100737018-100748325 GCA_018398815.1 Conus ventricosus
CGGTTCCAATTGCAACTCGCATGGATTTTACTTTGGTGACGGACCAGGATTGAGTTCAATGTCTCCTGATAGAATAAGCTTAAAAACCATAATTTAACTCCTCTATGTCTAACTCTTTTAATCAAACAATTCCTTATCACTGTACTATTTCTAATGTTAATTGAAATCAGGGGTTCAAATCTGGGCCTAGTAATAGACGTAAGAACAGTACTCGGCACAGGTGCACACAGGAGACTAACATGGTTCAGGTTGCACAAAGTTTTAAAACCTGCAAAATGGAACTAAAGGCGTCTACATCAACATCTAAAATTTCAAAATTAAAACTGAGTGCTAGGAATATTGTTGTTCCTGTCACATGTGGAAACAGCAAGGAAAAATAGAAAACTTTTAACGAAGCAAGCAATGAAGAGTGACTCAAGTACTCCAGGTACTCCAGGGACTGGAGGGAAAATGAGAACAATTTGAGGGTAGGCATGTTTTAGCTTTTATGACCAACTACACTGACTGGGCATAATGAAGATGATGCTTCACTCATCCATGCTCTCAGAGACTCTGACATGTCTGTAGATACTCAGTGTTTCTTTTCATGATATGTAAAGGCTTCAGTTCAATATGAGACATCCATTACGTTATGTTAGTCAAGAAATTTGAGCAATACCATCTCAGAAGCAACCGTTACTGCGGAACTGGACTGTATGATTCCAGTGTGACCTCAACAAACTGTTAGAAGCCAACAGGTTCTTACACACACACACGCACACGCACACACAACACCTTTGACTGGGATTTGAAGTTGAAAGTTTCCTGCTCAGAACCCTTGATGCAGTGTGCATTGGTTACAGTTTGGTAGGAGAAAACACCATACAAGAAGCTCAGTGAGGTATGTTACATACATTGCCCTGAGCAGCACAGAAGCCATTTTGGGACGGTTTCTTGCAGTAGTGTTTGTCGCTAAAGCTCACAAAGCAGTTTTAAGGTAGTTCAGCCAGAAACAAATGACAAAATGAGCTTTTCAGAGAAAGGTCTTTGAACAGTAAAGTTAATCAGGGTTTTCTGTACTGTTAGATGGTTGGAGCATGGGTCTATAAAGCTGATGGCTGGGCTATTAAGCAACATTACCTTACCTTACCTATAGAGCTCATGGTTGTGAGTAGGATCAGATTTTTATGGCTTGAAAATAACTGTCACGCAGCATTAGAAGGTGTCTTGTTAAGATGTCAGAAGGAGAGGACTGGCCTCTGCTTTCGTTAAAGTTTGCATATGCTAGGGAGCAGTAAATCCCTTGACATAAATGGAATACCCTGTGTGTGCCTGCATCCTATGTGAACACCGCACAGGATTCTAAGGGTGGTGCATGATTGCTCCCAGCTGGTTGGTTCAGCAGGAGAGGACAGTACTTCTCTGGGCCCCACTCGCACCTTCTGGTGTATCTTTTTTTCTACTGAGGGAGGTAAAGGTGTGAGAAGGAGAGGACCTGCCCTGCTTTCCTTGGTGTTGCGTGTTATGTATGGTGAATCTGTAACAGTTTACTCCTCTTGTGATCATTAGGCACTCCCCTTATGATCATTAGGCAATCAGACTTTCACCTCTAGAGATTCCACAAGCTGTGCGTGTAACACATTGGGATTGTTAGCAGTCAGTGCATTAACTTGGGGGGGGGGGGGGGGGGGGTCTTTCTGCAGGCAGACATAGAGGGTGCAAAGTCCAATTACATCAGGATCAGGATCGGGGCATTGTATTAAAACAACTTAGCATATTTAGGCTTTTTACGCCCCTTCATGCCTGCTGAGTCAAGAATCCATAAAGGTTCTTTACATTTGTGCGTCTGGTCTATTCCTTTTGCATGTCATTTAAGTGTCTGAACAAGCCAATCTACAAAACAAGATTGTTTACGCTGACAAAATGGCTGCTGTCATCACCAGCAATCTCGGCCAAAAGATCATGCAGGATACCATAAAACTTTTGAATATCTTGGAGGTTTGAAGTAACATGAGATTTGAACCTGACAGATGTTTGCATTGTTGTCCATTGCAGAGAGCAAGAAGAAAACTGAGCCTCAGCACAAAACTGAACCATACATTATCAGATTACCAACATTGACTCTAGTGCAAAGTCTGGATTAGACTGTTTCTCGTACAAGTAATAACACAGACTCATTAGGGTTCAAGGTGGACTGTCAGTGTGTGTGTGTGTGTGTGTGTGTCTGTGTGTGTGTGTGTGAGAGAGAACAGTCAGGAAATGCAGTTCCCTCATAGTAGTATATAATGCACTTTTGTTTTACCTTTAAACCATTATCCATAGAAAGAAACGAACAGGGCAAGTTATTGAAAGTTGTGACTGGTCTAAGAATAAGCTGAATTTTTTTGCATAGTTTAAGAAGTTTCATGCAATTACCCCCCTTTGGTTGTGTCATCTTGTACCACTAGCCAGTAGGTTTTGATTGCCTGAATCAATGAAAATTCATAAAGATTTTCAAAATTGTACACTGCATGTGGGTGCATTTGCACACATGCTGATCAATGTATGCATGTAAAGTAGAACCAGTGCAAGAGTTATGGGTTGGTAAGTCTGGTGACTTGCTCTCAGTGATCCCCCCACCCCCCACTCCCTCTTCCCTCTCTCTCCTCTCCCCCTCCTTTGCCCTTCCTCTCCTTCCTCTTCCCCTTCCTTCTTCCTTTCCCTTTCTCCACTCCCCCCTCTCCCTTCCCTCTCCTCCTTCCACTCACCTCTGACCTGTCTCTCGCCTTCCCATGCCACAAAGCTTAATGCCTTCTGGCAGTTCCATACGTAGCGGCACAGAATCCAAGGGGCCATGCAGGTGTTTGATTTAATTCTTTTCCCTCTGGAAGCCTTGAGTGACCAAGTGCGGCAGAATTGTCATAACTGTTGAAGGTGGCTGACAATGACAAAGAAGGAGAAGCAGAAGAACAAATCAGATTGCAAACAAGGAAGATCACATCACAAAATGAGAATTCTGTGATGAGAGCCAACCTGGCAAATGCCATCCTACCTGGCACAGTGCTAAGTAGGCCAGACCACAGAGATTGTAGGACAACATTTAAAACATGGGCAGGCCTGTCCTCCGACTGCTCGGAAGAGTGTAAATAACTAACAAACAGGGCAACTCTTGCTCCCATTATGAAATAAATACATGCTCACAACTCCAAACAAATGCTGCTAACGACACTAAATCGCCAAGCAGAAATGACAACACAGAGCACACAGAACAAACGAGGGGATGTCTCTTTGTTAGTTCTGTATGCCGTGTGTTGTCATTTGTGCAATTCAGTGTCATATGCGGCATTCATTTGGAGTTGCGGGCGTGCATTCATTTCATAATGGGAGCAAGAATATCCCTTCTTGTTCGTTGTTTACTGTTCATTGTTCCCTGCCTCATTTAACATTTCCTTTCAGCTCAGAGAACTTTAGTTCCCAGGTGCATTATCCTCTGCGCCATTTTTCCATCAGTTCTCCCTCTCCCTTCCCTTTGTGTGTGTATGTATGTGTGTCTGTGCGTGTGCATGTCTTATTACCATGTAGTTTATTTACAGTTGTTTCAGGTGTGATCGTTACTAATCAACAAAAATTGGGTTGATGTGTGTAGAGCAGCACGATGTCTGGAGAAAGACGACCGATCATACCACCTCCCCAGCCGTCCACCTCTGAGGTTGATCTGACCAACAAAGACCAGTACCAGTCTTCACAGTCTGTGAGTAGATCTTGGAAAGAGACCAAGATAACTGCATTACCTCATCAGACTGTCTAGAATTGTTTGGTCTACAGATTCACTTCTCATGCTTGGCTTTTCTGTTCTGTTTGTATAACCAAAAACTATTGCATGTGAAGGGGGGGGGGGGGGGGGGGGGGGGGGGGGGAGTTTGAAGATGGAGAAAACTGGGAACATGAAATTAAAAAAAAAAATGTTACAGATATGAAAACTCTTCACTAGCTGCATAAGGGAACCATCGCAATCCCCTTTGAAGGCAGATATATTTGTATTGCCTGCTCCGAGGCCTTTCGTCCGCTGGGTCGGACTCATCAGGGAGACACGGCTGGTTGTGTCTGTGCTCCCAGCGTCAAATAGAGACACACCACAGTCCATAATACTGTGGTGTTCTCACCACCAAGGGTGCAAAAAGAATCCAATAGCACCCCCAAAGCAGCCAGCGAAGAGTAGTACATGCAACCAAACGAAAGTTGTGAGGAGCAAAAAAGTTGCTGTAAAACTAAAGACATTATGCAAGTAATGTAAGGGACAGTCTTTGAGTCTACAGCAACTTTTTTCCTGGCTCTTCAGGAAACTCAAATTCAAAGCCAGAAGACCTTCACTTTTTCTGGCTTTAATATTCTTTCAAAACCTGCACAACCATCCACGTTGGGACTGTCGGGCGGTGTTGCCCTTCTCATACACAAAACTCTGCTGTATAGTCCTGTCGCTCTGTCTACCTCCCTTCAAGCTGTAGCTGCGAGAGTCACTCTCCACAAGACTGTGACAATCTGTTCCCTTTATCTACCTCCTTCAGTCCGGTTTGTCGTCAGGACCTTGTCAGTCTGATAAGAGAACTTTCTCGACCTTTTTTGCTGTTGAGTGACTTTAACGGTCACAATCCTCTTTGGGGTTAGTGTCAGTACGTCATCCAGAGGTCTGCTAATTGAGGATGCCCTTTCGGATTTGGATTTGTGTGTCTGAACGACGGATCTGCAACTTACCTCCATTCTTCCACAGGTTCACTTTCGTGTTTAGATTTGTCGGTTTGTGACCCCTCGCTGGTCCATGGACTATGAGTGGTCTGTCCATGACGATCTGCACGGAAGTGACATTTCCCTGTCCTTCTACAACCTGTCATAACTGAACACGTCTCTGTCTCTCAACATCTAAATTATAAGAAAGCAAACTGGGATCTATTTGCAGCCACTATTTCTAAGGAATTCCAGGACACTGATTTTCTTAAGAGTCCGGACCCAGCAGAATCACTGACTAACACTGTGATCAAGTGTGCTAAAGCTTGTATTCCAGTGTCTTCCGATAAACTTCAAATGCCAAAAACACCCTGGTTTGATTCAGACTGCCAACAAATTTCCAAAGTCCGAAAACGGGCTCAGCGTTCAGGTGTACCAACGACCTTCGGGTCCCAACGCTCGAGCCCATCAGAAACTCCGTGCCAAATCGAGACACACTTTTAAAATCAGTAAACGTCGGTCCTGGAGAAGCTTCTGCTCCAGGCTGACATCGAAAACTTCCAAGAAAAAAGTGTGGAATATCATTAAGAAAATCAAAGGGAAGAACACCTGTCCCACTGTGAACCATCTCAAGTTTTCGGACTCTTTAATAACGGAGAAGAAAGCAGTTGCTAATCTGCTGGCTTCAACCATTGAAATGAATTCATTCCTCTTCTAACAAATCGGCCACTTTTGTCAAAAATAAAGCCCTTAAGAAAAATCACCCTGCAACTTTTCGTCAGACAACATGGAAGACTATAATCTTCCTTTCACGTTAAACGAGCTGAAATCTGCCTTACTTTCTTGCAGCGATTCCTCTCCAGGTATAGATGAAATCCATTATCAACTGTTGAAACATCTTCCACAAATAGGTCTGAACATCCTGCTACAGGTATACAACATGTGTGGACTACTGGTTTCTTTCCACCTTCTTGGCGAAAAGCCCTCATTATTCCAATTCCCAAACCTGGAAAGGATCTTTCTAATCCATCAAACTACCGTCCCATAGCTTTGACCAGCTGTGTTTTTCTAAATTGATGGAGAAAATGGTCAATGCTAGGCTCATGTGGAAACTTGAAACCGATGGCCTTTTGGCGAAAGAACAGTGTGGTTTCCGCAACATCGGACTACCGTTGACCATTTGATTCGTCTGGAATCTACACTTCGGAACGCCTTTTTGAACAGACAGCATGCAGTGGCAATTTTCTTTGACTTAGAGAAGGCCTACGATACCACCTGGAAGTCGGGGATACTTCTTGATCTCCACGATCTGGGTTTTCGAGGTCATCTTCCGCTTTTCATTCAAAATTTTTTGGCAGAACGACAGTTTCAGGTCCGGGTTGGCACCACTCTCTCTGATGTCCACGAGCAGGAGTTGGGTGTTCCACAGGGAAGCATACTGTCTCCTGCCTCTTTAGTATTAAGATCAACAACATTGTGAAATCAGTTAGCAGGGTTCAGACTGCTCATTGTTTGGGGATGATTTCGCTTGTCTACGCAACTGGAAGCCTGTACCCGAGTGTCCAGCGCAGGTTCCAGCTTTGCGTGGATAAAATCCATCAGTGGGCGGATAACAACGGTTTCACCTTTTCTGCTTCAAAGACACAGTGTATTCACTTCCCATAATTTCCGTCAGTTTTTTTTCCAGATCCTGAAATTCAAGTCGGGAATCTCCCATTCCAGCTGTTAAAGAGGCCAAATTTCTGGGAGTTACTTTTGACCAGAAACTTAACTTTCTCAGCCATATTCAAAACCTCAAAAGTGCTTGCCAGAAAGCACTGAATATTCTGCGGGTCGTAGCGCACACCGACTGGGGCGCTGATAAGAAAACTTTGTTGCACCTCTACAGAGCCCTGGTCGTTCCAAACTGGACTACGGTTGTGCTCGTGTACGGCTCCGCAAGATCGTCTTACCTCAAACTCTTGGACCCTATCCACCATCAAGGGCTTCGTCTCTGTCTTGGAGCGTTCCGCACCACCCCTGTGTACAGCCTGTACGCAGAGGCAGGTTGAACCTTCACTGTCCAACCGCAGGCTGAAACTGTCTTTGAATTATTATATCCGACTGTTCTCAGAACCAGAAAACCCTGCCTATGACTGTGTCTTTGACCCTCCGTTCCAAAGTAAGTTTGAAAACAACCCTAAATGTATTCCACCGTTTGGTCTTCGTATGCAGCCTCACGTGCGGGAATGCAGGTCTAGACCTGGGAGTAGTTTCCGATTTTCAAGTTTCGGATTCAACCTCCGTGGACCTTTTTCACACCAGAGATTCGTTTCGATCTTGCAGCTTTTCGCAAAGAGTCTACCAGCTCTCTGGCGTACAAGGCTTTGTATGCTGAGCTCTGTTCCAAATTCCCATATTTCATTTCATCATTTATGCCCGTCGCTCCCGGTGGAGCATAGGCCATCAACGGACTCTTCGCCATCGCACTTGTTCTGGGCTGTTTGGTCATTCCAGTCCAGTTTGTCCCTTGTTGTTTCAACTCCGCCTCAGTGTCTCGTCTCCAGCTGTTGCGAGGCCGGCCTCTCTTTCTCTTTCCCTGCGGGTTCCAGGTCAGGGCTTGGCGTGTGGTGCTGGATGCTGGCCTTCCTGAGGGTGTGTCGATCCACCCCCACTTCCTTCGCAGTATCTGCTTGGCCACTGGTTCCTGTCCCACACGCTCCCACAGATCTTCGTTTCGGACCTTGTCCTGCCATCGGATTTTGTAGATGCGCCTCAGACAGGTGTTGAAGAATGTCTGAATCTTTTGTTGCATCGTCTGTTCAAATTCCCATCCTACAAAAAGTTTTCACTGACGGTTCCAAGTCTGAGGATGGAGTGGCCTGTGCAGCCTACTGCCCTGGGGCTCCTTCTCAGATTACTTTTGGGAAAACATATACATTCAGATGCTTCTGTCTATTCTGCTGAACTTACTGCTCTGGTTACTGACTTTGAAGATAATCTCACATTCTTCGAAGAGGGACTTTCTGGTTCTGTCGGATTCGCTGTCAGCTTTGGAGGCCATAGCTGGCCGCAACCTTCAGCATCCAGAACTTTTACTTTTTTTAAAAACTTTTTAGCAAGTTGAAGGCGGACGGTTACAACATTACTCTTGCTTGGGTTCCTGGTCATGTTGGTATCGGCGGGAACGAAATGGTTGATCGTTTAGCCAAGAATGCCACAAGAGAGAAACTGTCCAACACTTATATCCATGCTCAGATGTGAAACCCAAAATTAACGATTATGTGAGAGGACCTCTGGCAGGAGGATTGGAACACACAGACGAATAACAAACTCTTTCAGATCCGTCCAAACCTTAAGGACTTCCTCCATCTACGTCGGGTGGTCGTAAAGAGGAAACAGTTCTGTGCCGGCTGCACACCGGCCATTCGTATTTTACCCCTTCTTACCTTTTAAGAGTGAGAAGAAGCTCCGTGGTGCATTCCATGTCATGCGCCACTCACAATGAAACATGTTCTTTTAGAGTGTTGGACTTGCACGATGTGAGACACAAACATTTTACAGCGGAGTCCATGAAGATCCTGACGTGATCCTTGAGTTTTTGAGAGAGATTAACATTTTTCATCTGATTTAAGATTTTACGGCAGAAAGATTTTTAACAAAGTTTCTGGTGCGTTTGTAGACGATGTCATTTAACGAGATGTGTGAAAGTTGTTTTTTTTTTTTTTTAAATTACTGGTGAGTTGATTTTAACGTGGTGACAGCCCTGATGTGGCCTTTGCGGTCGGCTGGGCTATAAGCAACATTATCTTATCTTATCTCACACACACACACACAACACAACACACACACCACACACACACACACACACCATGCCAACACCACACCACACCACACCACACCACACCACCCACACCACACCACACCACACCACACCACCCCATGCCACACCACACACAAAACACCCTCAAAATACTAGCACGCAATGCACGCGCACACACACACACGCACACACACAAACACACACATGCAAAACATTCCTCACATGAAAATACAATCATTTATAAATATATGCGCTTGCAGTTGCATATACAAACACACTCACACCTCAATACCATCGCAACAACCAGTCTAGTCTGCATCAGCAGAATTCATTCTTATACGATTGGTGGGTGGATTGCAGTGATGAATAGTTACAAGTAAAACGACATTGTTTCTAAAACAAGCCTTTTGTTTTTCCTTTCAGAATCGGAAAATATGGCATCTACTGTTTGTGGCCCTTGTGGTGGTTATGGTTCTGGTAAGATTGGAAAATGTTCTATGTCCACACTGTCATTTGCTTTTTCCTTTTCCTCTTTAAAATGCATGGTTACCTTTTTTGTTGTTGTTGTTCTGTATTCTCAACAAGTTAATCCATGATGCTCATTTCCAAAAGATTACAGTTGCAAAATTATTTTTTGCTGTCATTAATTCTGGGATATTATATGGAGCTGTCATGGGAATTTTAATTCATTAGATTGAGCTTGCCACAAAGTTAAGTGAATTTGAGTGCACATTATTATTGTTTTTACATATGTCTCACACACATACACACACACACACACACACACACACACCACACACACACACCACACACACACACACACACACACGCCCGTGCACACACTCACACGCACGCGCACGCACGCACGCATGCGCACACACACACACACACACACACACACACACACACACACACACACACACACACACTGCATGCAAACTCTAAAACACATGCACATTGAGGCCAACACTCACGTTCATATTTATTCATTTGCTCTCTTACATTTTGACATCACATTTTTTCTTTCAGTGATTGACGACCAGAACAGTTACCTTTTTTTTTTTTTGTCATCAGATTACCATGGATTGAGTATTTACCGAAGCTTTGACGTGACGGGCCATGGCGTCATGTACATGCTGCTGGGGCTCAATCTCATTGGATTTTTGTGTTCTGGAGATCATTATGGTGAGTGAAAGACGAAGAGTTGCATAACCAGAAACAGTGTTTGATGATGAACAGTGTAGACAATGAGATGAGAACTGATTTGCATACTGAACTTACATTAGGCATAATGTGGCAGCAAAGCATTCATGTCTGGAATCAGTAAAGAACATGATATTCCCTTAGCCAACCATATCAAAAGGAAAGCAAGACAGATACTATAGTTGGTTTATGTTTGTCAGTTTATATGTCAGGCTTCTTGCTGTCCAAATGTCTCCAGGCATTTCAGTTTGCAGCGGTGGAATGCCTGGCAGTGGTCATCCTGTCTTCATCACTGGCTTGATTGACTCTGTATTACAAAACATGATTGGTAATGGAAAGAAATCTTGCATTCCAATTGGAAGGAAAATCCAGTACCACTGACATTTACATTTATTAATAAATTTCATACAACACAGAAAAATGTTCTCGTTGATTTGGAAAGAAAGCCCAGTATCATCATTATTTACTTTGGATCAAGAAACATGAGTGATGGAAATAAGTATTGTGTTCAGTTAGGAAAGAAAGCTGAATGCAATTGTCATTCACTTTTAACCAGAGGACATCGTAAGTAACGGAGGGACATGTGTTCAAGTATGAAAGAAAGCCCACTATCACTGTCACAGAGTCAGTGGAAACCATAAGAAATGGAGGGAATTGTATTCAGTTATGAAAGGAAACTCGGTATCATTGTCATTCACTTGTAAGTCGGTGGTAGATATTACAAGCAAGGGAGGTAAATGTGTCCAGTTCGCAATACCGTTTGTCATTTACTAAGTGTCAATAGTGACCTTCTGGGGGAGAGATGTTATTGAAATTATGTGATCTTGCCTCTTTGAAAGTGTCAGGAAAGTTGTAAATGAAACGATAATGCATTGTTGTATGGGTTTTTTTTCCTACATAGGTGCGGTTCTGTTTCTATCTCACCATCTCTCACTCTATTTCTGTCTCTGTCCGTCTGTCCGAGTTCTCTGTCAGCCAGGCCATCTGTGTGTGTGTGAGTGTGTGTGTGTGTGTGTGTGTGTGTGGTGTGTGTGTGTGTGTGTGTGTGTTGCGAGTGTGTGTGTGTGTGTTTGTGCATTATGTGTTTGTTAAATTTGTCTTTCTGTGTGTGCATGTGAGCCTTTATTCAAGTTTGTTCTATTTTCAGTTCAGTGTGACCTTTCACCTGTTAATATTGTTATGATTTACTCTTGTTTGTCAGATTTCTCTTTTACAAGTTGCAGGTGCCATTGTTTATTTTCTATTGTTGTTTAAAATTTGGTTAAAAAAAAAAAGTTGATGCAGATAGATCTTGAATTTGTGTGCGTGTGGTGTGTGTGTGTGTGTGTTGTGTGTGTGTGTGTGTGTGTGTGTGCGTGCGTGTGTTTTTTCAGATAATGTTTGTCCGTAAAGGGCACTTGCCAGAGGGAAAAACATGGTTCCTGTATCTTGTTGGAGGAGCCGTCTTTTTGGAATCCATCTTCACGAATGTTGCTCTCTTCCAGTAACTGTCAAACGCGCTGACTGGTTAGCTACATATACACACTGTTCAGGGATGGGTTTACTTTCTCACAGTTTTTTTTCCCTCTCATGTACTGTTTTGTTTTCCTTTCAGGTGACTTTATCATTGTCATGCAGTGGTG
>CM031596.1:100749325-100771825 GCA_018398815.1 Conus ventricosus
TTGGGAGCCTGAAGAACATGACTGGCATGTGATGCCCTGCTTTGGTTTGGTGTTGTATATAAATCTGCCGGTATGAAGGTTGTGTTCATGTTTGTGATATGTTTGCTGAACCCAATACAGTCCAAGGCCAGTTAAAGTTGGTAGTATATATTCCATACAAAAACAATGTTTTAGGAGAAATTTTGAGAGAATGTGGTTTTTGTGTGTATATGTGAGTTGGGGTTATGTGTGCATGTATATGTCACTCTTTGCGTTGTGTGTGTGGGTGTGCGTGGTGTGTGTGTGTGTGTGTGTGTGTGTGTGTGTGTGTGTGTGTGTGTGTAAGAGTGAGTATGCATGTGTGGGAGTGTACATATGTGTGTGTATGTATGTGTGTGTGGGTGTCTGTGAGGGTTGGAAGCCTCGAATTGGAATGCATGTTATATTCTCTTGTGTCAATGTGGTTAATTGCTGGGACACACACATGTGTATGTGAATATATTTTTTATGGTGCAAGTATGTAGAGCTTCTGTCATCAAGGTAAGACACTCCAGAAGTCCAACGCCACTTCTGCTCACAATAATCTCCCGACCACGATAAGATGAAATAGCCCATCATAAGATGCTGAGCTGAATTGCTGCTTCTCAGAAAAATTGATTTATTTCTGATTGCTATTAGATGCATTGAGTGTGACAAAATGTGGGAAAAGTGTGAATTAAAGGTCTACTTTAGAGGTTTTCGATAATTGGTCAGCTTATGCAGAAATATGAAATGTTTGATAAATTGGTTAAAGTAAACATCCGATTCACTCCCGATCACATGAAATCGATCCGCGAAGTGGGCATTTTCACCTGTAATCAAGAAACGGGAGGTAATCAACTAAATCTTGGCATGGCTTAACTGCTCTTGGATTACATGATGGTCAGCGACGGCGACAGAAAGCGATTTGATGGTTCTTGCACATCTCGCTCGGTATTTAATTTTCATGTAAAAAGCAGTGACTATGACTGCGACAGCCAATGTGACTCTGGGGATGTTTCTGCAAGGCCTGTACTTATCAGTTTGAATGCTAAGTTCTTTTTACCACGTCAGTTCAGTTCCAGCTGGACGCCGACACAGCATTCGAAGGCGTACGGACTTTACCGAAGTCTCGAGGGAGGCTACCGACTGACTTCTTGATGCGATCACGCGTGGACGGCGAGCGGAGATTCTCCTTCCTCAAGCCTTAACGTGTTCATTCAATTTAAACAAGTGTGATCTGTCCATAGATAAGAACAGATAAAAGTGCAACTATCGTACTCATCTGTACGAGCCTACCACTCTGCTTCAAAGTATACGCGCACAGTGCAGACGAAGTTTTTGACCCACTCGAACGGGCTCGGCAATTGTCGGAATAGCTCGTTCCGCGGTCAGCTGGAAAAGGAAACTGACGTGGTAAAAAGAACTTTAGCTGCCCGGCATGGTTGCACGAACCGAATCCACTTCTTTCGAGTATCTGGATCAGATGGAAATGTGTGCAAAGGAATATCCGTCTCTGCTGAGCTGCTGCACTCGCCTACAGCAAATATCTGCCACCCCCTCGTGACTTTTTAGGCTGTGGGGGATCGCAACTCGTGTTGATTTCACTTGGCGTTGGCTTGTTGTGTAGGTCGCGGCTGACGGCCAGTCCATCAAGTGACGTCACGGTTTTCGGTCTAACACGCGGTGTTTGAACAGGTGTGCAAAAAGTCATTTTTTATCTATTATATTCTTCCGGCGATGTTTTTTGAAAAATGAATACCATTACTGTAGTTATATGACATGTAGACTGTTTTTAACAAATTTTCGAAAATCTCTAAAGTAGACTTTAAGCACTTTCTCCAACTCTACTTTTTTTTTCTCTTTGTGTGTGTGTGTGTGTTAAGCATCTTAACCTGCCAGTTATGTATGTTCTATTTTTATTGCAGAGATTCACCAAGAATTATTTTGTGTCAGAGAAGAACCCAACCATTGTGAATTTCCCACATCAAGTGAGTGCAGTGCAGTGATATCATGTCTGTAGATTGTCACATGTCCTTGTCAGATCAGTTGACAGTTCTGGATGCAGGGTATGTAGTTGATAACCTAATGACTTAAAATAAGGGTTTGAAATTGTATGTTTCTGTCGTTTATTATTCATTGATGGTTTTAGCTATCATTTTTCTGTAACAAAATATTTTTTGTAACTACCAGATTATCTTTTTTTTTTGAATGCATGAAAAATTTCTGAAACTTGGAAAGTGTTATAAGAAGGTTACCCCCGTATCCCGCAAGTTCAAATTGCATAATTTCATGTAAAGATTTAGTCGTTGAAGAAGTTTGCTGTACTATGTTAGTCTGTATTTTGTTGATCTGGCTATATCCACATTTACTTCTCTTCAAGAAGAATTCATTGACTGTAAGAAGCTTTTGACTTCTATGTTACATTGTTTTTCCGTAATATTGGGGGGGGGGGGGGGGGGGGGGGGGGGGGGGGAGGGAGGCGTAGGTCGTAAGGATAGTGTTGATTCATATCATTGATATCTGTAGTGACTACCTTCAGTCAGAAAAAATGTGGAGTCAGTTCATTAGACAACAGCAGCTTTCTGCTTCTGGGTCATCTTAGATATTGCATCTGTAGTTTGAAGTGAATGCAGACACACGTTGCACAATCTCAGCTGTTTTTTGAGTCATTGTTATCAATACAAAAATAACTTGACCATTAAATTTTTCCACAGTTGTGTTGAGTGGACAGCATCCTATCACTGGCACTCATTATCACACTCAATACGACTCGGGGAAAAATTTTTTTTACTAAAGTGGGGAAGGGGAGAAGTGCAGATGAAGGTGACCCCTTTTTATATAGCAGACACTGCTGCACACCACATCTTAACACTCAGGTTTTCCAAATAACCAGTATGTGAATGAATGTTTGGTTGCCATGGAATGGGAGATTGGTAGTGAACTGATAATGGTAAACAGGCAGAATATGTCACAGTTGGAGGTAAAAGGACTCAAGAGGAAGCAAATCGTGATTGAAAGACACATGTACATAATTTTTTTTTTATTCCAGTGATTACATTTCTGATTACATGTGATAGAAAAGCATGATTTTGTCGGTCAGATCAGCTTACTGTAGTACCAGTGTGTGCAACTTGCGGCGGCGCAGTAAGCTAAATGTTTTGACTGTTTGTCCGATACAAATTGAATTGTTTTTGCTTGGATTTGGATGTTCGCCTTTCGATCGCATACATGCGGAAACACCAGAATGCATGATGTGTGTGCTGATGAATTTTTGAAACTGTGTTCATGACTCTGAGCCAGATAAATGTTTGAAGCTATGTGAGTTTTTCAAACTAAACAGTATAGACGATACTTGAAACATACTGTAAGACATTTTTTTTTACTATTGATTTGTATCTTATCCAAATTCAAAACTGAAAATAAGCTTACGTAGAGCTAGGTCCCAGAGTTATGCAAAATATTCAGATTATGCTGCTGTTATGTTGCACAAAGGTAAAATGTTTACAGTGCTCGAAGTCTTTTCTTTTTTTAAACGACTCTAAATTACAACAATGGCACATAGATTTTTTTTTTAATGCGTTGTTATGGTGAGCTGATTATCAAAGCTGATCATTAGGATAATGAGCTCTCAGATGAACAGGGGTGTGTGTGTGTCCAGAAAAACTATACAACTGATTTGAAGAAATGTGAAAGTATGGAGGTGTGTTCTAAAGGTTTTAGTTTAATTTATGAAATGTGAAACTATAGTTAATTCTTAAAAATGCATGAAGGGCTGAAATTTATACAGGAAAAACATGCATGTCAGCTTGTGACGTTTGAGAAAATTCCTGTTTTTAGACTGGGGGGAAGCGTGTGTGTGTGTGTGACAACCATGACATTCTGTCAGTAGGTACCGGCAGCCAAAATTAGCGTATTGTTTTTCATATTTAAATCTATATCATTGCAAAGTAAATGGAAAAAACATACAAAACACAACAAGAATGAAGTCTTATCTTCAGTCGTTTTCGAGATATTGCAGTTTAAAGTTTGCTACGTTTTTATGCACCTGACAAAATGAGATATCTTCCAAGTTTGAAAGCCAACAGGATCATACATGATTGATATATCTGGTTATAAATTGGTGTTCTCAATCTATACAACTTACACTCTTTGAACAAGTAAGTTCCTGGTATCAGTTTACATGGCTTATGTGTGTTAAAGTGTCAAACTTGTAATAAATTGCAATTCAGCGCTTTTTGAATTTGCATGATGTGGCTACTTTGAAGCACTGCAGCACAGTAAAAATGGACATTTCAGAGTTTCCAGTGGTTTGGACAAACTCTCTAAGTTGTACTAAGCAAAGTCATTTTTTTCTGAGGTATCTGCTATAAAACATATATGAAAACTTTTGTGCTAAAAAACAGGAAATATTGCAATTTGGACGGCGGAAAAATGGGGGTAGAATCGCCCGCCACACTTAAAAATTGCTATAACTTCTAAACTACTTCATGAACTGTTTCCAAATTTTGTATACAGTTTCTGTACAGTATTTCCTGTAAATCAAAGTGTACATTTTTGTTATTTTGTACCTAACATTTTATTTCCTGTACTAGAATAGTGGCCAACAGGGGCGGAATGATGATGATGTCCGAATTAAAACCGACAGTTTTTGCAAAACTTATTGACAGATTTCAACAAAAATTTGGTATGATGTTGTCTGTATTGTTATTGATAAAATCATGTTATTTTTGCTCTTTCTGACAAGTGTTGGCAGCACCAAACAAAAGGTCACTTACGATAAGGGTGGGAAGTGCACTTTGCTGACGGGCAGATTGGGTTGACTATGTAAACAGAGTTCATTGTTAATTGGAACAGACCAGGCATGGCCAGTAGTTGTTTTGGAGACTATGTTGAAGTCACTGGCAAACACAAATGTGCTTTGCACTGAATCTGTGTCTGCCTTGGTTGGCCACACAAGCATGTTGTTTACAAGAGCAAATTTCCTCAGAAAATTAATGTTGCTTTCTCAGGAGAGTGGATCTGTGACACACTGCCAAATATCATCACAGAAAACTACATTCTGGCCAATTTTGGTAAAGATAAGTCTTCCAGAAGGCAATCAGTGGCATGTTCACAGATTTCATCATTGATGCAACATGACTGCATCCTCAAATGGGTGATAACTTCTTATGTCTCCATCTCTTCCTCGGTCACCATCACTTCATCAGTCCCCAAGCCCAACTGCTCTGCCTCAGGAAAAGTTGAAGTGGAGACACAGCTCACACCTCATTCACTTTATCCTGGTCTGGTGGTCCTCCAACTAACAACCAGCCAATAGTGAACACCGACATGTGTGGTAAAGATATGGCCTATATAAGGTTTTGGGTGATCAGCCACCATGAACCCTGGCATGTCGGATAAAGGCTGTGGCCTATACGAAGATTATGGGTGACAGCCACCCACAAGCTCCAGCATTGAGAATGCTTCTTTAATTGGTATGGGTGACATGCCACCCACAGTATCTTATGAGGATTATAAGCTTTTATTATTTTCTCCTTTATTTACACCAAAACACGACAATATTTAATGTGGGCAAGCACAATTACACAATAAACAAAGTCATAAAACTTTAGTTACATATTATGAATACTGAGTGAGTTATGAAGATTTAAACGACAGTCTGGGTAATTTTTCACCCACAAGCTCTGGCAAAGGTTTAAACAAATAAAAATGTGGATGCGTTTTCTCAGTTAAAGAAAAAACAATGAAAAGAAAGGAAAAAACATCAAAGCATGGCCAGGACCACTTAATTGAACTATGAGTGCATGATTTTATGTAAATTTCCCTGTCTGTTTCTTTATCATTGTGCGATATCATGTGGTGTGTGTGTGTGTGTGTGTGTGTGTGTGTGTGTGTGTGTCAAATTACTGAGAGAAAAAAAAATTAAAGCATGGCATAGGACCACTTAATTGAACTATGAGTGCATGTTTTATGTAAATTTCCAGTCTGTTTTCTTCATCGTTGTGTGATATCATGTGGTGTGTGTGTGAGTGTGTGAAATTACTGGGAAAAAAAATTAAGCATGGCATATGGACCACTTATCTTAACTATGAGTGCATGCTTTGATGTACATTTCCCTGTCTGTTTCTTCATCGTTGTGTGATATCATGTGGTGTGTGTGTGTGTGTGTGTGTGTGTGTGTTGTTACTGCTCACTGTCCATTCCTTACAATTAAATTTTAGTATCGGTTGTTCTTTGTAAGCAAAAATGTATTGCATGTTCTTTGTAAACAAAAGGTACATCCTCTGCAACACATTATTTTGTCAACAGGGTGTGATTTAAGCATTGCCAATTAACATGTTAAGTATTTCATCATTATGATTTTGAATTAACTTGTTGATTTAATCATTGTGAATGTAAAAGAACATAAATATACATTATAATGCTTTTTTAAAAATAAAAGGTAAAATTAAAGAAAGATTTAACTTATTTTTGGACTCTACCTTTTTATCAATACTCTGTTTGTTCAGTATGTTTGTGCTGTTACAGCAATATACATAACTGTGCAGCATAACATACTATCACCATAAAATATAAATGTTACTGTCACAAAAATGTATGTCTTGGCAATGCAATGCTACTGTAGTTGTATTCTAGCAGTTTTACTTGAAAGTAATCACTAAGTGTTCAAAGCCTTGCTGTGTTTGCCAGTAAAGAGGGAGGGGGGGGGAGGGGGGGGGAGGAGAAAGCAAATCTTTACAGTTATATTACATAAATTTGAAATACACTAGGGGAAAAGATTAGATTGCTAAACCAAACTTCGTAGGGTCGGATTGACTCGGCAGTTGACATCCCCCCCCCCCCCCCCCCCCCCCCCCCCCCCCCCCCCCCCCCCCCACCCCCCCCCCCATACCCAACCCCACTACACCCTCCTTACTGTCCAACTTCAGACTCTACTCTCTCTCTCTCTCTCTTTTTATCCCAAAACACGCTTTGCACATCGAGTATGACAGTAATGATCGGTGTTTCGATCGGTGGTCATTATAGAAGACGGTGCTTTCAATTCAAAGCCTCGGACCGTCTTGTACGCGCGGTTGTGGCTTCGGTTTGAATATCTGTCTCAAACAGATTTTTTTAACTACGATTTTCTCTTTAATCGCGTAATGGAATCAGTAACCAGTTCACTAATACATGAATCGACATAAGTGAAGCCATTACTGATATCTATTTTCATAATTTGTCTTGTACAAAAATACGATCGCTTCGAACGGCGCAACGCGTGGGCCATTTCCAACCTGTTTAATCTCGACGAACACCAGACTGAATTACGAACAAATAACTAAGCATTGGCTCGGTATTAAACGAAACAAAATAACTGAATCGTTTCATTAATGTTTGGTTTGTTATTATATGCGTTATCTTACCAAGTGCATCTTGCAATTCAACAACGATAAGCGCATTCGACTCGGTCATTGTCGGATCTCGGCTTGTTCGCCATTGTTGAAATCTTGGACAAGGAGCGAATGTTTGCATTTGATACCTTCGCTTTGATTGGCTTGCGCTTTTCAAGCATTCAACCAATCGCTTAGCTTGATACACCAATGAATTCGGGAGAGAACGGCCTTTCTAGCGCATCGTTAATGTGTATGTTTTTTTCGCAAGTTTTTTAGCAACGACGTTGGAAAGACAACACTTGTAACAAGCCTCATAAAAACTTCGATTCTAATTAATTTAAACACATGTACTAAAAAGAGAAATAGACTGAAATAAAGCTTGAAACATGCTCTTTTATTCTGACCTATTTGAACGCCAGTGAATGGATGAACACATTGTATGCGTTGATTTTCGACACCGTGTAGCTCGAACGCTCGGCCAAATCACGCCTGCGGCGCATCGGGATGTGTGACGCGCTTCGTTTTCGTGTGAACCGATGGGTTATTTGGAATAAAACTATCATCATACCGTATGTTGCAAACACAAATAAACAACACAGAGTTCAAAAGGAAACTGCATTCTTTATTCATCACAATTTTCATTGATTCTAAACGCGTTATTCATAGATATGCCTATTGAAAACACGCAAATTTTTCACTCGGCTGAACTTTCCCGTACGCTGAAAGAAGGGCTGCCGGTACCTACTGTCAGTTTGCAGTCTGATATTTGTGAAGCTTAAACACAGTACTTGTTGTGCAGAGACATAGACTTTGGAGAGCTGTTATCACCAGAAATGCGAGCGATGCACAAACACACAACCTATGACCTGGCAGCCAACATTGTGCATGACAGTGAACCAGGGGGAGGACAAGGAGGGACGTTACAGGTGCCATGTTCTGCACAAGGTATTGTTCTTTGATTTCTCCATGCGCTATGGAATGGAGCCGATTGTTTTAGCATGATGATTTTTTCCATACTGTGGAATGAAGCTGTTACTTTGAAACGATGAGTCTTTCATAGTTGTGGAACAAAGTTATTGCTTTGAATTAATGTCGTCTCCATTACTGTGGAATGAAGCTATTGCTTTGAATTATTGACGTCTCAATGTAACGAAGAATGAAGCCATTGCTTTCAAGCTGGAAACTTGATTGATTGCAGGCATTCATGGGTGTATTGCCGTGTTTTTGCAGGCCACAAGGCAAGTGGTATGTAGATGCAGGACCTTCACGTGGGCAGACATCTTGTGCCCAGATGTCACTTGTTCTGAGAGTTATATCCGCTCAGGACCTGCTGTTCTTTTGAGTGCGATATTATGTCAGACTGTTCTGGGTGTTTATTTTATGCTCATAAACGGTATGTTCACAGAAGAGTATTTATCTTATGTATTATCTATTTATGCAGAAATGTACCTTCCTGAGTTGTGCGTCATGAGGAATGTCTGAGGCTGTACATTCATGTTAAGTTATTATGATGTAATAAGTTTAGGAAGGATTTTGATACCTCTTTTATTTTCCAACAGCTCCCTTGGGGCAAGTGTCTAATATTCAGTTGGTCCATATTTAAGTCGGGTAGGATTTAATGAGGATAGGGGGGAGATGGAAGAGGAGAGGTAGGCATAACATTACACGTTTAACATTTACACAAATAGTCTAGGAAAAGATCACTTCATCTATAAATAACAAATATTGTTCAAAAGTTACTTTTTTTTTGCAAACACAAAATATACTCAATTGTGTTTGTTTAAAACAAAATGGCCAACCAGTTTACTGCACAGATTTAATGTCGATTATGTGTTGACGTGTGTGTGTGTGTGTTGTTGAATTTGATTGTTCCATATTTCTGTTCCGATTTTTCTTTAACTGTAATTGTATATACTGCTCACTGTTCTTTCATATGGTTTACTTAATCCCCCTTATATTATACTCTTGCCTGTTTCAAATAAGTTCTCATTGATTCTTTCATTATTGCTTTATGTCAGAGTATATCCCATAAAATATAGATCATGGCATGTGTACAACATAGATCAAATGTCTGGGATAAAGAACAATGTCATGATGAATCGAAGTGACCGGAAAAGCTGTTGGCCCATCTCGAGCGTGGAGTTGATCTTGACACCTAGTGTTTCACCTATACCCTGTGTGCAGAATCTACGAGCGGAGAGAGAGGACCAATATCAAACGTTCTACAGCCCCCAGCGCCAGGAAGGCACCCAAAGGGGACAGAGGTCACAAGTGGTAGCCCATGGGGAGGCAAGGCGGCCAAAGGTTGGCCAGTCAGGTGGAGCAGAGTGTTCGCTAACAGCCAGACTGACAAGAGCAAGGAGACATGACAGAAACCGCCTGCAGCAGAGGACAGTGTTGGATGTCTGTTGATTGTTGAGAAATGGCTGGTGCTGGTGAGTGGGCCATGGTGAAACATCACAGACGTGGTAACAGTTCGCCAGTGTGATGATGTGGGTGCAGTAAGTTGTGAGTTGGATGTTCATAAACTCCAGTTTATACACGCAACATTGCACACGCACACACACAAAAACAACACAACCACCACACACACACAACACACACCACATACACACGCATGCACGCACAAATCACACACTACATGTGTGCACATTGCGTTCATGTGGTGCACATTTCATGTTTTGCTCATGTTTACGTTCTTATGCATAAATATCTCAGCATTGTAACTGACCCAGAAATTACTTTTGTGTTAAAAAAAAGTTGTATTAGCATGCCTTTCTATAGAAAACTTTCTTTGTCTTTTTTTTCCCCTTTAGACAGCAGAGAACATTTGCAAACCCCATGTTCTAATGCTGCAAAGATTTTGAATGTCATGTTGTGTTCTGTATTGTGTAAGAAGAGGCCTGTTGAACGATTTCTAATATCATTGTTCTATGCAGTGGAATCCCATTTCATCGAGGTAAGGAAAGGCATGTTGCACAGTGACAATTGTTCTTGTGGTAAATTGATAAGAGATACAAGCAAGGCAGAATTTGTATAAAATATTTGGTATGTCACATTACTTAATCCTAATCAATAAGGACTTTTGACTGTGGTATCTTACCTTTTGAGTTCACACTTCGATGTTATGAATGGGCACTGCAGTGGGAACACATACACACACACAAACATACACTTACATGCACGTTCGCACGTAAAGCAATGCCGCCCTCATGCACGCATGAAAACATGCATGCATGTATACATGCGCGCACACACATGCACAACTTTAATGCACAACACACAACACACACACATACCACACACACACACACCACAACACACACACCCACACACACACACACCAGGGCCCGCACTGAGGAAATGTGAACGACTGTAATTCTAAGGGGGTTGGAAACTATGTCTCCACTTCCTTTGGGTAGAAAATATAGTTGTTTCAAATGAGTTGACCAAAGCTGTGGCCACAGTAGTTAGTATCGCAGATATTCATCTGGGAGGTTGTGGATTCAATTCCCATCACAGCCATTTATAATTGTGTGCTTTTTCAGCCCATGACCTAGCTGTATCCATAAGTTGAGTTTGCTTGGGCTTCTGTTTGGATAGACTGGACACATAGGCGAGTTTCCATCCATTTAATGGGTGCACCTTCTGAAAGTGTTGCCTCAAATTTTCCTGACCAACCACTGCTGGTGCCTTCTCTCGCTGACCTGGTTCACAATTTATTATGAAAGTAAGTGTAGCATTACAGCCCTGTCATGCTATCTCAGAACAGGATGGAGCTCTGTAGTCCTTATCCTCCTTCCTTATGCTCATCAATCGGCAGAACTGAAAGTCTCAAGTTCAGTGTCTCTCTCATGGTTACCTCAGTTTTGATTTCTTCTTGTGCATGATGCCCTTCATGAGTTTGTATCAAAGTCGACTAGTTCTGTTGGACTGATGTGGTGGCACTCTTAGAGGGGCAGCATTCACCAATGTTTGGCTCGCTGACTAAGATATAAATCTCATCAAAAGGGTAGTGTAGTAGGCAGTGCCTTAGTGTGGTAGGCAAGGGTCTAGTGTGGTAGGCAGTGTCCTAGTGTAGTAGGCAGTTGTCATAGTGGGGGTAGGCAAGTGTCCTAGTTGTAGTAGGCAGTGTCTAGTGTGGTAGGCAGTGTCCTAGTGTCGGTAGGCAGGCTGCTCCTTGTGTGGTAGGCAGGTTGTGCCTAGGTGTGGTAGGCAGTGTCCTAGTGTGGTAGGCAGTGTCCTGTGTGGTAGGCAGTTGTCTAGTGTGTAGCATGTCCTAGTGTGGTAGCGCAGTGTCCAAGTGTGGTTGCAGTGCCTAGTGTGGTAGGCAGTGTCCTAGTGTGGTAGGCAGTGTCCTAGTGTGGTAGGCAGTGTCCTAGTGTTGTACGGCCTGAGCTGTTTCTAGTGTGGTAGGCAGGTGTCCTAGTTCGTAGTTTGGCAGGGTCCTTAGTGTAGTAGGCAGTTGTCCTAGTGTAGAGGCAGTGTCCTAGTGTGGTTGGCTGTGTCCTGTGTAGTTGCCAGTGTCATGGGTGTGCTGGAATGAGAAGGGACACTGCTGAACACCACCCCCCCCCCCCCCCCCCCCCCCCCCCCCCCCCCAAATCGACTCGGCAGCTTATGCAGTGTTCCCTTTAGTGGCGTTGCCTCACGATGATTGACCACTGTTTCTCTCTGTGGATTGTGTTATGGGGCTGAACGAGACGGCGACAGGGTGTGGATTGTGGCGGGAGCCAGAATGGCAATGGGGGGTTAAATGCACTGAGGTGGGCACAGAAGAGGAGACAGAAGTGGCCCGGGAGCCAGAGAATGAGCAATGGGGGGATAATGCCTCTGATGTGGCACAGAAGAGGAGACGGGAAAAACAAACAATATAAAAAATATTAAAAATAGACAAGAGTTAGAGCGCAGAACTTCTTGATGGTGGGGGGGGCGTGCTTGCACTGAAAGATCATTTGACTTCCAAGAGAGCAGGGGGTTTAGAATGTAACACTGTATGTAACAAAGTTTCATGAATCACAATGACTGAAAAAAAAACTTGGACAACAATGCAGAACAAATTTATTCAAGCCAATGAGATAAATGGAGGACATAGAGGAAAAATATTTGAAAAAAAAAAAATTCAGAGAAGAGCATCAATGCAATACGTGCATGCTTCAACACACCCAAACATGTGCACCAATTTCAACCCATATCAAAATTCAACACCCAGAACACACACACACACAGGAGTGCCTAGCAGGCTTGAATTACAATGATGCACTTTTTAATGTCAAATGCAAAAATATCACAAAATAATGTTCTTATCATGCATCCTTGAAGCTTGACTTGTTGCTGTAATATCTACAATGGCATTAGTGATGACAGGCCCTTGCTAAGTTCAGACAGGCACAGCAGGCTCCACAAAGATGGGTCTAATAATGACAATGTCAAAAAAAGGGGAAAAATATCACTGAATTCGTTTCCAAATTACAGAATATCAAAGTCTTATATCTATTTTTTGTAATCTTTTAATATGGCCTGGAACAATCCTCTTAGAATGAGAACTGGGCCACTGCTGACTGCGAGCCACCTCAGCGAATAAGATTGCACACACAGACAATGTCTGGTGTAGCACTAGATCTCAGGACCCAGTACACATGCTCACAACATTGTCCAACCCATGACGTTCTACAGTGCAACCTGGCCAGAGGGTGCTGAGCTGTAGATGCAGCTTTGGGGCAGCCGTCAAAGTTAAGAAGGACTGTGGGATTAATCATGGAGTACAGGATAGAAGATTGGACAATAAACAAATAAATCGACGACGAAAAGAAGAAGAATATGGCAGGAAATACAAATACCAAATGTACAGTGAGACGTAAAGCCACAGCGGGAGTGTAATAACCATTGTTTGTGTGCAGCCCAGTGCAAAGGCAGATTTTCTTTGACAGCACTGCGAGAGCTTTCTCTACTTCCTCTGTAGGGCATGAGCACCATCTTCTAATTAATAGACATCCACAGGCACTGGTTCAGGTTTGTGGCTTTAAGAAGCACACACACACACACATGACTGTGTGCTGCACGGACAAATTTTATGTGCCACACAAATGCACATGCAGTTGCATGCGTGTGTGCTCTTGGCGAGCACAACTAGTCCTGGTGGCATGTGCACTCACATACACATTCCACACAAACACCACAGCACACATTCCTCTCTCTTTCTCTTTTTCTCTCTCTCCTGCAAATATTAACAACAAAAACTTAAATGATAAAGCGCTGATTTTGCTTTCAAAGTACCTTTAGTTAGTTTTTTGGTCCATTTCTTTACTTTTTAACATTCATTCTTGGTGCATTCTTTGGAGGTTAGGTTTGCATCTTCACATTATACAAATACACCCTAATTGGTTTGCGAATCCACCCCTTACCCCCCACCTCCCATCCGCTATCCCATGCACACACTGCATTGCATATACACACACACTCATCGCAAACGCAGCACAGACAGTAAAACTCACTCTCTGTCCTCTCTATTTGCATTTGTCATCTGGTCGAATATCCACAATACTTTGTAAAATGCTGTGAAACCGATAGTGCTACTATTTAAAACGCACATTCACCAGCGATCTCCCTTCTCTTACGCTTTCGCCTTTTCAACGTGATAGCTCAATGCAATAAACACTGAAGACATCTGCAATCTCCATTACCAAACGCCGTTTGGCCCGCCGGTTGCTGTGGCCCAGGTTAGGTTTCAGAGTGATGCTTGACTTTATCCTCGCCGGCAGTGCAAAACAATCATCGTGGGGACCTTTGGCTCTGACTGGCAATCTGTCGAGAGGGAAACAGTTCAAAAAGGCCGACTGGTATTCACGCGGTACAGGTGTCAGTCAGTTCGCTAATTCATGAAGTATAGCGAATTACTGCAGGTGAACTATATAGTAGGGGTCAAATGGACCGACTGGTATCACTCGGTACAGGCGTCAGTCAGTTCATTGATTCCTGAACAAAACAGTGGGCACTGTGGAAGAACTGGACTTTTGTCAGGTACTGTGAAATGTGGGGTACAGTTAACGAGTACTGTTCTGTCCTAGCATCTTAAAAAAGGGCATGCGGACCGTGTCGTCATTGCACATGTAAATTGTTGTAACCTATCAGACTACAAATGCCAGGACTGATCGAAACAAAATATTTATCTTTTTCATCAAGAATGCAAAGAAAATTATTTGAAGCATAATGATAACGAGGAAGGAAACACGAGTTCCACGGTTTTTTAAAGTTGTCATTTCACAAGTTCAGATGTCTGAAAATACTGAGTAGGTGTGAGCTGTTTGCTCGCCCGTCATCTCTCTCTCTCTCTCTCTCTCTCTCTCGCGCTCTCTCTCTCTCTCTCTTCTCTCTCTCTCTCTATCTCTCTCGCTCTCTCTCTTACCAATTGATTGCCATAAAATAATATAATCTCTCTGTTTCTGAGATAAAAAAAAAAGATTCTGTGGTCTGTTTAATTTGGTTCAATTCCTTTCTGGTTTGGCTTTTATTCACCTGTCTTTCTTTTTTTTTCCTCAATGTTTTTCTGCATTGCTTTTTTAAACTCTCTGTATTGTATTTCAGATTTATTTGTTTAGACATTACTACTCATTAGAATAACTTGTTAGACGTTCTTTTTTTCATTTCATTTTTTCTATTCTATATATTTCCCTTTTCATCTTCCTTTTTTACTGTTATGCATCAGAATTTTTAGACGATCTTTTGTGTCTGTCCTAGTTGTTTTTTTCCCCTTTAACCTGTTTCTTAGGGGATCTATCACAAAAATTTTTTCGGACATAGCAAGACCCACTGATGTAATTGATTTACCTCATTTAATTCACCATAATTCGTAGTCATGGATTGAATGAAAGTTTCAATAAGCACAATCTTTGTTTTGAACACTATGGATGTTTTGTTGGTTAGCCTTTTCCTCTCAGTGAACATTTGAAAATTGTATGATTTCCATCTTTTCTGTCTGTCGTTAAGGCCCAATGATATATTTGAAACACATTGATTACATTTTTCCATAGGCCAAACTGAAGGGCAAAACAAAGACTGCTGTTTTTTACAAAGTACTAAGCGATGATGCTACATGCAAGATCGAGAAGCAAATTTACTATTGTGGTCATGTAGAAAGGGCAATACACAAAAAACTCAATACAAGTTAGCAATATAAGTGTGGGTACATCTATCATTCAGAGAGAAACAGTGAGCAAGGCTGCAGATGTTTCTAAATAATACATCACAGTAAATTTAAAGGGGAAGGAGATTTATTTCAGGATGAATGTTGGTTTTTCGCATAGAAAACTCAAATGCGTTCCAGTATATATTAATATATATTAGAAAAAAAAAGAAAAAGGAAAAAAAACTTAAAAATGTATCGCAGGGGACATTCACAGACATTCAGCTCCAGCCACGCATTTTCAATGGAGAAATGTTTTGGCAAGCTCTGAAACTGACAGACCATCGTACAATGACAATGGCTCCTGGTTTGCCAGAGTTAAAAATCTTGGTATGGTATAGAAAGACATCGACCTAGCCGCCTTGGCGAAGTGTTTAGCGTCGCGTACTCATGGTGGGAGATCGTGGGCTCGAATCCATCAGTTCATGTGGATTTTTTTTGCACCGACCGGCTCCTACCAGAATTGAGTTTGCTGCGGACTCAGTTGGCTAGATGGGACCAACTGTCGAGTTCTTTCATTCACTTATTGGATGCGTTCTGTGACGTGTTTGCTCTAATTTCCTGACCGACGCTGCAGGTGCTCGTATCTCTCGGACCTGGTTGATGCCGGGATATATTATGAAGGGATAGCGTAGAGTACAAGGCCTGTCATGTAGTATCTGGACTGAAATGGAAATCTGTAGCATTCATATTAATCATCCTCATTCTCATCGATCAGCATTAAAAAAAATGTCTCAAATTTCTGGGGCCCTTCATGCCCTGCTCTCATGGTGTCCTCAATTTCGATGTCCTCCTCCAAAGACGATCGGCCTTGGTTTGGTTCCGTCGGGGTCACCGGTATCGGCGAGTACATGGGGGCTGTCGTAGGACGGACGTGGTGGGCGCTCTGGAGGGAGAGCTCACTCACGCCGGCTCCGCGGGACTGAGCAATTATTGTTGTAAGTAGGGCTTGTAGGTGGGTGTCATGCGTATGTTAGATCAGAAACAGGCGCCACTGACTCCACCGAAGTGGGACTCGGCGGCAGTGCAGTGTCTCCTCGGTGGGTTGCCTCTTGGGGTGAGACTTGACATTGACCTGCTCCTGTGGACTGCGGCAGCGGGGGCCGACGGGCTGTGGCTGTGGGACATGTCTGAATGATCGGCGTTTGGTGTGCACTGCCATTCTGAGGTGGCGCAGAGGTTGGGACAGCAAAAAAAAATACAAAAAAGAAGAAGAAAAAAAAGAAAGAAAAGGACATTGAATATACGAAGCACAGAGACAGTACAGACGATTGTAAGTGCTCACTCACAATCTTTTGCAGACAAAACACTTGATATAAACTGTGAACAAGAGGCGCTATTCATTATTGCTGCCCTAACTTACAAGTTGGAAGCACATGCATTACATAAAGGTGGATCAGGAAACTAAGCGATTGTCGCTGTATTATTATGCATTTTGAAAACTCTCGTTGGTTGTGAGTGTAGTGGTGAATACCTAATTTGTTATAATTGTTAGGCACAAGGCAGTTCTTGGATGATCTGTATCAAGCGGCACACAGGATGAGGGGAGAAAACTGGGTCTGTTGACGTTACACATACACTATCTGTCCCTGATCAAACATTTAACAATTTTGATGATTATTGATTGCACCACCCGTAGCGCCAGGTTATTTCTTATCAAGCAAAACAAAGAGCTGAGGGAAAGGTTTGTAACAAATCATCATGTAAGTTTACATTTTGGTTTGTAGATTCATGGCAAATTTTGCCCATAGATTACTTTTTAAAAAAGTTGTGGTCACATTAATGATATCAAATTAGTTTCAGGCTAATGCATTCGAAGATAAACATCTTAAAAAACATTTGTGGAAGTCACAGGCCTCTAGGTATAGATTTTTTTTTAAAAGTATAATATGAGAATACGCAGAAAGAGAAAAGGAACGCGTGCATGCTCTTCTCTCCTCTACTCTCTCTCTCTCTCTCTCTCTCGCTCTCTCTCTCTCTCTCTCTCTCTCTCTTCTTCTCTCTTCTCTCTCTCTCTCTCTGTGTGTTCTGTATGTCTGTCTGTCTCTGTGTGTGTGTGTCTGTCTGTCGGTCTCTGTGTGTGTTTGTGGGGGAGGGGGGGGGGGCGTGTGTGTGGTGATGATGATAATGATGATTGATTATCATTATTATGGTGATGTTGTTAGTTGTTAAACCATCGATGTCCCGGAAGTAGTCCCGGAAGACGTCCAGGAAAGACCGTTGCCACTGGAAAGACTAGACTGACGGGCTCTCCGTTGAGCAGGCTCCCCACCTTCGCCTTTCTCCAACTTGCACTGACATAGAAATAAACACTCCCTAGGATGCAGCACTGGATTCACGAAAAAGGGGGGGGAAGAAAAGGACTCTAGCCAATGGAAACTAAACCCATGTGTCTGTGGAGAGAAATGTCTCTATGCGAGGCACGATCATTGGGACGTAAAGGAGCTGAATGAAGGGTCTGATGAATGAAAACGCAGCACACTGCGCCAGCAGATCGTCGGGTAAACAAGGCTTCGGTTCAAAAATCACAGACTTGGTCAAGGGTTATCCACGCTTCTTCTTATTTAGAAGAATTTATACAGGAGGCAATTTGAGAAATATTTTTTTTAAAAAGTCCATCATAGCAGATGAGCTGATTGAAAGAGAAAAAGCTGAAGCCACAATTTAGCCACATATGAAAAAATTGTTATATGAACCTCTTGGAATAGAACAATCAAAGTTGAAAAAGTAAGACGTCAGCGAGAGATGGACATTCGGAGGAGGACAGGGAAATGAATGGCTGCCTAAAAAGCTTAGAGAAGGGTTGAAAGACTCTTAGAAGACCACAGAGCCAGCAGAGTGCTCTCAGCAAAACAGATCATCGAGAAGAGGGGCTGAAAAGACTGTTAGGAAGACCAGAGCCAGCAGAGTGCTCTCAGCAAAACAGACTCATCGAGAAGAGGGGCTTGAAAGACTTGTTAGAAGACCGCTGAGTGCAGCAGAGTTGCTCTCAGCAAAACAGACTCATCGAGAAGAAGGGGCTGAAAGACTAGTTAGAAGAACCACTGAGCCCAGCAGAGTTGCTCTCTGCAAAACAGGCTCATCGAGAAGAAAAGGCAAAAAAAGTAATCATAAAAATTGAAACCTCAAGATGGCTTCTTCAAAGGACCTTGCACTTCCGCCAGGAATCTATTCGCTGAAGCCAATCGGGGTACACTGACAGTGGACCAAGAAATGAAACTTGGAGAGAAGAATCTCATGAAAACATATTTTCGAACCCTCAGAGCGAAAACGCCACTTGAAATCCATAGTTGGTGCGTCCGGTAGCGCAGAGAAAATGTTCAGCGATCAGCTCCAACATGCTGGATGAGGTAGTAGCAGTGGTTACGGAAAGTCGGAGCCAGGGAGTTTCATCGACTGACCTGATGGGAATACCCTGATTGCTGTCCCTATGAAGGGGTGCTCTGTCGCCATCGGTGAGATACGAGCACCTCATCTACTCCAGTGCTGATCGGACAAAGATCGCACCCACAATCATCGCACAGATACCGTAAAACATACTGTCATTCTTTTTATCTAAGCATGTTCTGTCTACGTCTAGAATCGTGGCTTAGGAACTTAAGAGACATTCTCAGCCTGCACCGTTACCTTCCCTGTTGCCACGGGACTTAAAAGACAAGCCGGAGTAGTGCCTCTTTGATTCCGGGCGAAATGTTTGCCTTACCCAAGCAGGGACGTTTTGAGTGCAAGATGCGGAGTGTGCAGTACCCTCCACCACCCTCTCAGCTATTAGGTTTTCCACAGATGTAGATACTGCCACGCGTTTGGGGCGGTCCTGCACATACAGGTTTGTTGTTCAGAGTCAGAGCCGTCTGCAGGAAGTTTTTCCAAGGTCCAAGAGGCCTTCTTCCTTTGGCAAAACGATGTCTGTATTTTATTTCCGGTCTATCGCTTTTGTTGAAATTTGTATACAATCTTATTGTTCAGCATTGCGCAGGTTTTGTGTCGTAAAACCTATGAAAAGCCTGGTATCTGTTTGTTTTGTATGTAGATCAACAGTGCTATCTTCCATCCTGTGTATTCCTTTGCACTGTACATGCATAGCTCTCACATTTAAGTCGGTACTAATCCGATAGCAATTGAAAGTACGTTTATTGTCATTCTATATGTATGCCTGTCTGTCGTCTGCTGTGATTCTTTCTTTTCTTCTCTTTCAGCTCCGTATCCAATATACTTTTCCCCCTTCCTCCCTCTCCTATGCTCTCTGTGTATTGATTCTGTTTCTCTGTCCTCCTCTTTCCCTATTTCCTACTTCCCATCTCCCAAACTCCACCCCCTACTCTCTCTCTCTCTCTCTCTCTCTCTCTCTCTCTCTTCTCTTCTCACTTCGCTCTCTCTCTCTCTCTCTCTCTCTCTCTCTGTCGTAGCCGAAAAACCGATATTGCACTAGAAGGAGTTCAAGACCCTAGAGGGTTTTCAAGTCTCCTTTAGGAGAGTTTCTCAACACATTTCTGCATAGAAATACCAGTATCTTCTTTTCAAATGAAGACAGTGGCTCTCTTTCGATTAGGCACCATTGCATTGGTTTGTTCTTAAAACGGTTCATTTCTATGCAGTTGTCTCTCTCTCTCTCTATCTCTATCTCTCCTCTCTCTCTCTCTTCTTCTCTCCTCTTCTTCTCACCACACACACACACCACACACACACACACACCCACAGAGAGAGAGAGAGAGAGTGGAGAGTCTGGAGAGAGAGGAAAGAGAGCGAGAGAGATGAGTGAGAGTAAAGGAATTGTTTCAAACAAAACCAAAGGGACGGTTGTGCCGATCGAAGGGAAGCCGAGGTGAAGGGAACGCCCTAACAGGTCGTTGGTGCTTCACTGTCGGTCAGTGCAAACTTTTGCAAACAAGTCACCATGACAGCGTTGTATTCAGTTTGGAAACATCTTTTGAAGAATCAGGTCAGACGAAAATGCTGAAGCACAGAGAAAGTCGATCGACTTGCACAAGACCAAGCATGTCTCCTAACCTGCATTCACGCTGCCTCCAACTCCTCTAAGTTTTTATTACAGTCAAATAAAAACACGACAGTAAAAGTTTGTTTTTATTCATTTGTTTTAAAACTTCCCCTCTCTCTCTCTCTCTCTCTTCTCTCTCTCTCTCTCTCTCTCTCTCTCTCTCTTCTCTCTCACACACACACACACACACACACACCACACAACTCACACACCCACACTTTATTTTCTTTCATGCAAAACACATATAAGCGCGGCGCGCGCACACAACACCACACACACACACACACACAACCACACACAAACATCACACCACACACACACAAACAAACACCACACACTCACACACACACCAACACACACACACACACACAAACACACACACACACACACACAACACAAACAATCACACCACACACACACACCACACACACCACACAACACCACACCACACCCTCCCACATCACACACACCACAATTTATTTTAAAGTTGTTATTATGCGTAGATTCAAGTCAGTTCTACTGCAATGAAGGAATTTTAGATTAATAGTTCGACTGAGATGATCACTGAAAATAAATAATTTAGTACATTTCCTCTCATCCAAGAGACACTGAAATCAACTTTTCTTTGGGTGCCCCTCCCACTGTGGGTTTTATCTATAATGAAAAGGTTGATGTTCTGGCAAAGAGAGGAGCAAAACGATCATCAGATTCGCAATTTTTGAACTTCTCTATGTCAATGCAAGAGTGCTGTACTTTGGCAGAGAAAGTACAATTTTCTAATTTTCATTTGATAGAAAGAGAAACTGGGTGTTTTGGTTTACACGATGAAATGAGAAGTATTCATGAAATGTGGGAGCCGGAATAGCTCGTTGGTAGAGCGCCTGACTCGTAATCTTGGTGATCCTGGGGTTGCGGGTTCGAACCTCCGCCGGGGCGTTTCGGTACAGGGGGATTTTTCCCTCGGAGTTAACATTGGTTCTGACTCCTTTTCCCATACAGTCCTTCGAATGAGACTATAAACCGAGGTTCCGTGTGTGAACGCACGCATAACATCTTGCACACACGTTAAAATCCCATCACCAACTTTCGGAAGAGTAGGCCAGTTTGGCCGTTGGTATGGATGACACGTTACACATAGCATGCACCCTGCGTGAGAAATGGAAAGAATGAAGGAAGTAAGGAAAATGAGTGATCGATTATTGAACGATATGACTGGATGGCACGGGAAACGACTGAATGAAGCGCCAGCTGGCAGCTCTTCAGTCGGCACTACCCAGGTAGGCAGCCCGTTGTGTAAACGAGTGTTGATTGTAAAGCGCTTAGAGCTTGGCCTCTAGCCGAGAATAGGCGCTATATAAGTATTCATTATTATTATTATTATTATTATTAAGTAAGTACGATCAAAACATTTATCGTAGACGACAGATAAGTTCCTTGATCTGTAGATGGAAATTGGATTGTTTTAAAACAAAGTATGTAAAAATGTACATTGTATATGTGGTCATAGCATATCAACTGATCACATTCTTTTGTGTAACTTAATGAAGAAATTCATTCCAAATACGTCTGTACAGCCTAGTCAAATGTTTTCCGGTCACTGTCAGCAAGTGAAACGTATCTTTTCTTTTTGCACTTAGCTAAAAGTCCAATTGGCAAATATTTATAACATATAACAGTCAGTGGTGCGATGAGACAGAAGAGTTACATATTTCGAGGGTTTTTTGGTGTGGGTTTTTAGTGGGTTTTTTTTTTTCTTCTTTTTTTCAGTCTTTGATTAAGTGGATTTTCTACTTTTGTGTTATTGCTGTAGATAAGTTAGTTATTTTACCTCATAGTGTTAACCTTTTTTTTACCCCCCCCCTCTCTCTCTCTCTTCCCCCCCCCCCCCCCTTTTTTTTTTTTTTCGTCTAATATCACGTAATGTGGAAAGACGTAAAACAGAACAACAA
>CM031596.1:100774533-100797033 GCA_018398815.1 Conus ventricosus
TATAATTACTAAACTATGGAGCAGTTAAACTTTATGACAAAAACTCCTCATTGCTCATTGATTTGTGGCAGACTGGTTGTGGAAAAACAATATTTGTCCTAGACCTATTACAAACAGTTTATCGCTATAATTTTGATCATATTGTGATTTTCTGTCCAACACTTAAATGGAACAAAGCATATCATGATAGAAGGTTTATATGGACAGATGATGAAATATATTTAGTTGATCCTAGCAATAAACTAAGTGAGTGTTTAAAACAGTTTTATAGACTGTTTGAAGGAACGCAGGCACTATTTATTATAGATGACTGTTCGGCAGAAAGAGACATAGTTAAAAAAAGAAATACTTTGTCAAAACTGGCTTTCAGTGGAAGACATGCTGGAATAAGTGTGTGGATTTTATGTCAAAAATATAACTCAGTTTTAAAAGACTTTAGAGAACAGTTAAAGACTGTAGTTTTATTTCACATGAAAGACAGAGACTCATTTGAAGAATGTTTGCGCGAAAATGATGTTATTGAAAATGATCAAGAAAAACACAGGATTAAGCAAAAATTAAAATCTGAAAAGTTTAGTAAATTAGTATTGAAAACGGATAATCCTACACAATATGTTTGTTTGTAGGGCCGTTATTTTTTGGTTATTGAAGTCTTACTTGGCAGAGAACTATAAAGGGGCATTCTGGAGTCGCCTGGCCGAAACTGGTTGAGGCCGGGTGAGCCAGAATGCCCCTTTTATAGTTCTCTCATGCGAAACATTCCTCGCATGAAAATACAATCATTTATGTGTATACATACCTGCGCTTGCAGTTGCATATACAAACACACTCACACCTCAATGCCATCACAACAACCAGTGTAGTCTGCATCAGCAGAATTCATTCTTTATACGATTGGTGGTTGGATTGCAGTCATGAATAGTTACAAGTAAAACGACATTGTTTCTAAAACAAGCTTTTTGTTTTTCCTTTCAGAATCAGAAACTATGGCATCTACTGTTTGTGGCCCTTGTGGTGGTTATGGTTCTGGTAAGATTGGAAAATTTTCTATATCCACACTGTCATTTGCGTTTTCCTTTTCCTCTTTAAAATGCATGGTTACCTTTTTTGTTGTTGTTGTTCTGTATTCTCAACAAGTTAATCCATGATGCTCATTTCCAAAAGATACACTTGCAAAATTATTTTTCGCTGTCATTAATTCTGGGATATTATATGGAGCTGTCATGGGAATTTTAATTCATTTGATTGAGCTTGCCACAAAGTTCAGTGAATTTGAGTGCACATTATTATTGTTTTTTACATACAGTCTCACACACACACAGCGCGCGCGTGCACGCACACACACACACACACACACACACACACACACACACACACACACACACACACACACACACACACACGCCCGTGCACACACTCACTCACACACACACACACACACACACACACCACACACACACACACACACACACACATGTGCATGCACAGCCCTGATGTGGCCCTTTGCGGTCGGCTGGGCTTAAGCAGCATTATCTTATCTTACACTGTGCATGCAAACTCTAAAACACATGCACATTGAGGCCAACACTCGTGTTCATATTTATTCATTTGCTCTCTTACATATGACACATCACATTTTTGCTTTCAGTGATTGACGACCAGAACTGTTACCTTTTTTTTTTTTTGTTCATCAGATTACCATTGGATTGAGTATTTACCGAAGCTTTGACGTGACAGGCCATGGCGTCATGTACATGCTGCTGGGGCTCAATCTCATTGGATTCTGTGTTCTGGAGATCATTATGGTGAGTGAAAGACGAAGAGTTGCATAACCAGAAACAGTGTTTGATGATGAACAGTGTAGACAATGAAATGAGAACTGATTTGTATACTGAACTTACATTAAGCATAATGTGGCAGCAAAGCATTCATGTCTGGAATTAGTAAAGAACACGATATTCCCTTAGCCAACCATATCAAAAGGAAAGCAAGACAGATACTGTAGTCAGTTATGTTTGTCTTTTACATATGTCGGGCTTCTTGCTGTCCAAATGTCTCCAGGCATTTCAGTTTGCAGCGGTGGAATGCCTGGCAGTGGTCATCCTGTCTTCATCACTGGCTTGATTGACTCTGTATTACAAAACATGATTGGTAATGGAAAGAAATTTTGCATTCCGATTGGAAGGAAAATCCAGTACCTCTGACATTTACATTTATTAATAAATTTCATACAACACAGAAAAATGTTCTCGTTGATTTGGAAAGAAAGCCCAGTATCGTCATTATTTACTTTGAATCAAGAAACATGAGTGATGGAAATAAGTATTGTGTTCAGTTAGGAAAGAAAGCATAATGCAATTGTCATTCACTTTTAACCAGAGGACATCGTAAGTAACGGAGGGACATGTGTTCAAGTATGAAAGAAAACCCACTATCACTGTCACAGAGTCAGTGGAAACCATAAGAAATGGAGGGAATTGTATTCAGTTATGAAAGGAAACTCGGTATCATTGTCATTCACTTGTAAGTCGGTGGTGGATATTACAAGCAAGGGAGGTAAATGTGTCCAGTTCGCAATACCTTTGTCATTTACTAAGTGTCAATAGTGACCTTCTGTGGGAGAGATGTTATTGAAATTATGTGATCTTGCCTCTTTGAAAGTGTCAGGAAAGTTGTAAATGAAACGATAATGCATTGTTGTATGGGTTTTTTCCTACAGAGGTGCGGTTCTGTTTCTGTCTCACCATCTCTGTCTCACTCTATTTCTGTCTCTGTCCGTCTGTCCGAGTTCTCTGTCAGCCAGGCCATCTGTGTGTGTGTGAGTGTGGGTGTGTGTGAGTGTGTGTGTGTGTTTTTGTGGCATTATGTGTTTGTTAAATTTGTCTTTCTGTGTGTGCATGTGAGCCTTTATTCAAGTTTGTTCTATTTTCAGTTCAGTGTGACCTTTCACCTGTTAATATTGTTATGATTTACTCTTGTTTGTCAGATTTCTCTTTTACAAGTTGCAGGTGCCATTGTTTATTTTCTATTGTTGTTTAAAATTTGGTTTAAAAAAAAAAAGTTTGATGCAGATAGATGTTGAATTTGTGTGTGTGTGTGTGTGTGTGTGTGTTTTCAGATAGTGTTTGTCCGTAAAGGGCACTTGCCAGAGGGAAAAACATGGTTCCTGTATCTTGTTGGAGGAGCCGTCTTTTTGGAATCCATCTTCACGAATGTTGCTCTCTTCCAGTAACTGTCAAATGCGCTGACTGGTTGGCTACATATACACACTGTTCAGGGATGGGTTTACTTTCTCACAATTTTTTTTCCCTCTCATGTACTGTTTTGTTTTCCTTTCAGGTGACTTTACTCATTCTGTGCATGCAGTAGGTGAATAGGTTTGTACATGAACATGTGCGCATGTACATGATGTAAATATGTCGGATTCCGTCTTTTATTTTTCAAGGTAGGTGTGTAGGTATCCACATTTTAGCTTAACATCAGTTTACATTTTGAGATGGAAAAGGTGATTTGCGGTGTGTAGGTGCAACTACATTGGGGACTAAAGACTTACCAGACCTCTTTACCCTCATGAATTTGGCATAATTTCATACATTTTCATGCCTGATTATGCCACTGCACCATTAACAGCCATATTACCCATTTTTGGCATCTTGAATCACGTTTTCGCCAGATTGTCGTAATTAGTTGAAATGTATGATAAGACGACCATTTTCAGAAACTGAGCTTTATTTTGTTCCAGCTATCAGAATCAGTCGTTGGGTTGTGTCACATATGTGAAACATAATTATGTCCAGCTAAAAATTCATCAAATCTGGTCGTGGGTTAAAAGAAAGTCCCTGGCTTTCTGGAAACCAATGTAAATCATCCAACATGGATACATGGCCTTGTGT
Source organism: Conus ventricosus (assembly GCA_018398815.1). Taxonomy (NCBI): domain Eukaryota; kingdom Metazoa; phylum Mollusca; class Gastropoda; order Neogastropoda; family Conidae; genus Conus; species Conus ventricosus. The sequence continues at coordinate 100,778,427 of CM031596.1, forward strand.
TAAGTCAACATTTTGATGAATTTGTACGGGGGCCTAGGGCCTTAGCTTGGAGTGCAAACTTGACTTACATGTCGGTGTGCACTCAACAGAGTTTTACTCGGCACACAAACTGACAGGGATTTGTGCAAACAAAAACAAGAAAACCAACCAGAAAAAGAAAAAAGAAGTGAACTTCTTTCAAGAAAATCATCATGGCAAGAACAGCAAAACAGCCCGGTATGACCATTTCTTTGTCGTTCCTTCTTTTTCTTTTTAACCTTTAGTAGTTTTCAGTCCATATCCAGTTCCAGTATTCTACCTTCTCTGAGCTTCTACACACACACACACACAAAACACACACCACACACACACACACACACACACACACACACCACACACACACACACACACACACACACACACACACATTTCCATCATTGTCATTTTGACATTCACACACACTTACATCTACCCTTTCCTTCTTAGAACTTGGGTTAACAATTAACAAGGAAAACATTCAATTAGTGTGATGCATGGCATGTTAAGCTGGAGTGAAAATACCACCATAAATGTCGGAAGCATCAGGATGAAATTGACTAAAGTGAAGCTAAAAGAAGCCATTGATCAGCTGCAGTAATTGTGAATCTCAAATCCTTTGTGGACACGGTTTTAGTACTTCAAAACTGACAGTTTTTTTTGGGATTTGGTGGACACTTTTTACCACTACTGTTTGCTTTATAAGATTATTTTAATTTCCAAGAGGAACTGGACAATATTTTTTACATTTAAAAAACATTAGATTTCATTTATTTCTTTTCATAATCGAGTGTATTATGAAAGGTGCTTATGTAAAAGTATTGTAAGACTCGCTCTGAAACCATCAAACCCACTTGAAAAGACAGGGAATGAAACTTACATGCAAACAATCGTGGATTTCCATGAATCTCTATGTAAAAGTATTGTAAGATCTCACTCTGAAACCATCAAACCCCTTGAAAAGATAGGGAGTGAAACTGGAGTGAAACTTACATGCAAACATATCGTAGAGTTTCCATGAATCTCTATGTATGTGGTGAAAACACAAGAAAGTGTTATGAATGACTTTAACTGTTAAGACGATTTGAATAAACGATGTGGCAAAGACTGGCAGGAGGAGGAAGCACATGTCATCGAATGTCTGGATTTTGTTGAAATGCCGATATAACTAATTTTTTAACTTCAATTACTATTTTTTTGTTTGTCTGTATTACTCCAAAGAAATATAAGTGGTAAACAGGTCTGCACAAATGCACAGCTGTGTGTGTAAGGTTTGTATAATCAAGAAATGGTTTGAATGATCTGAATGGTTTAACACAGATGCAGATGTACTGCCCAGGTCAATAATGATAACATATTGAGATTGTGATTTGAATTTGTAAGGTGAATTTCAAAGGTTGTGTCCTTGTAATTGTGTGGAAAGTTGAATATGTTGGGGAAACAACCTTTGGCATTTACTGATTCACCCTTATAGCGTCTATTTCAGACTTTGAAAGAAATGCTGTCACTCTATGTTTGAATCATTTTTAATTTTTATTTTGCCCTCCCCATCTTACTCTTTCTTTCTGTTCTCCTGAAATATCAAGAGGCAGCAATGGTCTTAATTGTTGACTGCTTAAAACGTTGAATCCACTGCGAAATAATATTATGGAAGACTGCCGTTAAAAAGCCCTCTGAGCATAAATGTATGACTGAAAAGTCCTTTGTTTTCACACACACACACACACACACACACACACACACACACACACACACACACTTCATATATATATATAATATATATATATTCACACACACACACACACACACACACACACACTCACACACACACACACCACATTGCTTTATGACTGAAAAAAAGTGTATGAAATCAATTTTTTTTTTTCCGGACATCAGAAGACTGCAAAATTTTTACGGACTATTCTCCATTGATATTTATGCCTACACAATCGGTACTAGTTACATAGAAACACATTTTTAAATCATATTTCCAATATGCTTATTTCACTGATACTTGCAACCAACTGTATGTCATCAATATTTCCTATTTGATTTTCATTCATCGACCGATACTTAAAACCACCATATTTCATCGAAACAGCTTACAGAGAATGTGATCACTCTGTTGAAGTGTTACAGTGTGTAAATACTAACCCATTTATGGTGCATCACATCTACTTTTCTTTATCATGATGATTTATGGTGCTTAATCTTACATAAGCCCTAAGCGCTTACAAATACAGAAAAGATGAAAGAAAACATAAATGAACACCAATAAGAAGATAAATAATGAGAGAAGTACCATGCATCTACAAACAAGAGTGCATGTTGTCACACACCCACAAACACACACACACACGCACTCATGCATGCTCACTGTCTCACAAAACACACACAACAGCATGCGCGCACACATACCCAGCACGCATGCACACACACTCACACACACAAGTCACAGAATTAATGTGACGGGAAGGTGAAGGGGAACAAAAAACTGCTAATTGATAGGTGAAGAGGTTGTTTTAAGAGATGCTTCGAAGGACGACAGAGAGAGTGAACTACGCAAAGATACTGGGAGTTTATTCCAAGAAACGTGATCCTGAAAAGAAAAAGAGCAATCGTCGTAGTTTTAGTTAGAAATACGTCAGGGCAGACTACATAAGAAAATGGTATTAAGAATGGACACAAAGGTCAGCAAGGATAGACATCATGCAGTGAAACTTAGCAGATCTTGACTATGTGCCTGTCATTGTATATGATCCTGTACAACCCTATACCATGTACATGCGTTTTCTGCACTGCTGTTAGTGTGAATGCAAATCTGAGGTCTTGATGCGAATGATATCTGTATGATTTGTGTTGTTAAAAAAAAAGGAAAAATGACAAGTCTGCTGGATAATATTGGTGTATCAAATGCCGATTAGATCTGCTGCTGAATTTTACAAAGTCAGTGGTGTGAATCTTGTCACTGGCATAAGCCATAGCCAGAACTATGACAGTCTAGCCAGCAGCTGTAGGGAATCTGGCTTCCCAGCAACTCTTTGCCATGTAGTTTGGAGCTAGGGCATTTGTATTCCCCTCAGTCTGTGGTCCTCATGAATTAGCTCTCAGTTTCTGGCTAGAAGAGGACCAGAACTCTATGGGCAATGACAAAAGCCGACTGAAAAGAGTTTTCAGATGGGTCTGGTCCCGGAGTAACAAAAGTGAACTCCGTAAGGCTTAAATTTCCCAATGTGGAACGTGTGTCGGATAGTGAATTGGGCAAGACACCTGTTGTAGAAGCATACCTTGAGATGCCTAAAGTGTACAAGACCTAGGAATTTGCAGATTCTAATCCCAATAGCGCCAGTAATGTTTCTCACAGCAGAAGGAGCCATGACCTGGGGTCGGAGTCAAAACTCCTATCTTAGGGGAGCTTCTTCTCTAAAGACCTTCTGCTGCCAAGCTCATCCCTTAGAATTATCTTTCTATTTACTTATGTACATAGAAAATATCATTATATTCTAAGAACTATTGTGCAAGCAAAATATCAAGTATTTTGTGCATAGCCATGGAAGTGCATTGATTAAAATAAAGTGTAGTCTATTTGTGCTGTAGTCATTCTCAGCTGTTAATATATTCCTTGTCGTGTGTTTGGCAGACAGCAGTGCTTTAATGATAATGTTCTGCTCTTTCAAATCATCACTAAACTGAGTGGTTCCATGATGAATCTGGTTGAGAAACAGATTCTTGATTTTCTTTGTCATTAATCCAATATTTAATCAGGTCACCTGAATTTTAAAAGGTATAATACGCAAAAATGTATCCAGTCATCGATTCAAAAGGCCTTCTTCAGACCATGCCAGATCTCACGACAGCTTACAAACAGAAGAGCCTGGAAAGAAATGCGGCTGCCTCATCACGTGCCCCCAACGACCCCAGCGTCAGGGGAATGACTGACTGACTGAATTCTTCAGACAGCTTATTGCCTTTTTTCTTTTTTTTTTTTTTAAATATGAAATTTGAAGACAAATCATACTTAAGGTGCTTATTGTAATGCAGATTTCAAGGTCCTAGTTCAAACAGCTTATTACCTTTTTTTCTGAAATTCAAGGACAAAGCATTCTTGAAATGGTTCTATGAAAATGTGTTTCCTTTTCTTGTGTGTGCATGTGTATGAGTTTGTGTACATATGTGTGTGGTGCTTGTAGTCAGATGCAATTCAACATACACATGCGCACACACACACACAAACAAAAATCAACACATGAGCACTGACATGCATGTGTTCACATGCACACACACACACACACACACACACACACACACACACACACACACACATACACACACTCTCTCTCTTAACTGATAAGTGTTTGGTATGATCTGGATTCCATACACATTTTAATCTCCTGCATTAGATTCTCATCCATTTGTTATTATCAAAAATCTTAAACCAGCATTCCTTTTGGCAGCATTTACTATTTAGATGGAGAAAAGGAAATATCAGCCTAGTATAGCTTGTTTAAAATAAAAAGATCTCTTCTTTGAAATTATCGCTCTTATGTAAGATTGCTTTGGATTGGTTTTGTTTTGCTTATGGATGGATCTTGCCTTTTCATGTAAACTTGTCTTATTAGGCTCTTGACATTGCAGTCAAATGAATGTTTAATTAACTTGTGTGGAAAGGGAAGTGTTCTGACAGTTTGAAATCGGTAATCATGCAATATGTCGTTTGGATCTTTTCAAAGGCCAGGTCCTCATCAGATTTATTTCTGCATGTACACAAACTCTTTCTTTTTTTCATTAAAAAAAAAAAAAATATGTAGTGTTTGAAAATGCTGCAAGATGTCCAGCTGTCTTCATGGTCTAGACTCTGAGATGATGAACTTTCTTGATTCCATTTTCAGTGTTAACCATAAAAAAAAAGTGGAACCAGACTGAGTCAAACTATGATCACCATTAATTCATAATAATTTACAATCACATATTAATTCATAATAATTTAGAATCACCATCAATTCATAATAATTTACAATCACCATTAATTCATAATAATTTACAATCTCCTGTTTTCCCTTCTCCTCTCCCTTTTCTCCTTCCGCTCTCTTTTATGCTGTGGCCTCCTTTGTATAATGTAGATTCTGCTTTTAAATTCAAGAAGCAGTAGTATGCTTTGGTTTGTCAGTCATTTGAAATGTTGCATCAAATGCAGAAACAATATTCTTTTAAGAATGCTTATAAAAAAAAAAAAAGTATTGAGAATATGTCTGTGACTAAAACAATCAGAAAAGAAAAAAAACTTACATGCTGTATGCACATGCTTGCACATACATGCCATTCATATGTATACACGACACACGCAAACGCGCGTGCGCACACACATGCACACACACACACACACACACACACACCACAGAAGACCTCGTTCATGACAGAAAGATACATCTTGTATATCTGAGGACAATTTGCATGCATCCATATACTTTGGTGAGTCATTGCCAATTGCACACAGACAGATTTTAGAACTGTAAGTAATTAATTGGTTATATTTCAAAATATTATTTTTATCATGACAGATAATGAAAAACCAAAATGTTTTATCAGAACAGTGGGAAAACTAAACGGTTTCAGTTTCATGTGCAGTGTCACTGTGTGTGGACTAGCCAGTGTGTGCTGCATCACATTTACTGCCCATCTGGCCAGACTGCAGTAAGGAGACTGGCCAGTGTGATGCTGCATCACATTTACTAGCCCATCTGGCCAGACTGCAGTAAGGAGACTGGCCAGTGTATGCTGCATCACATTTACTGCCCATCTGGCCAGACTGCAGTAAGGAGACTGGCCAGTGTGTGCTGCATCACATTTACTAGCCCATCTGGCCAGACTGCAGTAAGGAGACTGGCCTGTGTGTGCTGCATCACATTTACTGCCCATCTGGCCAGACTGCAGTAAGGAGACTGGCCAGTGTTGCTGCATCCCATTTACTGCCCATCTGGCCAGACTGCAGTAAGGAGACTGGCCAGTGTGTGCTGCATCACATTTACTGCCCATCTGGCCAGACTGCAGTAAGGAGACTGGCCAGTGTGTGCTGCATCACATTTACTGTGGCCAGACTGCAGTAAGGAGACTGGACAGTGTGTGCTGCATCACATTTACTGCCAATCTGGCCAGACTGCAGTAAGGAGACTGGACCCAAAGGAAATGCCAGTGTGGGAGAGAAGTCTGACCTTCGCATGCATACGCCCAATGCACTAGTCTGGATAAGAGTGCTTGCTTGCTATATCTCTGTTCTGCTGTATGCTATATATTTGTCCATTACTTTGCAACTGTCTGTACAAAAGCAAATTTGAGTTATTTGTGTGGATGATGTATGCTTGATCTGCGTTGTAAGCTATTCGCTAGAAGAAAAAAAAGGCATGTTTGCTGATCAGTATTGTTTACTAAATGTTCAAATGATAGGCAGTTAAACCTGCTTCATTCATTAAATTTCTTCTATAGTGGTAGCTTTTTTTCTTTTTTAATTAATCCACAAACCATCTGATGTTTGCACAAACCAAAACATGACACCTGTCCTCATTGTAAAGTTTGTAAATGGCCATAATTAAGTTTTGACCGGAAACTATTAAGCAATGAAGTAGAATTTAAATTCTCTCCGTTTCATCTTGTTTAGCTATTGAAATGTGAATCTAAATTTGCATGAAATTGTGTGTGTGTGGATGTGTGTGTGTGTGTGTGTGTGTGTGTGTGTGCGCGCACTTTTGTGCATGCATGGTTTGTATGTGTTTGCAATGTTGTGCGCTTCCAGGAATGTATGCATATGCTTCGTATTATTGGTGATTGTTGTACAACTTGCACACATGTTTTATGTTGAAGTGAATCCGGTGAAGTGAATGAATATGGTATTACGCACATATCCACAGAAGTGCACTTATTAAAATATAATGTAATGTATTGATTCTTGCTGTCTGTGCTGTAGTTGTTCTCGTTGCTTAAGTACCTGTGAGATGTAGATGTAAGAAAAAGTCTGATTCAAACAGTTATTGCTTTTTACTTTTGGTTTCTATGTATGTTGTTTTTTTTAAAATGCTCATTTTATGAGAAAGTCTGTATGTGTGCATCTTTGTGTGTGTATGGGTGGGAGGGGGGGACTGCAGTGCATTTGGTACATGAAACACCACACACACACACACACACACACACACACACACACATAATCAGACCAACTCAACCTTATTGTTAAACGTTTGATGTATTTGTCAGAATTCCATTTAATCTCAAACAGTGGAGTCTGCCCCCCCCCCCCCCCCCCCCCCTCCTCTCCGATTTTTTTGTGTCTTTAGCCTTAAACCTGCATTTGAAAAAAAAATGTGGTTGTTGAAGCATTCACAGTTTAGAAGGAGAAAAAGGTTGTGGTACACTTGATTTCTTTCAAAAAATTGTTGAAGTACTTGTTCCTCTTACATGATGTATCTCCTGATTGAATCTAATTTGGCTCTTGATGGAAACATTAAAAAAAAAAATACTGCTGCCATATATCATGCCATTATTTGAACCTCTAGTTATTGAGTTGCTGATATTACTAGAAAATAAATATTTTATTTGATTAGTATGTGTGGACTAAAAAGCTTATTGAAACAGTCTGGTGTGGATGCTTTTGAAAGTGAAGAGTCTCAGCAGATTTAGTTGTTGTTTTTTAACACAAACTTGAAAACAGTTAGTATGCAGAGAAAACTTTCAAAACTTTTTAAGATCAAAATGACCGGAAAAGTTTCCAAAGCCTGAGTGGTCAATAAACTGAGTTCCACATCCACTTGACATCAAGAAGGGAAAATGATGCGATTAACCTACAGGATCAGATAGTGATTGTCATTTGGTAACCTCCCACGATCTCCTTTCTTCCTTCTCCCCTCTCTTTTCTTCTCCTCCACCTACGTAACCTGTAGCCACATTTGTGTTGTAGATTCGTTTAATCAATTCATTGTCTGAATATGATCTCTTCAAGAGTGGATTTTGTCAAAAGGTGGTGGATAGTAGATCTGTGGTGTTTTCTCCAAATCTGTCCATCTCACTTAGGCTAACCATAGAATATCCCATTCGTTTCCGGCAAACTGGTGAGTCAGACTGTTCATGTTGAAATACAGTGTGATTATCCCTTGTCTTGATGATGAAATTCTTCTTGGGAAACGAAACCCAATTGCATACATTCTACTCCCCCCATTCCACAGCACAGAGAGTGTGGTTATCGTCCATACCGGATCCCAGCTGATCCAACATGTCGTCTGACTTGACATCCAGCCTCTCATTTCAATGGGCAGTGATGAATTATCGTCGGTGTCCGTGTCCTCGCCATGCATGCAGTTGTGGAGGTGGTACCTGTATGTAATTCCGGCCTGGACTGAAAACCAAAAACTTGGTAGCTCTGTAAAATTTTTAGCATTCTTTGGCAAGCTGGATCTCGATACTGGAGCCCCATTCGCAGTCTGATGACCGATGGTGTTTAAGTTTTGTGCCAGTCAACTTGTACGTCAGTTTAGAATGGAAGTCCCCCTTCTCTTAGAGATTGGTTATCCCTTGGAGTTAATGTGGACCCACGCAGCCTCTCGGATTTGATCGACTTGTGACACAGCGATCGTCACGGCAATAGAAACAGGATGATCATGGGAGGAAGCTACTGTGGACACAGTTGTGCGGGATACGCCATATGCATGGAACGAGCTGGTCAAATCAAACAATTAACAGTTGCATATGCTGTTTATCTGGACTGCAGAGGCGGTATGTGAGCGTCACAGTTGTTAGGACAATCGCGACCAAATCGTTTTCGGATCTAGTATCTAAGAAGCAAACTTGAAAGAAAAGTTACTATTCCGCCGAGCGAAAGAGGACAAACAAATTACAAGACAAAACACGGCGCGTTTCGACCTCTTTTCTTCAGGCAAGACAAATAACACTTTAAAAAAAAATTTAAAAAAAAAAAAGAAAAGAAAAAACGTCTTGTTTTGTTTTGCAGTTTGTCTCTTTCGCTTGGCTGATTAGAATTTTTTTCTTTGTAAGTTTGTTTCAGTTTCCGCCCGCCGTCACCTGACTTTGAAAGTAACTATTATAAATGAGATGCCTCAAGAACAATCTCATCGATGGTAGGTAATTAACAAAGAAACAGTGGAATACACCGAAATCTAGCAAAGTCATTGACATACGTCGTTTTGTTGTTGTTGTTGTTTGTTCTGTTTTGCCTGCCCCAAATATCACCAGCACCCAAATTCATGCTCAACCACAAGACTGTGATGATAAAGCAGTTGAAAAGTTTACAAGCGATTTGAAAACGCCGTCCAGGAGACTCCACAGAAGAATGTACTTTTATACCGGAATGCCAAAACGGGACAGGGTGAGTCCTCAAACGAGGGCTTGTAAAAGCTGAAGAATCCCGAGCCTGCTAAAAATGTTCAATTCGAAAAATGTATCGCTGACAGGTTTGCTTTACTGAACTCGGCTGCTTGAGGATGATTTATCTCCAAGCGCGCTGACAACATCAAAGAAAAACTTCCATCCTGACAGTATATTTTAAAATGTTGATAAGAATAGCAGGAAAAAATAACATGTGGTTCACTAATGACTGCAAATATACGATGAAAGAAGGGCTGAAAGTGGATCCCAAAACAATGCGAAGCGTGCATAAAAGAATAGGAACATCGGGCAGAAAATAGGGCCGAAATGTAATGGTTTGTCAACATGTTCCATGACACCACAGCGTTAAGCAAATGTCCAAAGACACAAAAACTTAAAGCAAGTGTAGATGGAGATGGCAAAATAGCCAGCCGTTGATACACTGAAGAAGTTACCAAGCATCCAGCAATTTGAGACCAAGGGCTGCAGGTGCAGCGAATGAGAACGAATCCTTCCTCACAGAACAAAATTTTGAATTCTGGCTCAGTTTCATGCTAAGCCTCACAATGCTTCCATGAATTATAAACGTTTTGGTGCACATGCGTATTTGTGCCCTGTGGCCAGAGGCTACATGAGATTCCATTTTTCTATCGTCTGCGAGACTTTTCACTCCCAAATCCTTTTGCTTTACTAATGGCGTAACAACACAAGTTCACAAATCATGCATATTTCTGCTATCCTTGCCGATAAATGGTGCTTAAATAATTGACTGACCTCAAATTTCGGAACGAAATCGTCTTTTGCACATAAAAATTCTTTTCATAGATTTCCATCTTTTCCAATAGCAGTATCGTCTTTCCACATGAGAAATTCTTCTAAGAGATTTCCATCTTTTCAAACATGTGTACTGGTTTTTTCGACATTAAAAAAAAAACTGATTTATATCTTTTCAAAGAGCAGTTGGTCGTTAACTTGACCTCTCCTGTCAGTCCCGTATTCTGACCTTAGTTTTAACCACTAAGCAGTATTCTGCTCTTTACATAGAATAGTTCAATGCCATAAAAACCAGAATAGAACAATCTTTAATCTGGTCACCTTATGGCGCATGAATAGATGACATTTATATCAAGATAAAGCATGAGCAGTAAAACGTATTCTAGGTTTAGTTGCTCTGGCCGTCTAAACAAAGATGGCGTCTACTTTTACGTGCTCTACGTCATGACATGGCGTCCTCCGTTTTTAGGGCCAGTGGCAGTAAATATGAAAATTTCATCAATACACAACAGGCCCACATCTGTACCAAAATTTGTTTAGTTTTGTCAACAAACAAAGGAGTAAACAAAATCATGGCAAGGTTTTATTTCTTTAGAAGAAAGGGATCCCTGGAGACTCATAAGATATGATAAGGCTTTAGTCCACAAAACATGCCGTCCTGGCCACCCATGACATATGGGGAATCTTTCTTCTGTCACAACAAGCATGTGTCCCCGGAGCACCATGACTAATGGCACGCAAAGTTTTAGGCAACCTAAAGTCAAGTTAAATGTGTCATTGCAGAGGTAACAGTTATCATTCTTGCTTATCACACTTGACCACCAGTTTAATCAGCGTCCTCAGTAAAGTGATGTTGAGGGTTCTGAGTGAACATACTCGAGAACAGACAAAAGAAAGCCTTGCAGAACAGCCAGGCAAACCACAGGCCAGAAAGGAGCAGGTCTCGGTAGACCTTTAGTATCAGATAGTTGACAGAGAAGGAACAGCATCGTGATGTCTACCGCAGCTTCGTTGACTTCAAGGAAACCTTTGATAATAGAATGTAATGAAGAATCCGAACTTTGACTTACGCAACATCGTCCAAGTCATCCCAGCACTCTGTAAAGGTGCAAGCAGCCCTGGTTTTAAACAACAACAAAGCCAGCAGGCAAACAATGACGAGAGTTCTTCCAAACAAGCATGGGAGTACGCTAAGGTTACCTTCTCTCTTCCATTTTAATCAACATTAGCCTGGGGAATACCTGTGTAATGCAGGAACACATCGGGCCTGCAACACTTAATGTTTTACCATGCTGTCTGCGTTTTGCTGATGAGAAAGTGACCGAGAATACAAATACACAATAGAAGTCATCCAGAACTTGCGGAAAGCAATATCAGCTCAGAAATTGGAAAAATTCCCCTCACTTTTGTTGACCTTTCTGTCCATCTGTTCCGTCGCTCCTTCTTTATATCATTCGATCTTCCTACACTTATAATTTGTACCAGCCATTCGCCTTTGTTTCCATTTCTCTTCCCGCTAATTTACGGTCTCCTTTTCGTCTCTCTTTGTCCCTCGTCTGTTTCAGACTTTATGTTTGTCTCTCTCACTAGAGTTTGTCCTTCCTTCAAAACTGCTTTTTTTTTTTTCACTCCCATTCATCCGTCACTTCTTTCTGTGTGTCCTTTCCTTCGTTTCCCCCATATCTCGTTTCTTCCTCTCGTTCATCCACTCCCTCCTCTTTTCCTTCGGTCTGCCGACCTGTCTTTTCTCCCGTCCACCCTCCCTGCGAGTTTTCCTTCTAACTGCTGGTAGGTTCTTCGTTTCTTTACATTCTTTCCTTTCTTTCTTCCGTCTTCGCTTTATTATTATTATTATCATCATCATCATTATCATTATTATTATTATTATTATTATTATTATTATTATTATTATTATCATTGTTATTATTACGTTGTTGTTGTTGTTTCAGTTCTTCGGTTGCCATCCATCTTCCCATAATTTTTCCTTGTCCGCTTTCAGGCCCTGCAATCCACTTGTGCTTCTTCCTTCCTTTTCCTTTCATATTTAAAGGATTTAATGCCACCCCTATAAACATGTTACAATCATTTCATACAATTTAATGACAGGTCTGTTTCCTGTTTTCCTCCTTTTTCTTGCATTTCCAAAATATCATTTATTTTTTTAACTTTATTTATTGATTTATTTCGGGGGGCTTGTTTGATGAGATCTTCGTTTTGTGTTTTGTCGGTTTGCCCTGGGATGATTCTAGAATGGACCAAGAGCGGGTCACTCACGTTTTAATTTGTTCTTAGATGGGACAGTTTCCAGTTTCTATATAAATAATCAAATGTTTTGCGTCTCCTTAGTTTAGATATTTTACTATGACAGGCTCCTCCCCATCCACCGCCTTGCTACACACACACACACACACACACACACACACACACACACACACACACACACACACACTTACACTGTGCGTGTGTGTGTCAGCCCACCTAATTTTAATCGTCTTGCATTTCTTCCACCAGCATCTCTCTCTCTCTCTCTCTCTCTCTCTCTCTCTCTCTCTCTCTCTCTCTCTCTCTCTCTCTCATAAACTTACGTTCTGTGGTTCATGAATTAATAAAGACAGTACACTGATCTGGCTGTTAAAGCTTGTGTGGGTGAGAGAATAGGTGGGTATTTAGTGCATATCTTTGTTTTAGCGCACACGCGATGTTTGTCGGTCAAGCAATGTGTGTGTGTGTGTGTGTGTGCGCGCGCGCGCGCGCGTGTGTGTGTGTGTGTGTGTGTGTGTGTGTGTGTGCGCGCGTCAGGAGGTATACAAGGCTTTTCCTACAGTCCTGAAATAACGTTCATGTTTGTTGCTTTGCTTTAATTACTGGTGTGTGTGTGTGTGTGTGTGTGTGTGTGTGTGTGTGTGTGTGTGCGCGTCAGGAGGTATACAAGGCTTTTCCTACAGTCCTGAAATAACGTTCATGTTTGTTGCTTTGCTTTAATTACTGGTGTGTGTGTGTGTGTGTGTGTGTGTGTGTGTGTGTGTGTGTGTGTGTGTGTGTGTGTGTGACCTTATAAATGATGATGTGTATACTACCTTGAGTATGTACTCTTTTTCGAAAATTTAAGCTTCACAACCTAACCAAAGAATCATCTGTTATCGTGCATATTCATTATCAGTTTAATCTCTCTATTTCGCAGTCTACAGTTTCGTCTCCTAAAATCTATTCCCACGGTTCCTGGGGACTTTGAACTGTATTGACACTGCATGCAAACCAGACACGTGATATAGGCCTACAATACACCCGAGGCGAACACTCTCAACACCAGTCTTCCTTCTTCTCCTGTCAATGATTAATCGAGCTCTCTATTGATTTTAATTTGTTCGTCTGCCTCTTTTCGTGTCTGTCTTTCTCTCCAGCCATGGGTAAGAGGAAAACAAGAGGTTAGGCTACGAAGCCGAAGCCTGTGGAGATCGTGGGAACAGGGCTGGGTCGTCGTCTCTCGGTCGCGATGCTGCTTGGTTTCTCTCCCTTGGTTTCCTTCCCTGACCGTCGAAGAAAAAACATTCACGCGATTCGTTTTGATTAAGGTTGATTCGCTTTAGATCGTTCAAAGGATCAGCCCGCGATTAATCTCAGCTGACATGGGCTGAAGTCCGGGCCAGGTCTCCTCTTTCGCCTTGCCTGCAGGCGTCTCCGACTGGTCCCGGCAAGTCCTGGGTCTCGTGTTGTGATTGGCTCTGAGATATTTCGTCACTATGCCGCGGCCGAGGCTTGGCCGAGGATTTTAATCCTGACAGGGCCTATCATTTTCTTTGGAGGATGCGTTCTTTAATTCAAGGTGAGTGGTGTTTAGAGAGGCGTTTTTGTTTACAGAGGCCGGGTTAGCTGGTCGGCGGGGATCTGGGGAGTGGCAAGGGCGCTGTCTCTAACTTGGGCGTTCCTTTCCCACGCTGTAGTCCGTCCAGTTTGGACCTCACAGGTCTTGATGACCTCTAGCTGGCCGCGCTACCATTACCAAGATTTACCGACATAAATAAAAAATGCGTGTGGATGTGTGGTTGGGTGGCAGTGTGTGTGTGTGTGTGTGTGTGTGTGTGTGTGTGTGTGTGTGTGTGTGCGCGCGCGCGCGCGTGTGTGTGTCGTGTGTGTGTGTGTGTGTGTGTGTGTGTGTGTGTGTTTGAGAGAGAGAGAGAGAGAGAGAGAGAGGGGTGGGGGTGGGGCTAAAGCAAGAGAGACACTGATAACCACTGACAACCAATCTGTCGAGCATCACAATTAGTTTACTTTCTGCCTGCCCGTCTGTCTGCAGGCCTATTACGTCTGTCAACTTCTCCTGTTCAAGTTGATCCAGTAAACACCTGAGATTGACCTTTTCTTAAAACCATCTAAGCGCTTCCGGGAAAGACGACAACGGTTTAAAAAGTTCTTACAGCTACGCAGACATATGACATTTCCCCTTGCTTTAATTTCCATTGAAAAAAAAAAATTCTCCCACCCTGACTGTCCCTCTCATTGGGAAAGTCGTCCAACTTAGAACCCATACAAGACAGAACAGACACCTAATCATCATATAGTGAAGACAATCGGGGATTTAGTAAAATGTGATGACGCAGAATCGGATAGAGTAAACCGACAGTAAAGACAAAATCAAATGGTTGTAGAGTGGAAAATTACAGAACGTAAACTATAACAGTGTGTTTGTTCCGTTTGTAACTCTTGGTCAGCTGGTGTGTTACAGGAAGTTGGTCCGTAAATTCCGATCCACTATTGGGGACATCACATTTTTAGTGAGAAGAAAAAGAATTAGCAGAAGAAGAAGTAGAGGTAGAACATGGGAAGAAGAAGAAGAAAGAGGAGAAATGAAAAAAACAGTTAAGCAAAAACAAACAAAATTCCAAATGTTTGTTGCCTGTTTAACGCTTGTTTATTCTCCATCCTTAATGTGTGAATTCTTCTAAAGGAAGGCACTCGTGCAAACTATCACATCGACTCTTTGTCTTCCTTGTGCGGTCATCAGTTATCTCGACAATTGTGGATCCCCATACTTCCCAGCACATGTTCAGACAGACAGTTTGATGAAAACTAACTTTTTCAGTCACTCATTCAGTCGTTCCTTTCTGGTCAACCCATCCATCCACACTTCAAAAAGCCAGAGAGAGAGAGAGAGAGAGAGAGAGAGAGAGAAATAATAACAACCCACACGTCCACATCAAAGGCCGATCTGGCAGACGACAGTCCACTGATGTGATCACGAGGTGTGTTGAGAACAGCGCTCCCCCCCCCCCCCCCCCCCCCCCCCCCCCCGAACGCCATCTTCTTCATAAAGGCGGTGTCAGGCTGACAGGGAATTTCACCTGTGAATGGGGAGGCCTCGGCCATGCCGGAGGTGGGTTTTATCCGGGCACACACGCTGCCTACTTTATCAGCGACCTTCCCTGCGCGATGGACATTTGATTAGGGCTAACTGTTCGCCCCCGTGTGAAGTCAGGAAAGCCCGGGATTATTCTCCCCACCAACTTGCTGACGGCCGTCCTCGATCTTTCGGGTCGAAGACGGAATTTGTTATGGTAATTATTGTATTATCTCCCTTGGAGTGTCGCGACTATTTTAGGGTGACAGGAAAGCCATTTTATGTAACAGGAAAAAAAAAGTGTTGGATTGTTGTTGTTGTAGGACGAAGAAAAAAAAAAGCAGCTGAGTTTTTCACTTCTTGTTGCTTTTTGCCAGCGGTGTGTGTTATGCAGAATTCACACACACACACACACACACACACACACACACACATACACACACACACTCCCCACACACCACACACACATACGCGGGCGCTCCTCTCTCTCTCTCTCTCTCTCCTCTCTCTCTCTCTCTCTCTCCTCTCTCTTCACTGTGTGTGTGTGTGTGTGTGTGTGTGTGTGTGTGTGTGTGTGTGTGTGAATCCGACAATTTTCTGCAGGGTTTGTATGTGGGTATTGTAGTTACTTCTCAGAAAATGTAGCAGACTGCTGGGTTACTGAAAAACAGGTCAAAATACAAATAAACACACAAAACAAAGTGAAATAAGGCAGGTTTTATTACAATACAAAACAGACAAGAACACATTCGACAAATATGCCTTCTCCAGACGTTGCAAGCAGTACACAGAAATGCCCCAAACAGCACTCTCCTGATAGCAGTCAGCATTTCGACAAATACATCTTTTTAAGACGTTACAAATAGTAAACAGAAATGTCCCCCAAACAGTAACACCCTTGATAGCCGTCAACATTTCGACAGATATGTCTCTTTAAGACAGCAGGCCTACAAACAGTAAATAGAAATGTCATAAAACAGTACACCCCTTATAGCAGTTAACATTTTCGACGAATATGATATCAGGGAGTATTGATTTGTGCATTGTTGTATCCTCTATTTAACGTATGAAGATGATATGTCGAAAATTGACTTGTCTGTTAAAGGACAGTATGTAAAATCCGTGTCTTTTCACCCTTTGTTCTGTGTGTTTAATTGTAATTTGGTTTGTAATTACGGCATCTCACACGGGCCTGTAGTTCAGTACAAATGATACTTAGAACCCAACTTAAGCCAGGCTCTTGCTTTCCAAGCGTGATCACTCTCCGAATTAAAGCGGTCAGTCTTGACTAATTGGCGTCGAACAACTGGGCCTCTGTGGACGACACCGGTCCGTTCCAATGCTGCATCAATTTGGGTTCATACAGACTTTGGAGGGGGGGGGGGGGGGGGGGGGCTTTGCATGCACGAGAAGCCAGCCAGCTAAATCAGTGGGTTAGGTTACCCTGAAGTCAAGATCAAACCATGAGCCAAACAATCTTATTGGTCAGTCCCAGGATTCAACTCACTTGTATATTCTCACACATTGATTTCATGTTCAAGAATGAACATTCAGGAATGGAAACGGAGGAAAATGCAACTAGCCCAAGATGTTCGTCTCAGGTACGGCCATCTCAGTTCACCTCTCTCTCTCTCTCTCTCTCTCTCTACACACACACACACACACACACACACACACACACACACACACACACACACACACACTCACACACACACACACACACACACACACACACACACACACACACACACACACACACACACACACACACACTATATCCACACAGAAGGGAAGGAAGTTCAATGAAAACAGTTGCAGACCGTGCTGGGCTGGGTTAAATTGCAAGTACTCATTTGTGATTTTTTTTAAATGAATGGTCAGATATCAATCACAACCTACTAAGACCATTGAAGTTTCAGTGACTACTGAATCAAAGCCAGATCAGGCCTGTCACAATTACTCATATGTAAAGGCAGTTCAGATGGTTTGCAAATCAAACAAATAACACACCTCTGTCAAAATTTACGGCCTGAATATTCTGTTGACAGTGCGAAGCGGTATTTTCCTGTTTTAAGACACTGAATTCAGGGAGCTCGTCCAATAATCTGAACACACCAAAGTCTTCTTATCGTTGATTTGAGTCATACTTAACTGTTCTTGAAGTTCTTTGTTTAGTTAGTTTTACGTGTATTTTCAATGTTTTTTTAATTGTTCAGTAAGTTCATTGGGTGTTGCTATTTTGGAGATTGGATTCAGTGGCTTTCCACTGACACATTGAAAAGACACAAAGAAATGTCAAAGAAATATCATTTTCGTCAAATGGCATGGCAGTAAGCTAGATTTTTTTTTGTCATCGTGAATGATTCGATCTTAACATGTGTCGAAAAAAAGCTTTGTGCCTTGCATTTCACGCTGAAAGCAAAAATGCTGTTTCAGATAATCCCAGAATTCAGTACATTAAAATTGAAATAAAAGGTTGCCATGTAAATGATGTCTTTCGTTTACTGGCCGGGCACTGTGGCTATAGAGTTGAGTGTAACGTCCTATCGGCCAGAGGCCCTTAGGGACCTGGTGTCCAGCTGGGTAATGGCGATCTGGATCGTCTTATGCCTACCCTCCCGTCCTCTTCTCCCTTCACACACATACACACCTATAAGCCCTCGTCCGTGTCTGATCACTCTCCCATTCCACTCTAACCACTCTCTGGACTCTCCCTGTAGAGGTATGTGTGTATGTGTGTGTGTGTGTGTGTGTGTGTGCGCGCGCGCGCGTGTGTGTTCGTGTGTGTGTGTGTGTGCGTGCGCGCGTGTGTGTGTGAGTGAGTGAGCGCGCGCGTACTCGTGTGTGTGTGTGTGTGTGTGTGTGTGCGTGCGTGTGTGCGTGTGTATGCATGTGTGTGTTGTGTGTACGTGCGTGGTGTGTGTGTGTGTGTGTGTGTGTGTGTGTGCGTGCGTGCATGCGTGTGTGTGCGTGTGTATGTATGTGTGTGTGTGTGTGTGTGTGTGTGTGTGTGTGTGTGTGTGTGTGTGTGTGTGTGATGTGGTGCGCGCGCGCACGCGCGCGCGCGCGTGTGTGTGTGTGTGTGTGTGTGTGTGAAATCTACTCTCACATAATCGACGT
>CM031596.1:100802033-100809533 GCA_018398815.1 Conus ventricosus
GATGACATTGAAAGATTGGGTAACAGGGGTAGGTTCAAAATGACACTTAAAGTAGAGCTATACTTAGGCTGAAGATAAGAGTCTGCATGACACTGGAAGAAAAGGTAATGAATAGGGTTTGGATTGAGTTAAAATGTACATAACAGAGGAAGACAGGGCTATAATTAGGATAAGGATTAAGCTCTATCGCCATCCAAAGACAGAGTAATGATTTAGTGTTTGTACCACTTCCACTGGGGTATAGAAACAACCGTTAAGTTTTAAGTGAGATCTCTAATATATTTTGTACGTGATGTTGTGTGCATATATCACTGCAAACTTTATGTTATTTTCCCCCCCTTTTTTTCGAACCCTTGGAACAGAAAATTAAAAAAACAGATGGGGAGGGAGAAGGAAGTGAGGAGGGAGGAGCGGATATTAACCGTAAATGGCCGTTGGTCAATGGAAGTTTTAGTTTTAGGCGTTGTTGTCTTTCTTCTTCTTCTTCTTCTTCTAGAGAGAGAGAGAGGGAGGGAGGGAGTGGCTGTTGATGTCACGTATTTGAACTTGCTTCCTAACACTTTATTCTCAAGAACACAGCAGCAATGCAAACCATCCTTTAAGTACAACACACACACACACACACACACACACACACACACACACACAAAGAAATGCTGGGTGTTCTAAACTTCGTGTTTTCTACGTTGGTGTGTCTGTGCCGAATGGAACCTGAAACAGGTTATTTGCCAAAGTTCAGTTCATCTTTTGCGTCGACAGGAAACCTGTTTATTGTGACTGGTTTCCGTAGCCCCATCCCATCCCTTTCACTTATCAGTCATTGTGCATCGACACGTTATAATCACCGTTGAAAAAAGAAAAGAAAGGTGGTGGTGGGGGAGGGGGAGGGGGGGAGGGGGGGGGGCGTGTATAACGAAGAAGAAGAATCCACTGTTTACCCGTGCAGCTAACTTAGCTGAACGTAGGGGGACTCGCCTACACCTCGGCACGAAAACGACCAAGGAGAAGGCTCCTCCCCTCAAGCACCGGAGGGGACAGACAGGCTTTCTCAATGCGCGCTAACCCCAAGGACCCGGAGCGGAGGAACGGGGTAAAGACCGGGGTTCCCCCCCAGTGTTGTGTCTTTGCGGGCTTTCAGGACCGCGCACAAGTTGATTTGAAGTTTTGTGATTCCCCTTAATCCCACTTAAGCCCCTGTATTATGAAGCGCTCCATTGTCAGCGTGAAACTGGGTGGGCTCTCACCAGCGGGGACAAACCCCGGTTGGCTGTGGGAGGAAGGTGGAAGGTGGTGGTGGTGGTGGGGGTGGGGGGTGGGGGGGAGGAGTGGATGGGATGGGGGTTGGGTTGGGGTGGACGTGGTGATGGTGAAGGTGTGAGGGACGGAGAGGAAGGGTGGGGGTGGGTGGGAGGTGGGGGTGTTCAGGAGGTAAAAAGGAGTTGGTTTATGACCAGTGAGACAGAGAGAGAGAGAGAGAGAGAGAGAGGATTGTCGTTGAGTGGGGGTAAAGGAGAGAGAGAGGGTGGTACATCCATTGGTCTATGGCACCTTGATCAAATGCGAGTGTTTAGGGAAGGGAATGCTTTTTTCTTTTTTTTTCTTTTTTTTTCTTTTCTTTCTTTTTTTTTTTCAGTCGGAAGGTCGGCTGTGTTAAAGGGGTTGTCACCGAGTCACAGGTAGTTTTAAAATGATGTCGGGGAGAGTGATAAAGGGCATAAACATACACACACACACACACACACACGCGCACACACAGAGGCGCGCGCGTACGCACGCGCACACGTTTTATCAGTCTAAATGTACTGAATTAAAATAACACACGGTAAAAGTTTTGATTCATTTTTACCCATATTTCAGCATGAAAGAAATACAAAAGATACCATCAATCGTTTGCGGCAGAAAGTCTTTCTTTTTTTTCCCCAGTGAATCGGCAGTAAACCATCAGAGTTACCCCCCTTGTAATGACTTAACAACCTCAACTATGTTAACGAGTAGTCTCTTCAAAAATTCACAAACTCAGCTACGTTCCAGTGTACTTATTAAAGGAGCTAAGAAATTCACCTAAGTCATTTCGCATGACTTCACAGTCTCCACAAAGTTAATGTGTACTCTTTATATGACTTCACATTCTCAGCTAAGTTGAGAGCACACTTTTCATGGCTAAGGAAACTCGGCTAAGTTTACAATTAGGCGTGAATACTTAAAAAAATGTAATGACCGTAAAATAATAATTATCTAGTATTCTACTTAAGCTTTATTATGTATCAATGGATTAATGTATGTTGTATAGTATTATCATCATGCCTATATGAAATTTAATAGTTACTACTAGCGATTCGCCGACGATATTGCACTGCTGTCGCATGCCCAGATAGACATCCAGGAAAAAAACATCAAGAGTGGACCTAATAGCCAGCAGTGTGGGACTCAAGATTCACCCCGACAAGACCAAGACCATGAAGGTGAAGACGAAGAGCGCAGAGAAGACCAGTGTGCGAGGCTCAGCTCTTGAGGAGGTGGAACACTTCAAGTACCTCGGCAGCTACATCTCGGCCGACAGCAACATCGAGAAGGAGATCTCAACCAGGATAGGACTCGCAGCCCGGGCATTCAGCGGGTTGAAAAACATCTGGAAGTCAACTGTCCTGCAAACCAAAACCAAGTTGAAGATCTACAGGTCCAACGTACGCTCAGTACTCCTATACGCCTCGGAGACATGAAGAACCAACAAGAAGATTGAGAGTAGGCTCAGAGACTTCGAAGGAAGGTGTCTTCGCCGAATCCTGAAACTTCACTGGCAGCAGCGTGTCACCAACAGGGAAGTGTCAAGGCGCACCGGCATAAACAACATTGTGGCCGAGGTGAAGCAGCGGCGGTGGAGGTGGCTGGGACACATCCTTCGGATGGGCAAGACCAGACTCCCTCATACTGCGCTGAGATGGGCACCACCGGGGAAGAGGAAGCGAGGCAGACCATTCGGCACCTGGAGGAGGACAGTGGAGGAGGAGATGAGAGAGGCAGGCAAGACCTGGAATGAACTGAGCTGGCTTGCCCAGGACAGAGAGGGCTGGAGGGAGCTTGTTGGCGCCTTATATCCCGGGACGCAGGATGAAGAGGATTAAACTAAAAAAAAATTAAAAAAATAAAAATAAAAAAACCTAACGATTCTTCGCCGTACTGGCCGATCCGGAAACCAAATACCTTCTGTTGTGAAGCAGTGCATAATGGATAAAGAAGAGCTTTTTTTTTTTTTTTCAAGAGTTCCTGCACACAAGGAATTTATAAATGATCCGCTCTGCAATGGATCATCGATGACTGAATAACACATGAGTCATGTTTCCTGTTTCGTTCGTGTGTTTGTTTGTTTATTTTGTCAGTTCAAGAAAAGATCCCAGACACATTTAAAGCATTGAATATTCTACAAAAAAGATTTGTTTTAATGAAACCGCGTCTCAATTTCAATTTATATCAACCACTAGGAGTAAGTTTTTTTTCCCATAAGAATTGTTTTACTGAAATTTTTAGTGGTATGCAGATTCTCACGACCAAACTTCTCACAGCTGTAAACACCGGGGATTAAATGTTTATCAAATGCGTCTGATCTCATCCTTCCCAATGGAAAAGACTTGCACCCTGAATCTTTGTCATTTCAGGTCGATGAGATATTGATTTTTTTTTTATTGTAAAGGCTGGTTTCAAAGTCGTGTGACAGCAGGCGGACAATGAAACATAAAGGCAAAAATAAAGCTTCTGAGCAGCCGAACGAAGGAACAGATTTCAAAGCAGACACAATGCGTTCCGACCTAAGGGGTTTATTTCAGACAGCTCAACAATACTGAAAACAAAGGACAAACAAAAGTCATTTTTTATCTCTTCGATTTGGGGCAAACTGTATCGAGGGTGAAAAAAAGCAACAACCAACTAATGCTACGGAAAGGAACTGGAGAGAAGAAGTTGGGAAGAAGATAACGATTGAAGTGATAATAACGACTAGAAGAAAGAATAATAGTAATGATAACAACAACAACAACAACAACAACAAATAATAATAATAATAATAATAATAATAATAATAATAATAATAATAATAATAATAATAATGATAATAATAACAATAACAATAATAATGATAACAACAACAACAATAATAGCAATAATAATAATAATAGTAATAATAATAATAATGATAATGATGATAATGGTACCAGATAGGATTAAGTGCTTTTTGTTCATCCTTTTGTTTTCAGAGTTTTGAACATCGTTTGTCCGGCCAAAAGAAAACCTAATTATATAGGTCGAAACGCGTTTGTCTGTTTTCTTAACCATTTATTTGTTCCCTCGTTTGGTGGCTCAGTAATTCTATTTTTGTTTTTGTGCTTTGATTTTTTTTCTAGTTGTTATGCAGCTTACTTCTTTTTGCTTTTTAAGAAATTGCCGTTCATATATTCGAAAGTAATCAACACTTTATTACAGCTCTGGTTGTTTCCATTTTGAAAACTGGAATGTTTCTCCTTTCTGCATCTAATTGTGTGTGTGTGTGTGTGTGTGTGTGTGTGTGTGTGTGTGTGTGTGTGTGTGTGTGTGTGTGTGTGTGTGTGTGTGTGTGTGTGTGTGTTGTGCGCGCGCGCGCGCGCTCGTGTGTTTTACTTTGAGAAGTATTCGTTTCCAATATTCGTCCTGTACAGTATTGATGTAAATAAACTGGACCACACAGACACCTTTGCCCCCCCCCCCCCCCACCCCTTACCCTTCCCACCTTCCATCAGGACGAGGTGATCCGCCCTTGTACAGGCTAGCTTACAGAAGCAGTGTCTTGCTCCTTTAAAGCCTGCGGACAAACGGGCGACCTGCAGGAGTCTGACGGACTTGTATCCCACTACCATTGGGTGGAGAGAGAGAGAAAGAGAGAGAGAGAGAGAGAGAGAGAGAGAGAGAGAGAGAGAGAGAGAGAGAGAGAGAGAGAGAGAGAGAATGTCACAAAGGTGGAGAGAAGGGGATGGGGGGGGGGGGGGGTGGAAAGGTGACGAAGGTGGGAGGAGAGTAAAGGAAGGCGGGGTTAGCCTCGCTCGGAAACCGAGGTATTTTCTGGTCCAAGTTCAATGCACCCCGCGACAGGCAAACTGTCATGGAATCGTTGTGAGATCTCCACGTTGAGCACTGCCTTGAGCAGGATTGTTGTGAGATCTCCACGTTGAGCACTGCCTTGAGCAGGATTGTTGTGAGATCTCCACGTTGAGCACTGCCTTGAGCAGGATTGTTGTGAGATCTCCACGTTGAGCACTGCCTTGAGCAGGATTGTTGTGAGATGTCCACGTTGAGCACTGCCTTGAGCAGTTTTGAATCTGAGACGTAAATGACCAAAGAAGAGATTTACGTGTTCTTCCAATTCAAGGAGCCCCCCCCCCCCCCCCCCCCATTTTTTTTTTCTTTAAAAGAAAATTACTTCAAGGAGCAGACAACTGCACAGACAAGAATTTTATGTAAGGAATCCATGCTGACTGCAAAGTAAACTGTCGGGGTGCGGTGAGGTGAGTTCACTTACATCAAAGAGCAGTCAGTGTGCCGTGAAGCGTGTCCCACCACTGCAGCCTGTCGGACTCTATCGGCTTCGGATGGCCAATGAGGCAGGAACTGATCACCTGCCTGCTGAGCTATTAATCCACCTACCAGGAACAGAAGAGCGGTGGGCTGCCACCCGAGACTTAGGACCTGGTGGTCTGCTGCTGCTCTGTCTCGGCTTTCACCTTGCATCCACCCGGGACTTTGAAGTTGGCTTGACTAGGCCCTGGCTGCCTCAAAGACCGGAATACACGCCGTGTGAACTAGCTGAAAGAGATAGCGCCGCCCGCTAATCCAGGTAGCCCATCCTGCCACCCGGAAAAAAAGAGAGAGAGAGGAGGGAAGAAGAAGAAGAGAGAGAGAGAGGAAGAGAGAGGGGGCGAGGGGGAGACGCAGGACAGACAGACATAGAGATTTATGGGCTGGATTAGATCAGCACCGGTTGTGTTGTTGTTGTTGTCCCTGGAACTGCCCATAAAGAGCTCTGTAGTCAGTCGGAGATGGCACGCGGTTGTCGGGGGGAAACAACACACTGGCGGTAATGGCGTTTCCACGATCCAGGTGCCTGTCTCAGGTGAATGCGTTCCAGTGGGGAAAGGCCCGCCATGAAGGGTCTGGCTGCAGAGTTGGCACCCCCTGGACCTCATCGGAGTCCGCTGGTGCCGGAGGGTGGGACTGCTGCCGAGGTGTGTGGCAGTGCTGCTGTTGTTGACGTGCACACCTGTGATGACCATCACGCTGCCGGTGACCATGCCCGCCTCCCACCCCTCAGACTTCCTCAGTGTCTCCGGCGCAGAGGAGCGTGTCGGCAAGGGCTCCTCGGCATCCCACCTGTCTCCCATGGACATCGAGAAGGTGCGCGAGGAGGAGGTTATGTACCATCTGTATAAGAACGGGCGGCTGGGTGCCAGTTACCAGCGGAAAGCCTCAACGGTGTTTCTGGTGGAGCTGTTCAACAACCTGGTCCAGGGCCTGCCCCCAGCGCTGTCTGGTGGTAGGGGACAGAAAAAGGCACACCACCAAGGGAGCGAAGAGCTGTCCCAGACGAACACTATCCGGACTTTTCTGCTGGAGGTACGTTGTTGACAACTAGGGGAGACATGTTACAGATTCACGCTTCTTTAGGTCAGGAGGTCAAATTAATGACAGTGGTGTTTGTAAATAAATATGGCAGAAGAAAAGAGAAGGGGGAGGGCAGATAGAAGGAAGGGAGCGGAGGAGGGCAAAATGTACTGCACGTACAATCAAAGTGGACAATGCTTGTGTGTATTTGAACTTCTTTCACACACACACACACACACACACACACACACACACGACACGACACGACACGACACGACACACGTTTTCCGTGTCCGTGAGTACTACCACACAATACAATGACGTGGTACCTGAAAATATCTGGTGACAACCGATTCATGGGTTTGGCCTTTTTTGTTTGCTTGTTTTTAATGGAACAAATACGCTGTTTCATTTTGATGAAGTACATTGTTTAACTCTTTAAGGCACCCAATACAAAGAAGAAGCATCAACAGACAAACCACCAAATTCACATCATGTTCTTCGATAACAACTAAGTCGTCGATGTATGGAAACAGGCATTTACTATTCAGGAAGCGGCTTGTCGACGACGCATTCATGCAGCAGCTTGTCGATGTATTCAGGCAGCGGCTTTTTACCATATTCAGGAAGCAGCTTGTTAGCGTATTGAGAAGGCAGGTTTTTGACGTATTTAAGAAGCAGCTTTTTGACGTATTCAAGAAGCAGCTTTTTGACGTAGTCAGGAAGTATCTTGCTAACGTATTGAGGAGGCAGCTTTTTGACGTATTCAAGAAGCAGCTTTTTGACGTAGTCAGGAAGCATCTTGCTAACGTATTGAGGAGGCAGCTTTTTGACGTATTCAAGAAGCAGCTTTTTGACGTAGTCAGGAAGTATCTTGCT
>CM031596.1:100812033-100864533 GCA_018398815.1 Conus ventricosus
TCAAAATCAAAAGCTGAAACATCTTTTGTTAAGTTATGAAACATAAAGTTAGAACGCAAACCACCGACATTCAGACAAAAAGGGAAAACAAAATTCAAGTGTAGGCTATCTGCGGGACACGAAATCGCATAGATGACAAAAGTAAAAGATTATTTACAGCAGAGACGGTGGAAACATCCATCTGACACTGCATGAAACTGTCACACCAGCTCTAAGTCATGTCATGCGATGCAAGGTACGTAGACATACGATTCGCGCTCTGAAACTCTACGTTCCCCGCGTGAGTTTTTGAATGACAACGTTAAGTATGCTGTGGTTAAATGAGAGCGGACGGTCCGATTTTGACGGTGACTGTGTGTCTTTTGTACTCGCTTTAAACTTGTCCATAACTAGATACATTATCGCGTTAGACCGGCCAGATTGTTTAGTTTCTCTCAGAGAATCATGACAATCCAAAATTCAATACAGAAATGATCTTGAACTGTGCGGAACTTATTTTTCTTCATTATAGGTTTGGGCAATGTTCACGAACTCTCCGAGAGAAGTCCTCCCCAACATATTTGTTAAATCCCTTTTTTCTCCTCTCAGAATTTTCATCACTTGTTAATGTTTGTTTGGCCCTCAGAATTATCATCACTTGTATATAAAACGAGTACAGGACAATAAGAGAAGCCTTAAAAAAAAATTCAGCCGATGTACTCGTTAAACTTGACTGTTTCTGACAATTCAAGCCTACAAGTAATCAATCTTGAATCAGTCACTGGCATTTTTATATATATATATATATATATATATATATATATATTATATATATATATATATATATATATATATTTGTGTGTGTGTGTGTGTGTGTGTGTGTGTGTGTGTGTGTGTGTGTGTTTGACAACGAAAGAAAGTGATAAGGTTAGGTTGCACGTGTCATAAAACGATGGTAGCACCGTACAGCAGTCATGACCTGGTATTAGTCCACACCACATGTATCCACTGTCTGTATCGATCCTTCTACTGTGCCACAGGGCCACGGCCATACGCAAACACGAACATTGATTCGATATTTCATTTGACTTGTATAATTTCAGAGCTGACTTCCAGCCCCAACCAGAAGATCACCGTGCACTTCCCCTTGCCCTACCTGCCGCCCAAGGAACGTCTGGGATCGGCAGAACTGCGCTTCCTGCACAGCAATCCATCGGCCCGCTCCCGCTCTCGCTCACGAAGCCGTTACAAACTGGCCCTGGCGGTCTGCCGAGGAGGCCGGGTGATGCAGAGGCTGGTGCTTCGAGAACGCGCCCTGCTTCAGCAGAAGTACCAGGTGTTTGACGTCAGCAGGGCGCTGGAGAAGTGGATCAACACCGCCCACGGCAACATCACCTTGCAGGTCCGACTGCCGCGCCGGCTGCAGAACTCCCTGCAGCTGAACAACGCCTCGCTGGCCTCCACCTCCTTCATCGCCCTCTACCTGCAGGACCGGGACTTCTTGAAGAACATGTACAACAGTTATACCACGGACGACGTCCAGGTCCACAACAATCGCATCCCCGAGAGCGGGGACGAGGTCAGCGGTCACTCTGACCCTCAGAACGCCCCGTCCCGCAAGAAGAGGGACTCGGATGCATCGTCCCGAGACAAGAGAGGCTTGAGCCGGAGAAAGTCTAGGAATCGCAAGAACAGGCGGTGGTACCGCGCCCCCAAGAATTCCCAGTGCCGGATGTATGACTTCAAAGTGGATTTCGATCTGATCGGCTGGGGGCAATGGATCATTCACCCCAAAGACTTCAACTCCAAATTCTGCTACGGCGCGTGCCCCTCGCCCGTGGATAGCAAGTACAACCCCACCAACCACGCCATGCTGCAGACGTTGATGAGGCAGAAGAAGCGGCGCCTGGCACCGCCCACGTGCTGCGTGCCCACCCGGCTCAAGCCGCTCAGCATGCTGTACTTTGAGTACGGGGAGATCGTGGTCCGGCATCACGAGGACATGATTGCTGACGAATGTGGGTGTAGATGATGGGAACACCCGGGGTGGGAATTGGGGTTCTTGATCTGTCTGGGTGGTTTCGGGAGAAACATTGAGAAAGCTCCTGAGGTCGACTGGTCGGGGTATGTGAATGGACTGTGTCGTCGATTGTGTGTGTGTGTGTGTGTGTGTGTGTGTGTGTGTGTGTGTGTGTGTGTGTGTGTGTGTGTGTGTGTGTGCTGGAGATGGAGTAGTCGATTGGTCGGGTATCTGATTTGAATGTATCATTAATAGTGAGTGTGTGTGTGTGTGTGTGTGTGTGTGTGTGTGTGTGTGTGTGTGTGTGTGTGTGTGTGTGTGTGTGTGTGTGTGCGCGCGCGCGCGCGCGAGCGCAAGTAACTTTCAGACACACTACCCTTGTGGACGCTTGTCATGTCATGTGTTTGGTGATTGTGGCTATGAGCTGACTTGGACATGCTGTTTGCATGTTTGCCGGAGATCGGTAACACGTTGCGAAAGCAGATCACAACAATCTTCAAGACCAGTGACCGCGATCTAGCAGCCGGAAAAGCCAACGATCTTTTGATCAGCTGCGCATGTTTACTGTGAATTTATTTGTTTGACCACCATGGGATGGCTTGTTTAGAATGTATGTGTTCTCCAGTGTATTGGAATGAGTGCACTCTCTTCACGCGGTCTGATGTCACGGTGATATTGGCCAGAACTGTTTGGTCGATGGTATGTGAGCCCGACTGGCGTGAGTTACATGTGTAACGAGGATACAATTTCCATTTCTGGTCCGGTTTGAAATATTGTACTAAATGTTACGCGGTACTAGTGTTGTAAGGTACAGAAATTTTGTATAGAATTTGTTTTGTAACTATTATTTTCTTTGTTGTTGTTGTTGTTGTCACAATGCACTTCGTCATTGACTTGCCAGCCATGTGTCACAGTGTTGTAGTATTTTTTTTTTTACATTATGAGGTGTCCTTGTACAACAAATTTGTACTTGATCTACTTTGCATTGTCAATGTTCATGTACTTATAATACCATAGACCTGCACTGGTTGAATTGCAGGAGGACGCTGGAAACAGAATAATGGAGAGAAGAATAGGCTTCTGGGTGGGAGATACATATCTGATTTGATTTAATGTACTGCGCGCGCGCGCGCGCGTGTGTGTGTGTGTGTGTGTGTGTGTGTGTGTGTGTGTGTGTGTGTGTGTGTGTGTGTGTGTGTGCGTGCGTGTGTGCCGACTTCGCCTCCCCTTCTCCGTTTTCGTTCAAAAATTGTCAGTATGTTGTATTTCGATTCTTTGCCATAAATGTGCTTAAACCACTAACACCAACCCTCCACCTTCCTCACATCCTTTTTCTTTTCGGACTCTTGTAACAAAATGTGTGTGTGTGTGTGTGTGTGTGTGTGTGTGTGTGTGTGTGTGTGTGTGTGTGTGTGTGTGTGTAAACGTTTGCCATACCGTTTGAAATGGAAATCGCATGACATTTCATGTAGCTGTTGTTGTTATTGTTGCTGCTGCTGATGATGATACTATTGCTGCTGTTGCTGCTGTCATATTTTGTAGAGAACCAATGCGACGTCCTGGGTACGATGTACAGTTCATGTGTATTTCAAACTGTTTGCCGATGTAAGCGAAAGTTACCGGTATGTTCTCTCCTGTATCATTATGTTTTTATTTCCAGAGTGTGCTTAATGGTTTGTTCTTTAAAAAAAAGGATGAAAGAAAAATAGAAAATAATACGAATACTCAAGAACTCTTCTGAAGGAAGACTGTGACTTGATGATTTGACTGGAAGTTTGTGTCGTCCAGTTTTACCGATGCTTTTAAGATTACTTTACCGACATGCTATGGGCAGTGGATGCAGGTGTGGGCTATGTGGTGTTGTGAGAATGACTATACTGGGCCCACCCTGGCTGTGTTCAGGTTACTGTGCAGACAGATGGTTCATTGAAGATGTTCCTGGAATGTGTGATTGTTTTTTGCGTATCCTTTTTTTCTGATCTTGCTTTTGTTTGTGTTTTCATTCTTGTTTTGAGATTTGGATGATTAGTTTTAGATTTTCTCGAAGCTGTAGGTGTGAAATGAGCTTTTGAATATTCGGTTATTTTTGGGAGAGATAAGTAATGGCTGTTTTTGCGGGTCTTTTTGCCTTCTAAAGGTGGGTTGGTCACGTAAGCCTTTCATATATATCAGTAATTTTGGTTGCATACGCTATTTGTGGTCGCAGCTTGAAAAAGGCTGGGTCTTTAGATCGATGTCCTTTCTTTTTCTTCAAAATTTTAATTCTACGTAGCTCTTTACTGTTCTGTACAAGCGCATTTGTGTTATCTCCCTCCCTCCCTCCCTCTCTCTCTGTTTGTCTCACTCTGTGTGTGTGTGTGTGTGTGTGTGTGTGTGTGTGTGTGTGTGTGTGTGTGTGTGTGTGTGTGTGTGTGTGTGTGTACGATCGTTTATTGAAGGTCATTAAGAGTCAGGGTCATCGAGTGTGATCTTTAAAAATGTTCATAATAACTTAAATGCGTCAACTGACCGAACAATGGTGTGTGTGTGTGTGTGTGTGTGTGTGTGTGTGTGTGTGTGTGTGTGTGTGTGTGTGTGTGTGTGTGTGTGTGCGTGCGCGCGCGTGTATACGTGCGTGCGTGCGTGTGTGTGTTTGTGTGTATTCATTATTGTTCTGTAAACAATCTTTGTACTTTTACAGAATTAGAATAAAAATGAATAAAAGACATCGTTGAATTCAGACAGTTTCAGCGCATGTTTGGCACTGTTGGTGGTAGTAGTGATCGTGACGTGATATGTGTATGTATACTGATGTTATCATTATTATCATCATCGCAGTCAACTCAGTCATGCAGGGCCTTCTTTAGACTGTCACCACCGTGTAGGTGAGGAAAAAAACCCGAAAAAGAAACAAACAAGAAAGACAATTATATCTATACATTTGCATCGATTAGCAACATGGCATCTTAACTACTGACGTCCTTAACGCAGGTAAAACCAGGCGGTACTGAAGGCTTCAGACATTTCTCTTCATAAAATAATGCAGTTAAATGCAATATTGATACATGGAAAGTCCAACAGTCAAATACACAATGCAGAATAAACAGCTAGTGTCCAGTCTGGACAGTGTGTGGGCCTACAGTCTTGTAACCTTCAATGGTCACCAGACTGCCCACAAAAAAGAAGCCGACAAGCTATTGATGGGAAAAAAAAGTGTAAAGATATCCTAAAGCAGTGACAGATAACTATACAAATAAAGGAAGAAATGCTGAAGACAGACAAACAGATCAAAAGTGCAGAATCACAGAGAGTGACAGGAAAGAGGAAAATAATACCACAGAGTTTCTATCTGTCCATCTGTTGGTGAACACACAGACATTGCGTGGTGATCGTGAAAAAGTCACTTTGAAAATAAAAGGAACAGTGGGGGAAAAATACGACGATGGAGGCCCCACTGATTAAAAAAAAAAAATTATAAAAAAAAGACAAGAACGTGGGGAAAATGGGAGGTTGGAGGACAAACAAACAAACAAAACAACAGAAAAAAAAGAGAAAAAAGAAAAAGAAAAAGAAAAACGCAGACTTTCCAGATGGCGGAGATACAGTTTACTCTGAAATAGCCCCACCCGAATCCCAACCCGTCCAATCGCGCTGGCATTCACACGAGGGCTAAAAAACTAAAAACGAACAACACCAGACATTTGTAGAGATGATGTGCGTTTATTCTCACAAAAGGCACGCATCGACATATAGAAGGGAAAACAGTAAAGAGAAGGTGAACGGGAAGACTACTAAACAATGACACCTTTAAATATATTCTCTTAGCTGTATGAGAAAATGTTGTATTACATTATATGGTAACATTTCAGCAAAACAAAAAGTAGATAATTTAAATACCTGAATCCTATAAACCAAGTTACGCATATAAACCACAAATAATTACCAAATAAAGTTAGCCAAACAATGTAAGCTATAAAAAGATCATACATATCATCAAATCCAAAACAGCAATTCCGATGCTTTTCCTGCTTCACTGAAAAAAAATCTACTTTGAAGAAAAATTACTATTCCGCCGAGCGAAAGAGACAAACAAATTACTAGACAAAACACGACGCGTTTCGACCTCTTTGGTCTTCTTCGGGATAACAAACAACATTGAAGACAATGAACATAAAGAACGAACAATCACGTGTCTCCTCAAATCGTGCGCAAAATGAATGTGTTTGTCTTGCCTGAAGAAGACCAAAGCGCGTCGTGTTTTGTCTTGTAATTTGTTTGTCTCTTTCATTCGGCAGAATGGTAATTTTTCTTCTTTTTTTTTTTTTTTTTTTTCAATTTCTGCCTGCAGTCATCTCACTTTGAATTTACTTTATAGTTTAATATGCCAGCATGGAACTCACAATGTGGCAGGGGAATTTTGTTTTAGATGTTCTATGTTTAAAAGACAATGCATATTCACGATTTATTTTTCATTAAAAACTAATTGTTTACAGTGGGTAGGCAAAAACCAAACGGGCAGGCAAAACAAACTCCACCCTTTAAAGTCCCGCACAAATTCTCTATGGAATTGATAAAAGAACGGAGAATAATACAAAGAAGAAGCAAAGAAAGAAACACACTCACAGAAGAAATAAATAAACAACGTTCACTTTTCTTTTCTTTTCTTTTTTTTTTTCTGATTCCCTTGTTTCTCTTGTCCCATTTACATTCGCACATTAAAAAAAAGTTCAGAAGATCTGTTCAAGACTGAATCTGTGAGAAATACATAGACATTAAATACTGGCTTTTTGATGTGAGAAGAGAGGTCGGTGAAATGATCTTATTAGAACGAACCTTAAACCGATCTATGGATAAGAAAAGATCTAATCAGAACAAATTATAAGTTAATTCACGAATAGCGAACACGTCACGTCACCATTTGATTTAACAGAAGAAATCACATTTTGATTTATGAACAAAAAAAAGGGTCTAATCAGAACAAATCATAAGTTAATTTTTGAATAATGAAAATATCTCATCAGAATGAATCATTAGTATATTTACGAGTAATGAAACACAATGTTATACATTGTTTTGATTTTTCTTTACTTGAAATGAAAGAAAGAAAGAAAGAAAAAAGGATGAGATACAGACACAGGAGGAGAAAGTACTATCAAAAAGAACTCCATAATCCTCTCTCTCTCTCTCTCTCTCTTCTCTCTCTCTCTCTCTCTCTCTCTCTCTCTCTCTCTCTCTCTCTCTCTCTCTCTCTCCGTGAGTTTAATTTGTTACATGTTTTCCTGCATCGAAAGACTTTGGAAAAAAAAACCCGCATACTTATAAAATCGTTTATCCCAGTCGGTTTCGGTCGACCTTATTCTTGGCATCTAGGCATGAAAGTACGAGGAAAGTTTTCTTGAAAAAAAAGTGTTTAAATTGTTTAAATCACGATCAGTAAGTTTGTTTTAAGATACAGAAAAAGTGTGTGTGTGTGTGTGTGTGTGTGTGTGTGTGTGTGTGTGTGTGTGTGTGTGTGTGTGTGTGTGTGTGTGTGTGCGTGCGTGCGTGCGTGCGCACGCGCGCATGCGTGTATGAAAATTATGAAAAGAATATTGCAGTGTTAAATAATTGTTTAGTGTTTAGATTTGAGAGACAATGGCCTGTGCATGAAAAAATCTCTCTGATAAAGTGACCGCTAAGTCCACAATGACGACACTTTCAATTCTCTATCTGTTTTCACAGAAAATTCCCTGAAAGAAATATACGTACACAAGTACCAGTATCAACACCTCACCAATGGACTTCAAAAACCTTTTGCCATAGAAATCATATCTTAAAACTATACATGCAGATTATTTTCTTTAAAAAGCGTGCAGTATACCAGAAGGCGACAATTACATACATTTTTTTTTTTCAATATACAATTTGCAATATAAATGTTTATCTTCTCTCCCGCAGGAGAGAGAGAGAGAGAGAGAGAGAGAGAGAGAGAGAGAGAGAGAGAGAGAGAGAGAGAGAGAGAGAGAGAGAGAGAACAGAGAGAGAGAGAGAGAGAGAGAGAGAGAGAGAGAGAGGAGAAGGGGTGGCACGAAAAGAAAGATGGCCTGAGGGAGGGTTATGGGAGTGGTGGAGCGAGGAGGAAGACAGATCGGGACAGAATAGTGAAGATGAGGGGGTGGGGGTGGGGGGGGGGGGGGGTAGTAATAGGGAGAATGACGGGGAGGGGGGTGGAGGTAGGGGCGGGAGGGGAGGCGTGGAGAGGGGAGGGGACGGGAGGAAGCGGGGTATGGACGACTACCACAAGGATGGTATGTTTTTGTTTCCAAAGATGATTGAGAAATATGCACACGGTTTTGTTGATTTCATACGAAGTAACATTTTCATTCATTCTCTCTCTCTCTCTCTCTCTCTCTCTCTCTCTCTCTCTCTCTCTCTCTCTCTCTCTCTCTTCTCTCTCTCTCTTCAAACAAAGTGCAAGAATGAAAGCAATGCACACATCAGTACAGACAATAGCGCCAGATGCAGGCCAAGATAATCGTTAATGTTTGTTAAAATGTGGGTTGCAATAGACAACACAGTGCATACAAGTTATGTACAACATACGCTGGCTCTAGACGCGGGCGACATATTACAACTACATAAGGACAAAGACGGTTTGTAATATGTGTGATCTTAACTTAAGTCAGCAAACAAAGATACATATTGAAAGCATCTTGAGACAAAGTCATCGTACATATTGTTTTTCCCAAGCAATACATACCTTTGTCTATTACTAATACATCAAAATAGTGATAAAAGAAATAAGTAAAATGGGTATATTTCTGCTAATCTGAATTGATACAAATATTGCTTAAATTCTTTTTTTAAACCTCCAAGTGCACCTGAAAGTATTAGTCAAGCACATGCGCCATACACAGACACATTTTTCAGCGTTGCATCAGTCAACGTTTGCAGAAAAAGTAGAATAACTGTGCATTTACCATCGTTTCGTACGTTACAGAAACTGCAAACGTTCAGAGTGAAGTACAGTCATCTCTTTCAATATGAAATTAGGCTTCGCGTCGTGTGTTACTTTTTTCTCCGCGGCCAACTACCTGATTCTAAATCTTGAAGATATCCTGTCTGTTCTTTTCTCCCGTGAGACTATAAACTTTTTTTTCCCCCTTGGGTTATACAATTTGGATTTTTTCTTTGCTTTGATCTCTTTCCTTTAAAATTGTCGAGCATCTTATTATTAAACATATTCATCTTCGTTTGTTTCCTTTGACTTCACAGTTTGCGAAAGAGGCTTTGGCTTAATTTTCATCTAGAAAAACTCAAAGGATAAATCATTGTTTGAACGTGGAATGTGATACCATCTAGTGTGCTTCCCTGAAAACAGGAGTTAGATGCGTATGTTTGCTTCATGCTTTTATTGTTTCTCAGATGTGAGCTAAAAAAGCTTTCCTTGTTCAATGATCATAAGCAACATCTTTTTGTTATTGAACTTTCATTTGAGGAAAATGTAAAATTATGAAAATGGTCTGTCTTGCAATCATGTTCAATATCTGTGCGTGAAAAATAAACACGATATGAAATAAAGAAATGTCGTCTAGCTTACTGTGGTGGTTTATTCCTTCTGCATGTGTATCGGTGACAATCGATTTAATTCTCCCTAGCGGCATTCAGCTCCAGATCGTAAATCATATTGTCAACAATGTCCATTGAGTTTTGGGTTGGTGACATATGTCTTTAATCGTGATGATTTTTCATTAAGTCGAGGACTAAATTGAAATCTTCCCCATTATAACTTTACTCATCTTTATTTCTTTCTTTTTTTCATTTAAAACGTTATTTAAAAAGTCCTGGGTCATCTGTATTTGGCCTATACACGTTCAAAAAACGAAAGTCATGTTGCCTAATTCCAGTACTGTGACACTGTTTCCATCCTCGCCTTTCCAGTCTTTATTTTTTATTTTGAACTCAACAGTTTTGTTAACACGAGTTGCTGCCTCTCGTGCATTAGACACATACCTTAAGATTTTTTCTTAGTGAGGTTTTGCAATGAATAAATAAATAATAAATAATTTCCTGTTTTTCAGGTCACACGCGTGTCAGGAATAAGAGGAAAGTTTAGTCCAGCTCTGTGACCAGACTGCTGAGACTGCCATGGTATATCCACCCCAAGATCCACCCTACCTCATTCTGAACTGAGTTGTTTTGTCCCTTCCTAAGTTCATTTTGTCCTGCACCCCTTCTCATTTCGCTTTACCCGAGCAGTGCCTTCAGGAAAAGTGTAATAGCTGAAACATCGGCGAAGACCTACAAGTACCTTCAAGTCTTCGCTTCAAGATGCCAACCCCTCTGTTTACACGGGTTTTAAAAAGATCTGCGGTAAGCAACTAACCTACTATCACATTCACAAAACTGGGTGAAGATAACGGAGGGAAGGACACTTCCCCCATTGATAAATCAACGCGTTTGGAATTCAAACTGAATAAGCCCGAGTTGTAGACATTTCCATGACCCATTTACCTGTGTGGTATTAGTGCAATGCAGCATAGGACAGCGCTGACTTCTATTACCACTTCTGTTAAACTTTTAAACTGTTTAAATACGAGACCATGGAGCCAAAACCGGGCATAGACACATATCATTGTCAGGTCCTGTCGTTCTTGTTCCGAAATATGAATGTCAGTTTCAGTTTCATCTAGGAGATGTCACCGAGTGCGAACTAATCCATAAACGCTAGTCTAATCTGTCGTGCCATAAGACCACAGTATGAAGGAAATAAACAGATAAATAAACCAGTGAATGAACAGATAAGGACGTAATCAAATGTAGGTTAGACGAAAGGGATGAAGGGAAGGGTGAGTGCTAGTGGGGATGAGGTAGGTGGAGAGGGTGTGGTCATAACGTCAGTAAAGTGTTGTTCAATTCAGACTGTATGAATAATGTGCTGTATCCCAAGCCACAGAAGACGGACATATATTCAGAGGATGGAACATCAGTTTGTTCTTCTAGCTCATAGCTTATTTTTGTCTGAAAATGGCACGTAGAAAGGAAAAAGACATTATTGTGTGGGGAAGAGTTGACACAAAACCACAAAAACAGACAAGATATGACAGTTATACTGGCGTCAGCTCTCCATAGGACAGACACTGCATTGAACAGAACTGTATAATTAATATGTTATTAGTAGAAGCATAATGGAAACAGTAGTATCAGGAAAACAACATTTTAGATAATGTTCGACAAAACCAACGTAACAGAGAATATGAACACGTAGAGCTTGAGGGAATTTCCCATTTTCATCTTTCGTCTGCTTTGTTTGAATTTGATCACGCCTTCCTTCTGTTGTTGTTGTTGTTGTTGTTGTTGCTTTTGCTTACATGGGTTGTCAACCCTGAAAGAAAATGTACTACGTTTATATTTATGTTTGCCAGGTTTAATACCATGCATTGGTGACGACAGATTCTGCTGTAATAAGTATTTTTCTCGAATTGATATCATATATTCTTGTGATAATGTTGAAATGAAAACAAACAAGCAAACAAGCAAAATTAAGCAGAATGACGCGCTGAATCAAGCACATACATACATGACATGGTGTTGAGGAAGGTGGAGAGGGTGTGGGCAGTGAATGGCTGTTCAAATTCAGGCCGTATGAAAAAATGGTCTCTTGCCCAAGCTATAGAAGCCAGACACATACTTGGACAATAAAATATTGTTTTATTCTTTAAACGCTGTGCTAATGTTCGTCTGAAAAGAGTGCAGAGAAAAGAAAAGGACATTTCTGTGTGGGGAAGATTCTACATAAAAAAAGATAACACACGACAGTTAAACTGGTGTCAGCTTTCCATCGGAAAGCCATTGCATCAAACTATCATGAAAAACCTTTTTATTCAAATTCAATAAAATCAATATAACAGAGAATATAAACATGTAGCTCTAGGATTTTTTTTAAACCATTCGTCGCTTGTCTGCTTTTTTAAAATTTGATCATGTCTTGTTGTTGTTGTTGTTGTTGTTGTTGTTGTTATTGTTGTTGTTTTAGCTTACATGGATTGTCAACACTGAGTAAAAATGTGTCGAGTTTCTATTTATCCTTGCCAAATGTGATACCGTGTATCAGTGACGACAGATTCTGCTGAAGTAAGTATTTTTCTGGAATCAGTATCATACATTCTTGTTGACGATGCTGAAATAAATAAACAGAAAAACAAAGAAAATTAAGCAGAAGTAGTAAGTATTTTTCTCGAATCAACATCACACATTCTTGTGAAAAATGCTGAAATATACAAAGAAAGAAACAAAATTAAACGGAACAAGGAATTAAACCAACATCATAAAAAAGATGTTCAAAGTCAAAATCAGTTCTGTATTTCATCACTTCAATTATTCATGTAATGACAAAAAGGGTGTCAGCATGACAAATAGGCAAGAGCATTTTGGGCAACCAAAAATACAACTTAACTGAAGGCATAACCAGTACAAAGTCATGTTCCCAATGAAGAAAGGAGAGAGTAACAAAGGCATCAACAGATAGAAAAAAAAGTTTACGAAGGTGCAGGCAACAACAAACACATAAGACGCTGATTAAAGTGAATATGTTTGTTTCCACGTGTGATCACATTTGAATAGATAAGGCTTTCATTACATTTTTTAAAGTTGTGTGTGTGTGTGTGTGTGTGTGTGTGTGTGTGTGTGTGTGTGTGTGTGTGTGTGTGTGTGTGTGTGTGTGTGTGTGAGCGCCTGCACGAGTATATTGTGTTTAACTGACGGTCTCTTTCACTACTGCACCCATGCTCAGCCGTGACAAGTTTCAGTCAGACGCATACAGCTGGGAAACAGTCAGTCTGTACCGGTGATATTAGCTACCCATTGCCTCCATATTGGTAAGCCCTCTCTTCTAACGATCAGTGTAGATGAAATGACACGTGTGTCAGGACAGTGACAGGAAAATTCAGTTCGGCCCTGTGACCAGACCATTGAGAGTGTCGGGGTACATCCACCCCAACATCCAACCCCACACCATTCTGAACTGAGCTTCTCATTTTCGTTTTGCTTTGGAAGCGCTCTCCTTCATCTCACTCTGCCACTGCTTTCAGAAAATGTCTATCAGCCGAAACATCGAAAAAGACCTAGAAGTGTTTTTCATGTCTACACTGCAAGATACCGACCTCTTTGTTTGTATGATTTTTGAAAGATCCGTGGCGAGCAATTAGCACTCTACCTTCCATAATGGGAAAATCATCCAAAGATTATCCAGAGAGTGGCATGAGACCGGATATCCTGTTATTAGGTTCATCAAAACAAAAGATTCAGACAATTCAGACAAAGTGCTATACAAAAACAAAACAAAACAAAACCAGAATGGAGCAAGCTCACATCTACAAGAGTGACAAATATTCCAGTCCTTGCCATACTGGTAGGAGCAAGGCGATGTGTAGGCTCTACAGCCTACGAACTCATGAAATAGCTCGGGACTTCTGGTAAGAAGAGGATCAGAACCTTGAAGGCAATGGCAGAGTCAGCTGAAAAGAGTTCCAGCTGGACCTGGTTGAGAAGGAACAGAAGTGAACTTCATATGGCTGGAATTTCCCCAACTCTTAATAGGTGTCCCCGACAGCGACGTGGGTGAGGTCTGTCTAAGAAAGCACACCTTGAGACGCTCATCCACGTAAAAGTTGCAGGTTTGAATCCCGGCAGCGCCAGGAAAAGGGAACAAAAAACGGCAGCAGAAGGGCATCAGGGAGTCATGACCTGGGTGCGGCCCGGCCCCTTAGCATGTTAGGACTTCAGGACCAAAACACTTATCTGAGGGGGCTTTCTTCTCTGAAGACCTTCTGCTGTCAAGCTCTACCTACAGTTTCTTCTCTCAGTACTCCACTCACAAAACATGTGAAGACAAAGATGGTAAGTACGCTCCCCCCATCGATAAATCAATGCGTTTGGAATCCAAATTGCATAGGCCTGATAAACACGTGGATGATGTTAATATAATACACCATAGTATTGTGCTGACATCAATGATAATTTAAGCTGAACATTAAAACTGTGTGAATCCGAGTCAATTAACCTGAACCGCGCATAAATCGATGTTGTTGTTAAGTGCGATCGATGATGTTCTTGTTCTGTTGTATCAGTTTCAGTTTCATGTAGAAGAAATCACTGCGCGCGAAGTAGTCTATTTACATATCAGGGCTACAGCTACATAAATAAATACGTGAATATATGAAGAAGCATGTAATGAGATGTAGGTTTCGCGTTAAGTCGACGGGGAAGGGGATGGAGGGAGGGTGTGTGGGAGTGAGGTGAGGACGGGTGTGAGCAGTTTGGTGTTGTTCTGATTCAAGCAGTATGAATAATGGTTGTTTCCTGTACAACAGAGTCAGACAGACGTTGGAATGATGAAATATTTTCTTCTTTTAATGCAACGACGATACTTGTCTGACAAAGGCATGTAGAAAAGTACATTACTGTGTGGAGAAGAGTCTGCACAAAACCATAAATTAGATAAGACATCACAGTGCTACCGGCATCAGCTCTCAAAGGACAGCCATTGCATCAAATGGAGTCGTTTGTTGATCACGAAAAACGTTTCTTTAAATTTCAACAGAGAATATACATCGATATACTGGACTTTCTCTTCTTTTTTTTTTCTTTTCGTCTGATGTCTTGTCTTAATTTGTTCAAATCTTTTGTTTTTCTGGGCATTCAGCCCTGAATGAAAATGTTTTATGTTTGTTCTTATGTACGCCTGAGTGATACCATCTATCGGTGACCACAGATTCCGCTGCGACTGGTTTTGTTTCTTGAATTAATAGCATGAAATGCTAAAATCAAAATCAACCAATCAAACATACACCCCAATTAATTTGAATCGATAACACCCATACAAGAAATTATGTTTAGAGCAAACTAATGTTGTATTCTTATCACTTAAAATCTCCATGCAATGACGATCAAAATCGGCAGGATAGCATAGACAGCAATTGTTTGGATAACGAAAGCTCAAATTAAACGATGACATTTTGAACAGTGCAAATTCATATTTCCTGATGGGGAAGTGACAGAGTAGCAAAGGCATCCAGAAATAGTAAAAGTCCATAAGCATTCAGGCAACGATACATATGTTCAGTTGCTGAAATATATGACTATGATTATTGTAAAAAAAAATTTACCACATGTTATCACATTTGCGTAGACACAGCTATTACTAGCGGTTTTTTAATTTTTTATCTAAGTTTTATGATGATGCGTTAAAATGCAGCATATCGGCGTTTCATCATTAAAAAAATTGAACACAGCCTTTCTCTTCTTACATTAAATAAAATAAGAAATAAATAGAATGTGTGTGTGTGTGTGTGTGTGTGTGTGTGTGTGTGTGTGTGTGTGTGTGTGTGTGGTGTGTGTGTGTGTGTGTGGTGTGTGTGTGTGTGTGTGTGTGTGTGTGTGTGTGTGTGTGTGTGTGTGTGTGCCTGTGTGTGTATGTGAGTGTGAGTGCGTGTGTGTGGGGGAGAGAGAGAGAGAACGAGAGAGAGAGAGAGAGAGAGAGAGAGAGAGAGGGAGGGAGGGAGGGAGGAGAGAGAGAGAGAGAGAGAGAGAGAGAGAGAGAGAGAGAGAGAGAGAGAGAGAGAGAGAGAGAGAGAGAGAGGGCCGAGCATTACGGAAACAGTGCATGACGGTCTTTTCTCTTCAGTCAGATGTCAGATCAAAGCATTTTCAGTAATGATATATCTTACTGAACCACCGGAATATCTCATACGGAGCGATCTGCTCTCTAATGGTCCACACTGTTGAATCCCCGGATAATTTCACACAAAGCATTCGTGTTTCTGTATCTCCACACAACGGAGCAGGCAATACAAATATATCTGCCTTCAAAAGGGATTGCGATGGTTCCCTTATGCAGCTAGCGAAGAGTTTTCATATCTGTGATATATTTTCTTAATTTCATGTTCCCAGTTTCTCCATCTTCAGGCTCCCCCTCCCTCCTTAAGTCCAAATCTTTGCCAAGTCATTACTATAAAGACAGTTGAGTTGTTGGCCTGCGCTTGTTTTTTCCCCCCACTACTAGATTGTTCGTCTATGTATGTATGTATTTGTCTGACTTTATTCAAGTTTAAAAGGCTGTGCCAGTCTTGAATAAAAGTTACTCTGTGTTAGGTTTTCTTATAGGAGCAAAAGTTACCCCACTTGTTTACTGTTTATTGTTTACTGTTCCCTGCCTCATTTCATTTCCAACTCCACATAACGTCAAAGCGCTTTGCGGAATAACGATCCCTTTATTAAATGCTGACTGAGAGAGGTTTCTTTTTTGATGACTTTATACGCAGCGTTTTGCGTTTTCACGATACATCTTATGGATTCCTATGTAATGTCATAAAATGTGCCTTGTATATATCGATGATCCAGTGATTTGTATTCTATAGAGCCACGCCCGTATAAAGTCACAATGAGTGCTTTGTGTCATCATGATCGATCTTATTAAATCCCCGCATAATGTCATTCCGGGCGAGATGGGTTTTGATCATCCAGTGTTACAATGCTTCATCTTATCAATTACCGCGTAATATCAGACAGAGCGCTTCACAGTCTAAGGTTTGGTCCTATTGATTCCCGGATACAAAGTGTTTTGAGTTCGAATGATCCACACCGTTGATTCAGCTAACGATTGCACCACTTTGAATCCACAATTATCATACCACACAGAATAAATTTTGTTCTAGTGATTGACGTTTTTGAATTGCTAGAAATTCTGTAGTCTATCGATTAACTCTTTGAATCACAAGGACAATGTCGTCTATGTGTAGTGATCCACCCCATTGACTTCCTAGGTGGTTTGATTCAGAGTGCTTTTTGTGAAACGATCCAAGCCATTGAATTCCTCAACGATATCACCCAATGATCCACGCTTAGGAATCCCTGGATAATGCCATACAGAGAGCACTGTGTTCTAATGATGTACCCTTTTAAACTCCAGCAAAGATCTTATCGAGTGATGTGTGTCGTATTGATCAGACCGACTGAACCTTCTCAGAAAAAGTACAGAGGGCTTTGTGTCGTCATTATTCACCCTACTGTTTCTGAATAACATCATACTGAGCGCTAGTACTCTAATGACCCATGGTACTGAATCCCCGGATAATGGGGTACAGAACACAGTTTCCAGATGAACCAGGCAATGTCATACCGAACGAGGAATGGACAGGTATAGAAGAAGAGCACTCTTATCTATCGTCCTCTGCCAAACCCACCATCACCAGCGTATTTTGAACTGCACTTATTGGGGTGGGGGTGGGGGTGAGGGTGTCCTGAACTGCACTGCCGTTTCTAAAACTCTGTTTTTATTCTGTACGCTGATTGGTCATGTCCTGAACTGTACTGTAGTGTTCTACATTATTCTGTGCACCGATTGGTCATGTCTTGAACTGCGCTGTTATCCTCTACGTTATTCTGTGCGCCGATTGGTCACGTTCAGAACTGCACTAATGGCCTCTGCTTTCTTCTGGGGGCTGATTGGTCACATCCTGAACCGCGCCGCTGTCCTCTATTTACACTTTGTGCGCTGATTGGTCACGTTCAGAACTGCACTACTGTCCTCCGCTTTCTTCTGGGGGCTGATTGGTCACATCCTGAACTGCGCCGCTGTCCTCTGTTTACATTTTGTGCGCCGATTGGTCGTATCCCGAACTACACTGCTGTCCTCCACTTTATTTTGATGCTGGTTAGTCACGTATAATGAACTGCACTGCTGTTCTCTACGTTATTCTGGGGGCTGATTGGTCACGTTCTGAACTGTACTCTTGTCCTCTACTTTATTTTGATGCTGACCAGTCATGTAATGAACTGCACTGCTGTCCTCTACGTTATTCTGGGGGCTGATTGGTCACACCCTGAACTGTACTCCTGTCCTTTGCTTTATTCTGGGGGGCTGACACGTCACCTCCTAAACCGCGCTGCAATCTTCTACTTTATTCTGGGCGCCGACCGGTCGTTGGTCTTCGTTTTCTTCAGTGTCACGTTGGTAAATGGCGAGTTGCTGCAACAGACAGACACAGGCAATGGACGTTATTTCCGCCATTTTTGGGCGGGTTAAAAACAGATCAAGTTCTAGTCAAGATACCGACGTTTTTATGGTTTCCTCAATTGTTAGGTTTTTAAGATTTTTCTTTTCACAACCAGGACAGTGTGTCCTGTTCCCTTTTTTCTGTGCTAAAGCTAGTGGACTGAAGATAGTGACTCATTATTGTTTGTTACTTTCGCTGTTCGTTTGTCCGTTTCATTTCTTTTTAAAATAAGCTTTATCTTAAGGTTTGCAAACAATTAAAGTTTTGCCTTTT
This sequence comes from Conus ventricosus, assembly GCA_018398815.1. Classification (NCBI taxonomy): domain Eukaryota; kingdom Metazoa; phylum Mollusca; class Gastropoda; order Neogastropoda; family Conidae; genus Conus; species Conus ventricosus. The sequence goes on from CM031596.1 coordinate 100,830,319, forward strand.
TCAGATTGTATTACGTGACCAGGAAACCCACGCACAGTCACACACACACACACACACACACACACACACACACACACACACACACACACACACACACACACACTCACAGAAGGAATACACAGCATATTCTGATAGAGTTTTACTAGAGCTGTCAATGTGGGTGAAACTCTTCGCTGGATAACATCTGCGATTAAGTTGGTCACAAATAACCGAAAACTCCCATCTGAAATACTCACGAGGGTGGCGGAGGTGGTGGAGGAGGAGGAGGAGGGGGTGGCGGAGGAGCCCCGGAGGGTGCTGGAGGCGGAGGAGGCTGATGATGGTTGATGGCGCTTCCGTGGTCCATGGTAGGGGGCCGGGGCGGCACGGCGGGGCCTCCACGGGCCGGTAGCCCTGGGGCTGCGCTGTTCTGCGACAGGGCGCTGCGCAGAGAGGACGCCATGGAGGCGGCCTGGGAGGCCATTGTGGACATGGACGACGGACCGGGGGCAGAGGAGGAGAGAGGGAGAGGGGCGGGGGAGGGCGGGGCGGGAGGGGGTGGCGCGGGCGGGCCGTTGGGGTGGCCAGAGAAAGGCAGGTGAGGCGCCACGGGCGAGGCCGTCTCCGCCCCGTGGTGCAAGCTCTTCATGCTGGGGTTGCGGGACAGAGTCTGAGGGGGCACCTTGGGCACCGCGGAGGAGGAGGTGGGTGGACCGGGTTGTGGGCGAAGAGGGGCGGGGGAGGTGGGAGGGGAGGGGAGGGAGGCCGGGAGGGGGCTCTGGAAGCCGGCTGGGAGCGTGTGCCCATGGAAAAAATGGCCATGGAGGGCATGGTGGAGGTGGCGCACGAGGAATAGTGTAAGCCGTCCCCTCCGTGGCCGAACAACTGCACGACACAAGCGTACGACTGTGTGACTGATGAGTGCGTCACCAATGGGTGTATAAATAATGAGTGTGTGGACTAATGGTGTATAACTAATGAATGTGTGACTAATGGGTGTATAACTAATGAGCGTGTGGCTGATGAGTGCGTGACTAATGGGTGTATAACTAATGAATGTGTGACTAATGGGTGTATAACTAATGAGTGTGTGACTAATGGGTGTATAGCTAATGAGCGTGTGACTGATGAGTGCGTCACCAATGGTTGTATAACTAATGAGTGCGTGACTAACGGGTGTATAACTAATGAGCGTGTGACATGACTGCGTGACTAATGGGTGTATAACTAATGAGTGTGTTACCAATGGGTGTATAACTAATGAGTGTGTGACTAATGGGTGTGTAACTAATGTGTGTGTGACTTATGGGTGCATAATTAATGAGTGTGTGACGTATGGGTGATAGTCGACTGATGAGTGCATGACTAATGGGTGCATAACTAATGAGTGTGTGACTTCTGGGTGTATAGCCGACTGATGGGTGGATAACTAATGAGTGTGTGACTTCTGGGTGATAGTCGACTGATGGGTGTATAACTGAGTGTGTGACTTCTGGTGTATAGCCGACTGATGGGTGGATAACTAATGAGTGTGTGACTTCTGGGTGATAGTCGACTGATGGGTGTATAACTGAGTGTGTGACTTCTGGGTGTATAGCCGACTGATGGGTGGATAACTAATGAGTGTGTGACTTCTGGGTGATAGTCGACTGATGGGTGTATAACTAATGAGTGTGTGACTTCTGGGTGATAGTCGACTGATGGGTGTATAACTAATGTGTGTGACTTCTGGGTGATAGTCGACTGATGGGTGTATAACTGAGTGTGTGACTTCTGGGTGATAGTCGACTGATGGGTGTATAACTGAGTGTGTGACTTCTGGGTGTATAGTCGACTGATGGGTGTATAACTAATGAGTGTGTGACTTCTGGGTGTATAGTCGACTGATGGGTGTATAACTAATGAGTGTGTGACTTCTGGGTGTATAGTCGACTGATGGGTGTATAACTAATGAGTGTGTGACTTCTGGGTGTATAGCTGACTGATGGGTGTATAACTAATGAGTGTGTGACTTCTGGGTGTATAGCCGACTGATGAATGTGAGACCAGTGACTGAATGACTAATGAGTGTTTGACTAATAACTGTGTGACTAAGACTAAGTAATCAAAAACTGCCTGATTGATGGCCGTGTCACCAACATTGTTTGGTTCATGACTGTAAACAATGACTGCGATTAACGACCATGTTACTCATACTTTGATATTAATGATTTGTAAATAACGACAGCGTGACTAAAGACGGTCACAAATGAGTTAGTGACTCATGCCTGTGACTGACGATTGTGTGATTGCTGAAGATGTGCCTCATGACTTATGACTGTGTGATCAATGACAGTGTAGTTGATAACTACGTGACTGAGTTTGAAAAATGATTTATAAGGCTCCGCCGCGCCCTAAAACGTAGACAAACGAACCACAAGACACAACACGACGCGTTTCGTCCTCGTAGGTCTTCTTCAGGCAAGGTACACAACACTGAGGACAACGAAAATGAACGAGCAGTCACTTATCTTCTTCCAGTTCGGCGCAAAACGGGAGCTGAATGAAAAGTTTTCATCTTGCGCCGAACTGGATGAAGATAACTGATTGCTCGTTCTTCATTTTCGTTGTCCTGAGTGTTGTGTCTCTTGCCTGAGGGAGACCTTCGAGGACGAAACGCGTCGTGTTTTGTCTTGCAATTCGCTTGTCTACGTTTTTCAAATTTGTTTCCGCCTGCAGTCGCCTCACTTTACAACTAGATCCACGCGACTGAGGACAGTGGTGTTAATGACAAGTCCACTGTGCTTTGATTCGGACAATTTGACAATTGTGAAGGAGGGGAGTGATTTTGGAACAAAGAGGGAAGTCAGTCTGGATTTACTTCCCGGGCACCTGCCCTTTCTCATCTTCCCTGGGGAGCGATTTCGGGTGTGGTATGATTAACGAACAGATAGATGACGGAGTCACTTCAGACCAACTGTCATAAATGAGATGGCTGCGCTGGTCAGTCTTCAACATCTTTCTGCGTGACGTTCCCTTAATTCCATCTTTCAAAATAAAAAAAGGCAAAAAAAAAAAAAAAAAAAAAAAAGGATCGAACCATTATATCTAATTTTGAAAGATTAAAAAGAAGAAAGAAAGACGTTATATTTACTTGCGGGTTCAAAAAGAAAAAAAAAAGACGGGAAAAGAAATCTTTCTTTTAATACAACAGATTTACTGGACCTTTCTTCAAGTATGATTTACTTTAATATGTTGGTCCCCTTAACTGAGTTTCCAGTGTATGCATAACTTCATCCATTCATCCATCCTGTGCTTGGGGTCTACAATATAATATGTACAATATGTACGTTGAATACGCATGAATGTATACAAACATCTGCGCTCACATATATATGGTTATTCATGGACGCAGCAGGCTAACACACTTCAACATGCACTGAACAACAATTGGCTACATTGTCACTGAAAAGTCTTACGATCACAAGAAAGAGAGAGTAAGAGAGAAGGGGAGGGAGGGAAAGAGAGACAGACAGACAGACAGTCGTAGACAGCGACAGTAAGACAGATACACAGAGAGATAGACACAGACAGACACACAGACGGACAGACAAACAGCCAGACCTGCGGCAGACTGGGGGCCGTGACAAGAGAGGCCTCATGCAGGGAGTGGGATCGGCCGTAATCTGTACTCCAGCCATGGAAATCGGACAAAGAACGGGCGTCCCCGTTCATCTCACTGAAACTTTTGGCCCTGGGCCTGTGATGTCTGCACGTGCATCACGACGATAGTGATAATCATGATGAGAATGATAACGTCGGCGACGATGACAACAATGGTGACGATGATGATAGTAATAACAACAACAATGATGACATGATGATGATGTGTAAAACATCTTCTCTTTATGTGAGAGTGCGCGCGCGCGCGCGCGCGTGTGTGTGTATGTGTGTGTGTGTGTGCGCGCGCGCGCGTGTGTGTGTATGTGCGTGTGTGTGTGTGTGTGTGTGTGTGTGTGTGTGTGTGTGTGTGTGTGTGTGCGTGCGTGCGCGCACGCGCGCGTGTGTGTGTGTGTGTGTGTGTACATATCACGTGATGATGCATCTAAATGCCTCATTTATACAAACGATATTGTCGTCTTCATTTCTCATAGTTCGTGACGAGTGATGGGTGTAAACAAATCACACCCATTCTTTTAGTTTTTACTCATTGATCTTTTTATTCCTGGCTTTCCCCCATCTTCATCCACTCCCTCTCTCCGTCGCCTCTTCCTTTCACTCTGACACACACACGCACACTCAGAGAGAGAGAGAGAGAGAGAGAGAGAGAGAGAGAGAGAGAGAGAGAGAGAGAGAGAGAGAGAGACAGACAGACAGACAGAGAGAGAGAGAGAGACAGACAGACAGACAGCGAGAGAGACAGAGAGATAGAGAGAGACTGACAGACAGACAGAGGCAGAGACAGACGCACACACAGAGACAGAGAGAGAGAGAGAGAGAGAGAGAGAGAGAGAGAGGAGAGAGAGAGAGAGAGAGAGAGAATATGTGGCAAATGAGAACTGGCATGGTAACGATTACGAGAACATCCTTAACAGCTGTTTGTTAAACGGGTCATTTCATCACCCATGACAACGACACAGGGGTCAAGGTCAGTCAGCTGGTGAAGGAGGTCAAGCGTGGCGGTCTGTGCCACTCACCGCATGGGAGTCTGGGTCTGCAGCTTCTCTCTGGTCTCCATGGAGTCGGTGAAGGACAGCGGAAACCAGCCATATCTGCGGCAAGAATAGGAACCAGGTTTGACAGGTAGCACAAGGAAAACTGAATTCATGTTTGTTCTTTCTTTCTATTCCAATTTATATTGCTGAGATAATCAAGACTCACTTTCGAAAAATCTGGAGAGAAAAAAAGGTTCACACAGGAAACAAAGGAAAACTGAATAATGTTTGCAATTTCTTATTATTCCAATTCATATTGCTTAGATAATCAAGACTCACTTTCGCATAATCTGGGGGAAAAACTTTTTGTTCATGATTTTTTTCCCATACAAATATGTAAGGTGTTTTTACTGGTCACATAGCAAGACAAAACAAAACAAACGCCAAGGTGTTACAAAGTTTCAAAACATTATACTTGTGTCCGGTACATATTTTTTGGATTAAAAAAAGGGTTGATATAAACAAAAGTGGAATTAATGATAATTTCAAGATATAAAGAAAGTTCATATCAAAATAAAAAGAAAAGAGTTTGTCATGAAAAAGTTCAAAGTATGGCAAACTATATACGCCCATACATTTCAAAGGCATTGTCCCGTAACTTCCCACAAAACAGTATGTCATAGCTGAGAATAAAACTAGTCGATTTTTAAAAATGACTAAGTGTCACGATCGGGTCATTTGGGATCGTTTTAATCGGTAGAGAAATAATTAGTTGTTGTTCTCTTTCTAAATCCCACAATTCAAAGCATGGATCTTCGTTTCTTAGCTAGCAATGGTGAAATTTTTGCGTATGTGATAGCTTTTCACCCCACTATAAAGATCGCCATATTCTGAGTCTAATTTGCATGGTTTTGCGTGTTTGGGTTACTTTTTGTTTGTTATTGTTGTTGTTGTTTTACATACGTCTGTCAGCCATCCCACGTGCACACGACGGCTCACACTTACGTGTGAGACGAATGGAAAAGTGTTTAATGTGCTTGCAAGGAATGAAATCTTAAATGAAGCAGGAAACGGGAAACGGTAAGCCACGAACAAGTAGGGTAACTCTCGCTCTCATGAGGAGATAATCACACACCCAATGAATGCTGCCGAGGACACCAAATCGCCTAGCAAAAATGCAAACACAGAGCACACAGAGGGAACGGTTTTTATATTGAGGGCTTTTCGTTAATGTTGTTTTTTGCTGTTGTTTTCTTCATACATTCATACACGAGACATCGGTTTAAGTCTCATCGGAAGAACATGGAAGAGTTGGAGTAGTCTGCACAACTTATTGTTAACTTCGACTGACTTCACACAAAAAAACCCTTCTCTAATCCGACTGTCTCAAGCAAAGATTGACCACCGAACTCCTAGATCTAGAGAATAAGCGTGTATCCTCTACGTCAACTGTACCCTTAACTATCATGTCGTGGTCGTCGTCATCGTCATCGTTGTTGTTGTTGCTGTTGTTGTTGTTGTTGTTGCTGCTGCTACTGCTGCTGCTGTTGTTGTTGTTGTTGTTGTCATTGCGTTGTTGTTGCTGTTGTTCTTGCTGCTGCTGCTGTTGTTGTTGTTAAAGTTGTTATCATACTCAACCAGATAAATGCCCTTGGCGTTATCGACAAACAAACACACATCTAACTACACAAGTAAACGAGAACAAACAGCAATACTCAAAACGCATCCCACAACCACACGCTAACACCACTTTCAACCATACCGCCACCGCACCTGACCGCTTCACTCCCTCCATCCCCACCCTTCAAACATAACCATTACAGGTAAATTAACCAACGAATAAATAAATACCCGAAACCAAAAACATGCAACACCGGCAAGCGATACCAGCACACAATCACTGCATCAGAAGGAAAAAGTATTTTGTTTTGATCTGAAAGCGGGCAACCACGCACGAGCTTTGGCAGACATGGAGAACTGTGAAAAGAGCGGCTGATTACAGCAGAACCTCTCTGCAACATGAAAGACAAAACGATACACCCGAAGGTGCGGGTAGGACCCAGAGAAGTACTATCCTCAACTGCCGAACAAACCAGCTGGGAGCAATCCTGCACCACCCTTGGAAGCCTGCGCTGTGTTCACACAGGGTGCAGGCACGCACAGGGCATTCCATTAACACGCGAAGGGACATAACTGCTCCCTGGCAGATGCCGCTGTGTAATGGCCACCGGATGTGACACGACAGAACCTCCACAAGAGCGTTCTCATGGGTGTGCCAGCCCATATTTCATGACTGCAGAGCTCACTGGCAAAAAACCCCCCCACCGTCAAGCAACTGCCGTGTGCATCCCGCAGCCTCACTCGTTGCTGTTCTGCTGACGAGTGAAAAAGAGCATCTGACTAAAGTACAGTGGGACCTCTCTGTAACATTCCTGAAGTAATCTTAAAGAGAAAAAAGGAGGTGTGTGTGTGTGTGTGGTGGGGGGGGGGGGGTGGTAACGGGTAAAAGGATCGTAGCACTCTTTGTTGGGAGATACATCTTATACAGACACAGAGTAAAACTTCCTGAGAGCAAGTCTTTTTCAAGGGATACATCTTTGAGGAATGATCTGGTACAAAGACAAAACGCGGGTAAGAATTCAGTTTATCACAGTACTTGGTTTTTTGTTGCATGACTGAGTTGTATCGACGTTCTGATACCCCCCCCCCCCCCCCCTTCCCCTACTACCATTGCTCCAGTTTTCTACCAACTACCTTTCTCCTTCAGTCGAATGTGTAACAATCTGCCTTGTTTTCACATGCTCATTTGTATGTTGCATTGTTCGTTATAAAGTTACTAGCGGACAATTCATTTAGTACATTGTCATGTATCAGTGTTCCCCACATATGACCATAACACACCTCTTTCACCCTCCCGCTATTCCCTCATCACAACCCCTATATCCATCCACTGTCTCTATCACAGACATGTACCCCTTCACAAACATCCCCCCCCCCCCCACCTTTCCTTCCCGTACCCCGTCCCTTTCCCACCCACCCCGACCCCCTCACATCCCATCCCACCCACCCCAGCCCTCTCCACTCCGCACAGGCTGCACACCAAAAATTAATACGCCAAGGCCTTGCTTAAGGAGTCGAGTATTCATAGACTGGCGCAGACGGATTCTTTTGAGAGTTTTCATTGTGACTGAAAGTTGATTCTCTTCATTTTCTTTCATATGGCCATCAAGGTACAAGCAAGGTGGTTCCAAGCAGACAGGTTAAAATCAAAGGAATGGGATTATTTCGTTTCTTGAAGGTGGTGCAAAAACAGGATCACGGCTGAGTGCAAAGGCCTGAAGTATGTGTCAAATAAGGGGCAAGTCGTGTATTTGAAGATGGTGATTTCATCGGTGAATCCCCCCCCCCCCCCCCCCCCCCCCCCCTCCCCCCAATCGAGGGAAATAATTGGCGGGAAGTTGTTCTTTTGTTCAGTTATCAGTTTAACGTTAAATACTTGCTCAAATCTATGGCAGAACTCAAAACGCTTAAATGGAATGTAATACAGTGTTTTAGCGCAAAATCCTAATTGTGGCGTGTGGCCACATCACACAGACAGCAACACGTACTGTCCAGTGCGGGCGTTGTGTCCAAACTGCCAGCCGTCGGCAGCGTCGCCCAGCAGCGTGATGGAGTCTCCCATGCTGAAGGACAGCTGGCTCTCCTCGTCCCCGATGTGCCCATACAGCGCCCTCACCTGCATGCCCCCGGGAGGGCCAGGGGGAGGCCCGGGGGCGGCTTGGCCATGGCCATGGCCACTGATCGCGGGAGGGTGTCCTCTGCAACCAAACCAACGGTGAAAGTGTGTGTGTGTGGATGAAAGGTCGACGTGCCTCATGGCAGGCCGCAGTAACGTCTTACAACAACAACCACACGCATGCACGCACACACACACAACACACACACACACACACACACACACACACGTACGCGCACACGTACGCACACACACATGTACACACACAGACACACACAAACACACGCACACCGACATAAACATACGCATACGCAAACACACGCACACCGACATAAACATACGCATACACACACACACACACACACACACACACACACACACACACACACACACACACACACACACGCACACGCAAAACACACACACACACACACACACACCACACACACACACACACACACACACACACACACACGAACACAGATATGAACATAAGGATACGCAAACACACACACACACACACACACACACACACACACACACACACACACACACACCACACACACACGCACGCACGCACACACACACACACACACACACACACACACACACACACACACACACACACACACACACGTCCGCGCGCACGCAAACACACACACGTACACACCCGCACGCGCGCGCGCGCTCACACACACACACACACACACACACACACACACACACACACACACACACACACACAAGTGAGGCCACTCACTGGAGGAACCGGGGAAGCAGGCAGAGCATACTCCGACGGGGGTCCTGAACGCTGTCCCTCAGAGGATGTCCTGCTGCTGTGGTCATAAGGGCTGTGTCCTCCGCTCTCTGACATGTAAGGTGAGTAGTTGGTGTTGTTGTCCTGCACATTTACATTGTCTGGACTATTTCGTTTGTTTATTCAGACGACGACGATATCTTAATAATGTTGATTGTTACAATCAAGTGTACAGTATGTTAAACGGCCTGCAGGTATATGCATGTACAAGTGTGAATGTTTTATATGTTCATCTAAATGTATGCATGATTTTTTTTGTTAACGTACAGTGCATATGCGCATTTTCCATTTCACTTTTATGCCAAGTATTTAAAGACTGGTGCACTAAGTTTTAATACACCCAATGGTAGGCCTATGCGTGCATAAGGCGCCAGAAAAAAAAATATTCAGAGAAGTATTAAGGAGAAACAGACATTGACTGATTGATTGATTGATACTCTTTATTTCCTAGGGTAACAGATACGCAAATGTATGCTTTTTTTCCATCCGGACCTTGCCCCGCTAAGGGCCTAAGTGTGACTAGCAACTAACTAAGCATGACTGGCAACTAAAACTTACATATCACAGACATATATATATATGGTAAAAGAAATACATTAAGAATGTGAATGGGGTGTTTCTCCATCAACGGATGAATTTGAAGTAAAAACAAGCTAACAAACAAACTACAAACATTAAAACAACGAACCCGAATGACTGAAATGTTACGAAAAGAAAAAAAAAAATCACCACACACACAACACACACACACACACACACACACACAAAACACTCACACACATACACAACGCGCACGCGCGCGCGCGCACACACACACACACATACACAAAGAAAGCGATCCTCATTTTAGTTATCAAAGAAACGAGAGAGCGAGAGCGAGAGCGAGAGAGAGAGAGACAGACAGACGGACGGACGGACGGACGGACGGACGGACGGACGGACGGACAGACAGACAGACAGACAGACAGACAGACAGAGAGAGAGAGAGAGAGAGAGGGAGAGGGAGAGAGAGAGTGAGAGAGAGAGAGAGAGAGAGAGAGAGAGAGAGGAGAGAGAGATCATCATGTTTTCAGCCCAGCCGACAGCATAGAACACGCCAAGGTTGCAAGCCCCACAAAAGAGATAGAAAGCATGATCAGACAGCATGGCAACAAGCACACCCCACCCCTCTTTCTCCCTCCCTTAACACCTACCCCACCCCACCCCCTTCCCTTCACCCATACCCCTTTCCCGTCACCCCGACGCCCCAAACCTTTCGCCTGTACCAATAAGGACACCCAATAGCGCCATCACTGACCGCAATACGAAGCAGAGGGTCCGCTGAACGGGGCAGAATGTTGGGCTGGGAGCACAGCTGTTTCCAGTGACCCAGCTCACCGTCATCAGGTCCATACCCTGCCATTGGTCAGATGGAGGATGAGGAAGAGGAGGAGGAAGAGGAGGCGGAGGTGGAGGAGGAGGTGGAAGGGGAGGAGGAGGGGAAGGGGAAGGGGAGGAGGAGGAGCTTGAGGAGGAAGAGGGGGAAAAGGAGGAGGAGATGGAGGAGGAGGAGGAGGAGGAGGAGGAGGAGGAGGAGGAGAAGGCGAAGGAGGACAAGACGAACAGAAGGAGGAGGAGGAGGAGGAGGAGGAGGAGGAAGGACGACGAGAGGAAGAAGAGGAGGAGGAGGAGGAGGTGGAGGAGGAAGACGAGGAGAAGGAGGAGAAAGAGGAGGTGGCGGAGGAGAAGCAGGCCAAGGAGGAGGAGGTGGAGGTGGAGGTGGAGGAGGCTGAGGCGATGCAGGCGGAGGAAGGCGGAGGAGGGAGAGGCGGAAAAGAAGGAGGCAGAAGAGGAGGAGAAGGCGGAGGAGGAGGAAGAGGATGTGGAGGTGGAGGATGCGGCGGTAGGCGGAGGAGGAGGAGGCGGAGTAGTAGGCTGTGGAGGAGAAGGCGGAGGAGGAAGAGGATGTGGAGGAGGAGAAGGCGAAGGAGGACAAGGCGGAGAAGGAGGAAGAGGATGTGGAGGAGGAGGAGGAGAGGGTGGACGAGGAGGGCGGAGGAGGAGGAGGAGGAGGAGGTGGACGAGGACGAGAAGAAGTATATAGGAAGATTTGTGCGTGTGTGCGTGTGTAGGAGTGTGCATGCGTGCGTGCGTGTGTGCGCGCGCGCGCGCGTGAGTGTATGTGTATGTGTGTGTGTGTTGTGTGTGTGTGTGTGTGTGTGTGTGTGGTGTGTGTGTGTGTGTGCTTGCGCTCGCGCGTGCTTGCGAATGTGGGGGGGGGGGGGGGGGGGATACAGGGAGAGAAAGGAGAGAAGATACAGGCGCAGAAAGGGGAAGATGATATGCGTGCCAGTATTGCTGGCGTTATACTGATATCACAAACATTTGGTACATGAATAAATAAATGCATATAAAATAAGTAAACAAACGACCGAATAGTCCTTCCTGGTAGATCACCAATTACGCGGTCAGCCATTCCGAGATCGAATCCCACGGAGCAAAACCAACCAACCAAACAACAACAAAAACCATCCAAACAAACACAACAAAAACCATCCAAACAAATAACAACAGCACGAACATAAAAAAGACTGACATCAAACTGGCTTCTTCGCTGTCCGTGTTACTGTGTTGTTGTTCCGATCGGATCAGTGCAGCGTTAGACAGGTAACACACACACACACACACACACACACACACACACACACACACACACACACACACACACACACTCACACACACACACACACACAACACACACACACACGCACACACACACACACACACACACACACACACACACTCACACTCACACACACACACACACACACACACACCGCCATCCACCTCCCCACCCCCCACCCACTCACTCATCTGCCGCATCAGTCACCTTTGGTGGGCGAGGATTGTGAGCCCTAACGGTAACTAACAAAACTCACCCTGTCGTGATAGTAGAGCTGGGTGGAACTGACCGAACACAGCCGGGCCAGGATGAAACAGTAACACTTGCGCTCCTCCAGTAACGCCTGCACCACCAAACAGGGCCCATTTCACGCATGGAAAAAAAGTCCAGTTCCACAAAGACACACAACACACAAACATTCGCTCAAATGCGTTCCCGCGTGCTCACACGCACGCATGCACGCGTGCGCGCGCGGACACACGCACACACACATTTGCATACACAGACGAAAGACATATGCGCGTACGCGCGCGCGCGCGCACACGAACGCACGCACGCACACACAACACACACACACACACACACACACACACACACACACACGCGCGCGCGCGCGCGCGCGCGCACACACAACTATGAATTATCTCAAAATTACCAAGAGTTACGGAAAACACTTTTGAAAAAAAGGGCTAAAAAAAAAAAATCAGCAATTCATACAATACATCATCTCATAAAAGCAAAACAATAATTTGGTAGTATGTACTTTATACAAAGAATAAATTGAAAACTCGGAATCTTGGATTTACCCCGAATCCTCTACAAACATGATATCTATACACATAAACATATGTAAACATGTAGTTTATGTAAAGAGCAACTCGTAGGTGTGGGTTTAAAAACAGAACAGTTCGTAAATGCGATTGTTTTGTTTTGTTTGAAAATTAAACATAACAAATGATAAAAATGGTGTTCATAAACAAGGCAAATTTCAGTCACGGAGTTTTCAAACAGAACAATTCTTAAACGTGAAGTACATAGTACAGAAAAATTGTAAACATGTTCATATTTTTTTTAAAAGTTGTAAAGAAAAAGTTGTCAACATGTTTATAAACAAAACAAGCTGTAATCCTGGATTTTCTGTAATCCTGGATTTTCTGTAATCCTGGATTTTATCAACAAAATAAATGGTAGAAAATAGAATTAAAAACAGAAGAGGTAGCAGGCACAGAGTTTTGAAACGAGAAACGTTTGTAAACATGGCATCTGGAAACAGAACCGTGGACACCATTTAAATTTCTGTCCTTGAAGTCACTGTCACTATCTCACTCTCGGGGAAAAAAAATAGTGAAGTGGAATGGACTTGATACGAAAATATGCGGACTGTCCAAGACCATCCTCCGAGGAGAAATGCAGGGGTAGAGGAGGCGGGGCAGACAGAGAAAGAAGTTTGACAGACAACATCACTGCGTGGACCAAGAAGAGCTTTGATGCAACCGAGTTACAATCGTCAGAAGCAGACACGGCTGGTGCAGCGTTCATCACTGCAGCACCCCTTGGCACTGATGGTCCAAAGTGACAGTGAAGTCCAGAACGGGAAATTCCACGATGTTCGCGGTTTTCTGTACAGCTGATCTGTTGCTGAATGACGTGCTTAAGCTTACAGTTTGTCTGTCATAAAATTCCTATCAGTCTCCGTCAAGATTATTTTCATTTATCGGTTAATTCCACGATGTTCACGGTTTTCTGTACAGCTGATCTGTTGCTGAATGACGTGCTTAAGCTTACAGTTTGTCTGTCATAAAATTCCTATCAGTCTCCGTCAAGATTATTTTCATTCATCGGTTATTTTTCTCCATCTGTAAGCAAAATTAAACAAGAACTGATGAATCGATTTTGATGAAAATTTGTGGAAATGTAGGTTTGGGGCCAAAAATAAAGCTATGAAATTTTGGGCGCAGACCTGTGGAGCAGACCCGAATCAAATCGTGTGTGGTGGGTTCCACAAGACACGGAAACGACTCAACCGATTTTGACCAAACTAAGTGGAGTTGAAGAATGACCCGGTTTTGACCAAACTGGGTGGAGTGTAAGAATGTGACTCATCGACATACCAGTGAAATTTCTGTGCGAACTGATCACAGGGTGGATGCAGGGTCTGTTCTACCTCGGCGATCAGCGCTCTCCTAGTAGGTCTAACCGTTCCTTCTGTGGGTAAATTCCATGATTACAATTTCTTTTGTTTATAAGATCTCTGTTTAAAACTTGTTCTGATGCCAAAGTCCACGTCCGCAGCTTGCTTCGCTTACGGACTACATGTTTATGCAGCTCCGAACGTAGAAGTAAAAAACTCCCCTAATGTCGTCTGCTTCCACAAATCGTCTGTCTGCCACTAATTGCGTGTCTTTTTATCGAACTCTGTCGGATGTGTGACTAGGCAATCACCGCCATACAAAGACCGTCTATATAGTTGTGCAAATGAAACGCAAGGGAAACGTTTCAACTATGACATTTCGTTCCACAGTGAAAATGGTAATGTGTTTTCTCTTTGTCTGTTGTTTCCATTATGCTGTCTCATGAGATCAAGTCACGTTGTGTACAGCTCACTGGCGCGGATCAAATACTAATGGGTTTGTGCTTTTTTTTTTCCAAACTAAGGTCCGTGCGGAAAGAAACCTGGCAGCAATTTCTGTAAAAACGAGGAAAACGGGTATGGAGGGACGGGAGAGAAGTAGGAGGGAAAAAAGGTGAGGGTTTTGTAAAAGCTGAGGTTGGGGTGGGGGGTGGTCGGGGAGTGGAACAAAACGACAGTTTGTTAGAGTGGAGAATTGAGAGGAGGATATGCAGAACAAAACGACAGTTTGTTAGAGTGGAGAATTGGAGAGGAGGATATGCAGAACAAACGACAGTTTGTTAGAGTGGAGAATTGAGAGGAGGATATGCAGAACAAAACGACAGTTTGTTAGAGTGGAGAATTGAGAGGAGGATATGCAGAACAAAACGACAGTTTGTTAGAGTGGAGAATTGAGAGGAGATATGCAGAACAAAACGACAGTTTGTTAGAGTGGAGAATTGAGAGGAGGATATGCAGAACAAAACGACAGTTTGTTAGAGTGGAGAATTGGAGGAGGATATGCAGAACAAAACGACAGTTTGTTAGGGGGTGGAGAATTGAGAGGAGGATATGCAGGGTTTGTAAGGAAAAAAATGGCGGCGGGAGAGGGGACCTTCCACCGTAGGTTTAAGTGCTTTTAAGGCCACTGCTGCCAGACGACAAGTATCTAGAATATAACGCATTTGTGAATCCTTTTTTTTTTTAATTGAAAAGGGTGGTAGAGGAGGGGGGAAGATGGGGGAGGGGAGGTTGGAACGCATAGACCTCCTAGATCCGCCTCAGAACTCAACAACCATGGAGCTCCTACCAGAGCTGAAAGCGAGCTGACATCAAACGTACATAAAAGAACAAAAACAACAACAACAACAACAACAAAGAAACAAATAAAAGAAACAAACAAGCCGAAAGACTTAAAATCGAAAACAAACAATAGAAACCAAGACTAATCCTGAGTTTTGTTTGCATTAAAAATGTTGCGAAAAATGAGGCAATGTAATATTCCTTGAAGAACGAAAATTCTGGTTTTCGCGTTTCTTCTGCAATCCAATACAACACCAACAGCAACATACAACAACCAGAATCCGTTTTCTTACCAACTTTAGACCTTGTAATCTGAATTCGTCTAGTTTTTCCCGACATCGTTCCAATGTTCGTTTCAGCTGCGACACAAAAACTCACGAGTTATTAGGTCTGTACACACACACACACACACACACACACACGCACACACACACACACACACACACACATACACACGCACACACACACACACACAACACACACACACACACACACACACACACACACACAACACAGCACGCACGCACGCACGCACGCACTCACGCACGCACGCACACACACACACACACACCACACACACACACACACACACACACACACACAACACACGCACACACACACACACACCCACACACACACACACACACACACCACACACACACACACACACAAGCAGATGCGCACTCTCACATACACACTATACCTCTCTCTCTCTCTCTCTCCCCTCTCTCTCTTCTCTCTCTCTCTCTCTCTCTCTCTCTCTCTCTCCCTCTCTCAGTCTGTGTCAGTACATTTTTTTGTGTGTTTATCTTTTTTTCCCCGTGTCAGTCTGTCGGTCCCTCTTTGTGGCTTTACCCCTTTCCATTCTCCGTCTCTCACACGCCCTGCTCTCTCCTCCTCCTCTCCCCCCCCCCCCCCCCCTCTCTCTCTCTCTCTCTCGTTTCTTCTTTTGTCTCTCTGTCTCTGCTTCATCCTTTTTCCTTTTATTTTTCACACGCTCTGACATTCCTCTCCTCTGACCATCCCCCTTCTCTCTCTGCTCTCCTCTAGCCTCTCCCTCTCCTCCATCTGCCTGCCTGCCTGTGTGTCTGTCTGTTTCTCTCTCTCTTTCCGTCTGCTGTGTGTCTGTCTGTTTCTCTCTCTCTTTCCGTCTGTCTGTCTGTCTGTCTGTTCTGTCTGTCTGTCTGTTCTCTCTCTCTCTCCTCTCTCTCTCTCTCTCTCTCTCTCTCTCTCACACTCGCTCCCCACCCACCATCCAACTCGCCCGAATACTCACGGGGATTTCCTTTTCATCATCGAAGGCCAGTTTGGATCTGTTGTTTTTCTTGAGGAACTTTTGTGGGCCTCCATGGCCTTGGTGTAGGGCACCAGTAGCCCTTGTGGCCGGCATGGTACTTCTTCTGCTCCGCCTGTACCCACAGTACCCGCCATACCACCTTAACTTTCGTCACACACGGGCTTGCTCATCGGTTGTGACGATGAGCAGACAGACAGACAGACAGATGGACAGATGGACAGGCAAGATGGACAGACATGCAGACAGTGAGGCAGACGGACGAAGAGAGAGAGAGAGAGAGAGAGAGAAGAGAGAGAGAGAGAGAGAGGAGAGAGAAGAGAGAGACAGAGACAGAGAGAGAGACAGACAGACAGACAGACAGACAATGAAGATGCAGCTAGATAGTAGAGCAAACAACAAAGGAAAGGCAGGCAGATGGACAGAAAAAGAGACACAAAGACCGACAAAGGGAGGATGCAGTCAGTGACGCAGACAGACAAAGCGACAGAGAGACAGAAAGACAGACAGGTTGGCAAGCATGGCAGGCAGTGACGCAGACAGACAAAGAGACAGAGATACAGAAAGACAGACAGGTCGGCAGACACTCAAAAAGAGATGCAGACAGTCAGGCAACTGACAAAGACACAGACAGACAGATCGGCCGACAAAAGATAGATGCAGAGAGAGAGAGACAGACTGACAAAGCGACAGACAGACAGACAGACAGTCAAAGAGAAATGCAGGCAGTGAGTTAGATATACAAAGAAACGGAAAGACAGACCAGCAAAGGGAGATGCAGGCACAGAAACAGGTAACCAAAACAGAGACGCAGACATGGAATGTGCAAAAGATACCACATTTATTCGCCATGAACATTTTGCGGACAATAACAAATTTGATAATGGATAGTAGAATGACTGATGATCAGCTGAGTGAAAGAAAGAAAGCAAGCAAGAAAGACAGGAAGGTAAGAAAAAAAATTACATGAGACAAAGAAAGTGAAAGGCTAGAAAAGAAGAAAGGAGGATAATAGAAAATAGTAAAGAAAAAGATAGGAATGAAACAAGAATGGAAGAAAGAAACAGAGAGATAAATGAAGAAGGAAAGTTAGATTAAGTCATAAATCGAGGCTGAATACCTGGAACACTAAATATTCTCGTGTTATTACTTGTGTCTGCAGAGAAAACATTTCTCTGCATCATCTTTTATTTGAATAACCAGTGTTAACCTCGCTCTGTCAGGAGAAAGGTATCGAGATTAAAAACTTGAATACTGTCAATACTGTCTTATATGCTTCAAATGTTGAAATTGGCGGGGTTATTTTCCAGTCACAGGTTGCAAAATTTTTATGTAGATCAACAATTTTGTGTACGACTAGGGTATTTCACTTATGTAAATATGCACATATCAGGTGTGGGTTTGAAAGTACTAATATGGGTGATAAGTTGAGTGTGGAGGTTGGGTTTTCTTTTCTTCTTTTTTTTTATACTATAAATGTCGAATATCATCTGGCGATGAAAAGGCATTAAATAAACCACTGAACTGAAGTGAACTGAACTGAACTGAAGATGGAAAGACAGAAAAATTTTAAGAAGGAAGGGTGGAAGGCAGGAAGAAAGGAAAGTAACTGGAAAGAAAGACAAGAAAAGGAAAGAATGAGGGAAAATGGAAAGAAAGACAGACAGAGAGAAAAAAAGAATGGCAGGTATTAAGAAAGAAAGAAAGAAAGAAAGAAACGACAGAAAGAAGAAAAAAGGGAAGAAAGAAGAACTGCAGGAAAGATACATAAGATAAAGAAGATAAATGGAAAGAAAGCTAGTAAGAAAAACATCAATATGAAAGAAAGAATGGAAGGAGGAAAGAAAGGCACAAAGGAAGTCAGAGGGGAAGAAAGATAGAAAGGAAGGAAGAGAAGAAATCGGAAAGGAAGAAGAAAAAAAAAGAGAAAGAAACGAAGGGAGCAAGACTGGAAAGAAAATCAAAAGAAAAATGAAGAGAGAGAGAGAGGGGGGGAAGGGGGAGGGAAGGCGGGCGAGAGGACAACAGGAATGAGGGAGAAGGGAAGAAAGAAGTGGAGCAGGAGTGAATAAAGCAAGAAAAGAAGAATGGAAGACAGACAGAGAGAGAGAGATAAGAAAAAAAGTAAAGAAAGTTATGAAAAAAATAGTTGACTGACCACAGCATTCTTGAAGTCATTGTCCAGCTTTTGCTCCAGAGGTAGAACCACTTCAGCAAAGAACGACTTGTTCTGCACGTTTATATTTCATCCACGTTACAGGGAGAGAGAGAGAGAGGGGGGGGGGGGGAGGGGAGGGCGGCACGCACGCACGCACATAGATATGCGATCAAAGAGTCACGCAGTAACACAAACACACGCACAAGCATACATAAACGCACGCACGCGCGCCCGTTCACACAACGAGAGAGAGAGAGAGAGAGAGAGAGAGAGAGAGAGAGAGAGAGAGAGAGAGAGAGAGAGAGAGAGAGAGGGGGGGGGCATACACACACACACAGATACACGAAAAAAGAGGCACACACAGAGTAACACGCTAACGCACTCTCTCTCTCTCTCTCTCTCTCTCTCTCTCTCTCTCTCTCTCTCTCTCTCTCTCTCTCTCTCTGACATACACACGCACACAGACACACACGCACGCACGCACGCACGCATACACACACACACACGCGCGTGCGCGCGCGCACACACACACACACCACACACACACACACACACACACACACACATATATATATGCAGAGAGAGAGAGAGAGAGAGAGAGGAGAGAGAGAGAGAGAGAGAGAGAGAGAGAGAGAGAGAGAGAGAGAGAGAGAGAGAGAGAGACTCCACACGATTCATCACTTTCGAATCTTAACAATCTGCCATAGGAAAAAAAAAAACAAGTATGTCCACACTTCATCGATACATACACAGTCTTCGTATTTGAGCTGAACTTCCTTCTGAACTTCTGCAATCCGAAAAATGGCTTCACCTGAAAAAAAAAAAAAGCAACAGAAGTTGGTGTATGAAGACTGTGCACAAAATCTGGACTGGGGAGGGGGGAGGGGGGTGGGGGGTGGGGAGAGGGACAAGAACAGTATGTCATTAGAAACAATGTTTCCTTTCTAATCTCCAGCTCATGAAGATAACATAGATCTGGTTTGTAAGGATTTTAAAGCCGAATCAGAGGCTGGGTTGCATTAGTTTGTTGTTGTTGTTGTTGTTGGTGGTGGTGGTGGTGGTGTCTCTGAAATGTGATGATGATGATGATGATGATGATGATGATGATGAGGACGAGGAGGAGGAGGAGGAGGAGGAGGAGGAGGAGGAGGAGGAGGAGGAGGAGGATGATAACAATAAAACAACAACATAACGATAATAATGATAACAATAATGATGACGATGATGACGACGACGATGATGATGATGATGATGATGATGATGATGGTAACACTACCACCGTCACCACACCACCGCCATCACCACCGCCACCAATAATGATAATCATCATCATCATCACCATCATCGTCATCGTAAGAGTTTGTATACCTCAATGCTCGTTACAGTCACGAAGTACAAGCACGCACAGCAGAACTGAGACCCTCCCCCACCTCCACTCCCCCTGCCCCCTAAAAAAAAACAACCAAAAACCCCCGTCGTTTACGTCTCTTTGTCACGGTCAAAAATAGAACAACCAAGTCGTGGTCCAGGTTGTTTGGACATAAGCTCTAACTCAAATATTCTGGGCGCCACGTAGACGGGCCCATGGTTCGGATCCAGCCAATTAAGCATAGGGGAGAGGCTCCACAGAGACGGTCTGTCCGGCCAGACGGACTAAGCAGCTTTGACCGACGCCTCGATGTCTAGCGAGACGAGTCGTAGCGCCTGGCTCAGGCTCATCTAGCCAATTTGTGGAACCAGCGCCATTGTTAGTCGGACGTCGCAGGTTAAAGCAGGGAAGGGAGGAGAGAGGGGAGAACGAAGAAAACGAACAGACAGAGAGAGAGAGGAAGAAGTTCGGGGAGAGGCTCTCGCCTACAGGAAGGCAGGGGGGGAGAACGAACACAGAGAGAGAGAGAGAGGTTCTGAGTGGAAGCTCTGCAGGAGAGAGGGGCAGAGAGAGAGATGAGGGGAGGAGAGAAGAGAACCAAGTTGAGAGATTAGCAGGAGATAGTCTGCAGGGGAAGACTAAAAGAGAGATGTGGAGAGAGAGAGGTTGCTAACTAATGAAGAGGAAAAGAAAGAAAAGAAAAAGAAAAGAAAAGCAACCATGTCCATTTGATAGGGCAGACTAGAAGAGAGAGAGAGAGAGAGAGTGCAATGCATTAATGCAGGAAGGAAGAAAGGAGAACAGATCGATGTTGATAGTCACTGTTCTATCTTAACCGGGGTTCGACCTCATACTTGGCCAGCGCCACTTTCATCGGCAGTCCAACCTGACCAACGCCAGCGGTCTGACCTGACCAGTCCCAGCAGTCCAGCCTGACCGATGCCAGCAGTCTAACTTGACCGGTGCCAGCAGTTGTGTCGTGTTGTGAAAGTGACAATGAACAAAAAAAAAAAAGGAAAAGAAAAAGACAGTGATTCGTGAATAGTTAAGATCACCTGGCCAGGTAAAGTAGAAATCTATTTATACCCGGGTTAGTTAATGATGTTTTAGATAAATGATTTTGTGAAGTTCAGGAAATGAGAATGTTTTATTTTGTTTGATTCCATATGCATTGATGTTTCTTTCTATGATCATGTGTAGTAAAGTTATAGACTTTACTAGTGGTTTGATGTGACGAATGCATGATATATGAATGAGATTGTAAGCAAGCTGTGAGTGTGTTTGGGCTGTGCGCTAGTCCTTCCTCCATCGACATCACCCGAGGTTGACAATTTATTGGCGAGCCTGCCAGGATATTCTGGCCATTTATTATAATTGTTCAACTTCTCAGAGAGGAAGCTGGGTGGGATTCAAGTATTGTAATCCTAAGACAAGGGGTTGTCTTACTGTATGTTCCCAAGATAGTTAAATACTAGGCTTGGCATTGCTTCCAAGATAGTTAATACTAGGCTTGGCATCTCAGCCCCAGAGTACTTATTTCGCACAGATTGCCTATAATTCGCTCTCATAGTTGGGTCAGGCGCTGGGCGTCTTATAAAAACTAACTACGTTGTCCAAGCTAATATTATCATTCATAGGATTGTGCTATTACGTCACGCGTGTCGGTAACCACCAGTTTGGCTGTCGTAGTAATAAAATCTTGTTAAAAAAAAAAAGAAGTATACAATGGCGGAAGAAAAGAACACCCTATTGAACAACTTGTGAGCGTCGCTCGTGATTTAGGTTACTCAGGAGATGAGTTGCGTGCATTCGTTGAAACCAACAAAAGATGGAAAGAGATGAACGCGCGGAAAGACGCGTGTTGCAGTAGAAATAGCAGAGCAGGAAAGGACTAAAGCTAGCGCAGCGCAGGAAACAGAAAGAATGAAGCAGGAAACAGAAAAATTAAGGATTCAGGCTAATGATAATCAGGCTAGGGAAACGCAGGAAACAGAAGAATAAGGGAAGCGCAGGAAACAGAAAGAATGAAGCAGGAAACAGAAAGAATAAGGGAAGCGCAGGAGACAGAAAGAATGAAGCAAGGAAACGGAAAGATTAAAGGTTCAATTAGAGTTAGAGAAAGTGAGAATACAAAGGGAGACCCGAGGATGGTAGTTTCAGTTTCCAGTGACTCTGTGCGCAGTTACGCTCCCCGACCAAGTTGCCAAAATTCTTGAGGAACCGATTCGATTGATGCATACATCAGTCGTTTCGAAACGTTTGCGACCAGTCAGGGTTGGCCTCCAGAAGAGTGGGCAGTCATTTTGTCGGCGTTACTGACGGGTAAGGCATTACAGATTTTCACTGCGTTACCAGCAGAACAACAGTCTGATTTCGGCGCTGTGAAGGAATCATTGATGAAAGGATTTGACCTCACAGAGGAGGGGTTCTGGAAGAAATTTCGTTCAGCTAAATTACAAGCAGGTGAGACGTACACTCAGTTTGGTGCACGTCTAGATCACTATTTTGAGAAATGGTTAGAGTTGAGTGGTACGAAGAAGGAGTTCGCCGAATTGAAAGAGCTAGTTATGAAGGAACAAATTTTGTCAGGTTGCGGCCTGAATTAACCATACATTGAAAGAGAGACAGCCAGAGACAGCAGGAGAGTTGTTGAAGTTCGCAGAGGTGTATAGAGAGGCACGTTTGGGCACTAAGGTGAAAGGAGAAACAGGTGCTAGGCACAGGTGAGAAGAGTGCAAGGAGACCAGGGGAGTTTTCTGCAAAGTCTCAAACCAGTGGTGGGGCAGAAGGAAGGGCAAAGGGACTTAGGTGTTTCATTTGTCACAGGAAGGGACATGTGGCGAGGGATTGTCGCATGAGGTTCCAGAAGGCAGCAGCCTTGCAAGAGGTGGATAAGGGTCGTAAGGGAAACGACCTGCAGTGGAACCAAAGGGATTCAGTTTGAAGAGGGTGGAGTGCAGCCTATGGCTAGCACTGGACAGCAGTCTGTTCAGGGATGGAGGGCACTAGGCTGAGTGTTCGTTACCAGTGGAAGAAGGGTGGATTGGCCAGCAGAGGGTGAAAGTGTTACGAGACACTGGTTGTTCATGCGGTGTGGTGAGAACAACGCTGGTCGAGAAAGGGGATTTGACAGGGCAAATCCAGACCTGTACTCTAATCGATGGCACTGTGAAGGAGTTTCCAGTTGCTAAGATAGAAGTACGTACCCCTTACTTCTCAGGCGAGTTGTCTGCGTTGGTGATGGAGAAACCCCTTCATGATTTGATCATTGGAAATATTCCAGGGGCAAGGGATCCAGGGGACCCCGAGTTGTTGACTGCTACAGGGGCAGCAGTTCAAACACGGAGCAAGAAGGAGGAAAGGTTGACAAACGTTAGTCGTTCCAGCAAGGAAGTCAGGCATAGATGTGTCGCCTGATGAGTTTAGGGCAGCGCAGGAACAAGACCCTTCGCTCGTGAAGTCTTGGGAGTTGGCAAGAGGTGGAGAGAAACAGGAGGTTAGAGGAGGTGAGACAGAATTTCTTGTGAAAGGCGGGCTGTTGTACCGAGTGTTCACCAAGGGGAAGACAGGTAAGGTGACCACTCAGTTAGAGGTACCAGCAGGTTATCGTGACACTGTCATGTCAGTGGGTCACGAGTCGCTCATGGCGGGTCATCTCGGCACCAGCAAAACAGCTGACCGAATCTTTGATGACTTTCATTGGCCAGGAGCAATGGCAGACATAAAACGTTTCTGCATGTCATGTGATGTGTGTCAAAGATCAGCCACAAGAGGGGTGAAGAGGAAGGCACCTCTTAAACATCCCCCTTTAATCGACACACCATTCAGGAGGGTGGCTGTTGATCTGATTGGCCCAATCGCGCCCTGTTCCAAAGGCAGGCACAGGTATGTGTTGACACTTGTGGACTACGCGACCAGATATCCAGAAGCAGTTGCATTGAAAGGCGTAGATACGCAACAGGTCGCTGAAGGGCTGGTAGAACATCTTTTCTCGCGTGGGTGTGCCAGCACAAATTCTCAGTGACAGGGGGTCACAGTTCACCTCAGGCGTGATGAAGGAGGTCAACAGGCTGCTAGGGATCACACAGCTTCTCACTACCCCATACCACCCCCAATGCAATGGCTTGGTGGAGAGATTCAATGGTGTGCTGAAGGGCATCTTAAAGAAGCTCTGTGAGGAAAGGCCAGCAGATTGGGACCGCTACATTCCAGCGGCACTGTTCGCCTACAGGGAAGCCCCCCAGGAAAGCACAGGCTTTTCGCCATTTGAGCTGCTGTATGGGCGGACAGTTCGGGGACGGTGTGCATTCTCAAAGAGCTGTGGTCCGGAGAACAGGAGTCCGAAGAAGTCAAAACCACATATCAGTATGTGGTGGACTTACGCAATAGGCTAGAGGAGACATGTAAGGTCGCAAGGGGGAGTTTGCAGGAGGCTAGGGTCGTCCAGAAGAAGCAATATGACAGGAAGGTGAGGAAGCAATTCCCCAAGGTGGGAGATCAAGTCCTGTTACTGCTTCCCACGGATCAACAAGCTGCTGATGCATTGGAAGGGACCATTCACCATCATTGAAAAGGTGGATCAGGACTACCGAATCGATGTGAATGGGAAATCAAAACTTTTCCATGCAAACTTGCTCCGCAAATATATTCAGCGTGAGATCAGCACATAGGCGCAGCAGCAATCATTGATGGAGGTGAAGGAGACCCAGCAGAAGAAGGGAGATTTTGTTGCCTGAGTTTCCAGAAGAGTCATACAGGGATGTGTCACTGTATGAAGGGCTAGACAGTAGGAGACAGGAGGAAGTTAGGGGGCTCCTAGAACAGTATAGGGCGTCCTGACTGATAAACCCGACAGGACAACTCTAGAGACATGTACGGTGGAGTTAACATCACAGAAACCCGTACATGTGAAAGCCTACCCGATCCCATATGCCACCAAGCAAGTGATCGAGGAGGAGGTAGAAAAGATGTTGGACCTTGGGGTGATTGAACCGTCCAAATCATCGTATAGTGCACCCGTCGTCTTAGTGAGGAAAAAGTCAGGTGAGCATCGATTCTGTGTCGACTATAGACGTCTGAACAGTGTCACCAAGGTCGATGCAGAGGTCATACCAAACATGGAAGACCTGTTCGCTCAGATCGCCACAAGCAAGAGCCAGTATTTCACCAGGATAGATCTGAGCAAGGGTTACTGGCAAATAGCCTGAGTGAGGACTCAAAGGAAGTCACAGCATTCTCACTCCTATGGGGCTATACCAGTGGCGAGTACTCCCTTTTGGGATGGTCAACGCACCTGCAGTCTTCTCTCGGATGATGAGGAAGCTTTGACGGGATTGGAAGGTGTTGTGAATTTCATGGATGACATTCTGATAGCATCCGAGACATGGGAGGAGCATATGAGGCAGCTAGGAGCAGTTTTAGAGAGGCTCAGACAAGCCAATCTCACAGCCAGACCAAAAAGTGCCAGGTTGGTTTTCCAAGCCTGGAGTTCCTAGGTTTTGTTGTCGGAGGCGACACAAAGCAGCCAGAAAGGGGAAAGGTGGAGAAGATGATGAATTCAGAGAGACCAAAGACCAAAACGGAAGTCAGGAGTCTGCTAGGTTTTATTGGCTTCTACAGGGAGTTTGTTCCAAATTTCGCAGCAATCACGAGTCCTCTCAGTGACTTGGTCAAGGCAGGGAAACCGGCAGTGGTCGAGTGGTCAGACGCTGCAGAGCAAGCACTGCAGACGGTGTTGAAAGACTAGGTTCCCGTCCCATCTTGAAGCTACCAGATATGTCCAAACCATTTTTGTTGCGGACAGATGCATCAGGTGGTGGGATAGGTGCAGTATTGTTGCAGGAGCATGAAGGGGTCGAGTTTCCTGTGAGGTATGCTAGCAGGAAGTTGACAAAGTGTGAAGAAGGGTACGCAACGGTGGAGAAGGAGTGTTTAGCTGTCGTGTGGGCCGTGCAGAAGTTCCACAAATACTTGTATGGGAAAGAGTTCGTGATAGAGACAGATCATCAACCACTCAAATTCCTGCAGGAGGCACAGTTGAAAAACAGCAGAGTTCTGCGTTGGGCAATGGCACTGCAGCCCTACAGGTATCGAGTGCAGTACATTCCCGGTCGACAAAATGTCGGAGCTGACTATTTAAGCCGTGTAGTCTAGCAAGCTGCAACTCAGAGGAAGTCAGTCATATCCGGGGTGCTTTGTTGATAACATGTGTTGATTACAGTTATGTTGATTGGATATGGGTTCATTCCCAGTTGGCTATGGTTCATATTTTTGTGTGAGACTTGTTCATGTTTTCTTTGTGAGACTTGTTCATGTGAATGTAGTTATGCTTGGAGCATACAGTCGTTTGTGTAGTGATGCATTATTTGCAATAAGTGAGGATGGAGATTCCTCAGTGAAGTGTCATGGATCGTGATCATATTATATTGTGCTTTTCATAAGAATTGTGAAGAGAAGATATGGCAAATCCCCAGGTAGGGGGATTGCATAGGTGCGCACAGAGGTCGTTATAAAATGAATTGAAATAACGCAAGAGCGCACGTCAATGATAACTCATTGGAGTGGTATTCACTAATGATATATTTTATAATTTATAAACCGTTGGTTGTAAAGTATTTTTTCAAACTTTGCAGTGTAGCTGTGTGTCAGCAAATTCGGTTTTTTTTTTTTTTTGTACGTGGTTTTGAGACGATGCGGTGCATAGTCTTTTGCAAGGGGGAAATTGTCACGGTCAAAAATAGAACAACCAAGTCGTGGTCCAGGTTGTTTGGACATAAGCTCTAACTCAAATATTCTGGGCGCCACGTAGACGGGCCCATGGTTCGGATCCAGCCAATTAAGCATAGGGGAGAGGCTCCACAGAGACGGTCTGTCCGGCCAGACGGACTAAGCAGCTTTGACCAACGCCTCGATGTCTAGCGAGACGAGTCGTAGCGCCTGGCTCAGGCTCATCTAGCCAATTTGTGGAACCAGCGCCATTGTTAGTCGGACGTCGCAGGTTAAGCAGGGAAGGGAGGAGAGAGGGGAGAACGAAGAAAACGAACAGACAGAGAGAGAGAGGAAGAAGTTCGGGGGAGTAGGCTCTCGCTACAGGAAGGCAGGGGGGAGAACGAACATAGAGAGAGAGAGAGAGGTTCTGAGTGGAAGCTCTGCAGGAGAGAGGGCAGAGAGAGAGATGAGGGAGGAGAGAAGAGACCAAGTTGAGAGATTAGCAGGAGATAGTCTGCAGGGGAAGGACTAAAAGAGAGATGTGGAGAGAGAGAGTTGCTAACTAATGAAGAGGAAAAGAAAGAAAAGAAAAAGAAAAGAAAAGCAACCATGTCCATTTGAAGGGCAGACTAGAAGAGAGAGAGAGAGAGAGTGCAATGCATTAATGCAGGAAGGAAGAAAGGAGAACAGATCGATGTTGATAGTCACTGTTCTATCTTAACCGGGGTTCGACCTCATACTTGGCCAGCGCCACTTTCATCGGCAGTCCAACCTGACCAACGCCAGCGGTCTGACCTGACCAGTGCCAGCAGTCCAGCCTGACCGATGCAGCAGTCTAACTTGACGGTGCCAGCAGTTGTGTCGTGTTGTGAAAGTGACAGTGAACAAACAAAAAAAGGAAAGAAAAAGACAGTGATTCGTGAATAGTTAAGATCACCTGGCCAGGTAAAGTAGAAATCTATTTATACCCGGGTTAGTTAATGATGTTTTAGATAAATGATTTTGTGAAGTTCAGGAAAGAGAGAATGTTTTATTTTGTTTGATTCCATATGCATTGATGTTTCTTTCTATGATCATGTGTAGTAAAGTTATAGACTTTACTAGTGGTTTGATGTGACGAATGCATGATATATGAATGAGATTGTAAGCAAGCTGTGAGTGTGTTTGGGCTGTGCGCTAGTCCTTCCTCCATCGACATCACCCGAGGTTGACACTCTTGCTCCCTAACCCTCCCCCCCCCCCTCCCTCCCCCTTTCGATCCTTCATCTCCACCACTTCTACCTTCACTCAACCCACCCTCATTTCCCCCTTCTCCACTCCCCTCCTTTCGAACACAGACACAAAGACACTCGCACACTTGACTACACATCTGTGCCATGACACTGCAATTACACAATTGTACCATTACACTGCATTATGCACCCGTGCTATTTGTTACACTGCGTTACATACGTTTGTTGCTACACTGCACTTCGTACCCGTTCAACTGCACTACACTTCTCACCTGTGCCACAACACTGCGCTACACTTCTCACCTGTGCCACAACACTGCACTACACTTCTCACCTGTGCCACAACACTGCGCTACACACCTGCGCCAAAATACCTGATCTTGATTTAACTTTCTTCCTTTGCCATGGTTAAAACGTTTTCATAACTTTTGTAAAACGAGTTGAGGGTGGAAATCTCACTGGATTTTGTCACCTGTTCTCTCTTGTTTACAACCTGAGTATCCTTCCTGACTACCGCCCTGCCCCCTCATCCCAGCTCCCGTTCCCCTTCTTCCTTTCTCTCGCCACACAAACAAACACACAGATGGATGAACAAATGTACGGACAGAGAGAGAGAGAGAGAGAGAGAGAGAGAGAGAGAGAGAGAGAGAGAGAGAGAGAGAGAGAGAGAGAGAGAGACAGACAGACAGACTGACAGAGAGAAAGAGAAAGACAGACAGGCAGGCAGACAGACAGAGAGAAAGAGAGAGACAGACAGACAGAGAGACAGACAGACGGACAGACAGAGAAAGGGGGGGGGATTATGTCCAGAAAAAAAAGTTGATCTATTTATGTAACTGCATTTTCCCCTACAAACTGTTACTGAGCACATTAGCAATGTAGAGCCCGATGCAGTGAATAGCCAGGCCTGCCATGTAATACTGAATAGGGAATAAGGGTGTGTGCATGTCGGGATGGGGAGGGGGGCGGGGGCGGGCGTAGACATGGTGGATTTCGAAGAAGAATAGAACATGCAAGTTCTGTAACATGATTGCTCCAGGTGATAAATTTCCTTTCATTTTTGAATGTCCAAAATACACTGAAATTCGAAAAAAAGTTGTTGTTTTTTAACCTAGAAATGCGTTTCTGTTAAGTCGATGTTTTCACTGTATTAACTTTTAAATCTGTACAGTTGATACTAGCTAAGTACAACAAGCTAGGTATACTTGTCTTAATACTCCATCTGTTGTTTTCTTTCATCAACATTCGAAGAACTTTCTCCATCAGGTTACTTCCGTGTTGACACTTGGTTAAATGAACTTGTTATCCTTCACGCCCAAACGAAGAGTTGAAGGTGTAGATATTTTGATCTCTCTCTCTCTCTCTCTCTCTTCTCTCTCTCTCTCTCTCTCTCTCTCTCTCTCTCTCTCTCTCTCTCTCTCTCTCTCTTTCTCGCTGTGTGTGTGTGTGTGTGTGTGTGTGTGTGTGTGTGTGTGTGTGTGTGTGTGTGTGTGTTGTGTTGTGTGTGTGTGTGTGCGTGCGTGCGTGCGTGCGTGCGTGCGTGCGTGCGTGTGTGTGTGTGTGTGTGTGTGTGTGTGTGTGTGTGTGTGTGTGTGTGTGTGTGTGGGCGCGCGCGCGCTTGCATGCATGCATGAGTGTGAGTGTGTGTGTGTGTGTGTGTGTGTGTGTGTGTGTGTGTGTGTGTGTGTGTGCGTGCGTGCGTGCGTGCGTGCGTGTGTGTGTGTGTGTGTGTGTGTGTGTGTGTGTGTGTGTGTGTGAATGCACATGGGTGTTTATGTCGGTGCACGAGTCGCGTGTGTGTGTATGCGCGTGTGTGCTTTTGCATGTATATTTGCCCCAGAATCTACCAGTCTGTCATAAACCAGAGTATCATGCACGCGATTCTCTAATACGAAATCAGCATTCCACATAGTATTAACCATCACCCACCAGCCCCACCCCATTTCAGATGCATAAAGAAATTCACCCCCGGGTAGGATAGCACATCCCTTGCCAACCGAGCGCTCTGCAATGTGGAATGCTGCCGTGATGACTGCCTGGCGCCCAAACTCTTCCTGCAGGCAATCTACTCTGATCGGCTTATCTCCTCACACACGGAAATCAATGACAGTAAAAAAAAAAGGCAATAACAACAACACTAACCAGCGGTGCTCAATCCACTGTCACCAACGACTGGCTCGTTCGAACGATCGACCCAAATAGCAAGTCAGTTCTCACAGCTTTTCGCTGCGTGTGTTGGTGTCGGGCCCGGCACAGAGGGTGGTGTCGGTTGCGGTTCAGATGGCGGCTCTTCACACAGGCACTTCGTGACATTTGGCTCTCACGAAGTGACAAGAGATCCTGTGTCACGGCGCAAAATAGCTGCCTGCCGCCATCCCTGGGATGCTTTCTTTCTGTCTTTCTGTTTTTAAATGGGCGTCGATAATTGACATTTGCTGACGTAGGCCTCTCTACAAAAGGTGCGGCGAGTGTGTCTGTAGGTGTGTCTACGTTGGGAAGGAAACGGAGGACGGAGAGGAGGGGAATGCAAGGGATGTGGTGGTGGTGGTATTTGGTGTTTTTTTTTCGTGTTTCTTTTTTTTTTTTTAAGTCTATTTTTTTTTCTTCTTTTTTTTTTTTTAAAGCGTGAACCTGAAGGGAGATCGTTAACATTCTAAAGGGTAACAAAGACAAACTGAATATGTTCATGTCGACGATTATAGATTGCCTATCAAATGAACGAAAAATGATATAGATTGTCAATGAAGAAATTGGAAATGAAAAAGAGATCGAGTCAGGCGTATGAAAGACAAAACCGATACACTTTGTCTAGGGAATGAAGAGGACATGACATTGGTTGGGCGTGAGAAGAATAAATGGAGAACAGAGCAAAAACGAAACAATTCTTAAAAAAAAAAAAAAAGGAAATAAAGATATGAAAATTATGGATGTCGATTGTTTATGACGTTCAAAAGTATCCAGCTTTTGCTCCTTTTCTTTTCCAGGTATGGAAAGTCGTCAGATTTCATGCAATCGAAAAAACAGGAGCGGCTCGGTTTGAGTGCAAAGAAGACAAAAAGAGTCAATGTTGTAGTGTCTATCAACAGAATGCCTTCCCCTGGAAACAGTCAATAAAATTATGGCAACGATGAAAAAAAAAACACGCAGTATGCGTTTCAGATGTTTTACCCTGACGCTTTAATTTCAGTCCCGTTTGTAACAAAGGTACAAAACTCCTATTAGACTAAATGCTTACAACTATGTGTGAAAATTCCTTAAAGCATGCTGCAGAGTCCCGATGTTTAAACAGCACATTTGGAGTTAATATGGAACCGTTTTTCGCATTCAGCAACTTAACGTTCGGTATTACCCGACTTCGGGTTATATACAGAACGAACCATATCTGTTTGGTGAGCTGTCACTTTCCTGTCCACTGTGATGCAACTGTTTTTATTTGTATTTATTGAAATACTCCTGTTAATTCTCAGTAAAATCATATACTAACTTCACTCCTTTCTCTACTACGCGATGTTTCTCACTCTCTCTCTCTCTCTCTCTCTCGTTTTTTTTTTCTTCAGGTGTTAAAATTTTGCCAAAACAGATCAGACGAAGAGATGTTGTAAACAATTAATAATGAAGAAGGGAGATATTTTTTTCCGCCCGTCGAGAAACAACTACACACACACACATAGTTCCAACTAACCGATTCTCTTAACAATATCCAAGTCTTTCAACAACATTCAGGTTAACTGCCTGTGCCAAAGCCAATCGGGGATTAATGTTAATTCTTGTTTTGTACATTTCCTCTGCCGTTGCTGCTGTTATGAGTCAACTTGGGCTTATATGGGCAACGCTGGAACTCCCTCGTTTAGGGAAGTTTCCTTTCGTCTTCCGTGTACCTCGTGTTTGTATGTGTGTTAGATGAATGCTTTAGTTTGGAGTTATGTGCATATCACTGGTTTTACCATAGGAGAACATTATCATCGTCAGTCTGTAAACTGAGCCTCTCAGCCCCCCGCCCCTCACCTCCCCACCCTCTCTCTCTCTTTCTCTCTCTCACCACCCCTACCTTCACTCTCCCCCTTTCCCATATCCTCTTCCACAATCCTGCTGCTCCTCCCTTTGCCAGCATCCCCTGTGGAGACGGGAAAAGCTCCTGTCCACTACTGCCTGTCTCCATCTGCCTCTGTTCTATTCTTAGCAGTCCCTTCCGTGTGTTGAGTGAACACGGGCAGCTCACGTTCGACCACGGTGCACTAAAGCCAGCAACCAACAAGATTTGTTCGTCTGTCTTCTTTCCTTCTGCTTGGCTTGTTGAAAGGGTTACAAGAGAGAGAGAGAGAGAGAGAGAGAGAGAGAGAGAGAGAGAGAATGCTTGCGAGTCACAATCCCACCTCAGCCTCACACACCTCTTTCTCGCCCCTCCCTTTCTCTCTTTCCCACGTACCTACACACACGCGCGCGCGCGCGCGCGCATGCACGCACGCGCGCGCATGCACGCACGCAAGTAGCGCGCGCGCACACACACACACACACACACACACACACACACACATACACACACGCGCGCACGCGCGCGCACACAAGTTCAATCTCACAGACAAAGACACACGCGCGTGCGCGCGCGCACACGCACACACACACACACACACACACACACACACACACACACACACACACACACACACACACACATATATATATACACACACACACGTAAGATATGTACATATCTACATTCATACGGGGGAGAGAGAGAGAGAGAGAGAGAGAGAGAGAGAGAGAGAGAGAGAGAGAGAGAGAGAGAGAGAGAGAGAGAGAGAGAGAGGTGGGGGGTATTAATTGATAGATAGATAGATAGATAGATGGATGGATGGATAACACGTACAAACATATGTACATGCATCCCCGAACACACACACACACACACACACACACACACACACACACACACACACACACACACACACACACACACACACACACACACGTGTAAACAGATCTGCATTATGGCGCATGACGTCATCAACTTCGACGTACGTCTTATGTGAGTTCATATGTGACAATGCTTGCCTATTGAAAAATTGCTACATGTTTAGGTGAATTTTTGAAAAGAAAGGAAAATGTTCAGGTGATTTATATGACACAAACTTCGTTTGTTTTACACAAACAGTCCTCAGTACATTTTGATGAATGTGTTTAGGTATAGTGTTGGTAATTGTGCTTCAGCTTTTTCTTCTTTTTTTTTCTTCTAATTTGTGCAGGTGTTGATGGTGACTGCATATTCGTCAGCATTAAGTATTGGATCCATTTCCTCTTAAACTCACTCGTACGCATTTCTAAACATCGAAAGAAATTATCATTTCGGTAATTATCCTGCCATTCTCTGATGAATGACTGAATTTCAGATTTGATTTTGTATATTCTGCATTTATGAACAAGACATTTTTGCTCATGATAACGCTAGATCAAGTATGATATCTTTTTTCATTTTTGTTCCCATCAATTCCAAACAAAACTGTCTCGATGATACATGACAGTCTTATGCGGTGTTCACGTTTTTCGGTTTAGAAACTGCGCCGAAATGTCCAGTACTACAACTATTGGTGGATGGAGCCTTTTCATCTTCACAAGAAGCACATTTGTCATTTTCAATTATGCGCATGTTTTTTTGTGTGCAAGTGATAGCCAGAATTCTGTAGCGCTTTCTCAGCTGAAATCACTTCAATTTCTTTTTTGTTAATTTTGTGATTTTCATACAGATTATTTCCCAGTTTACTTATATGTTAATATTCAGCTCCAGTTCAGCATGTGATTTGACATCTGATATTACTTATTACAGCATTACATTGTCTTACGCATTTGCTATTTTTTATCACACTGCATTATTTTCGCATTGCTCGGTATTGCTGCTGTTGTCCTAAATAATTATCACTCTTCTTTTGATGTAGCCTCCAACTGCTTGCAGGTAACAAACGTAATTCAGGTAACTGACCTCTGATATATTTTTGTTGTTGTTGTGTAAAATTCATCACGTGTGGACAAAAAGTGCCCTTTTCATTCAAGACTTTTTTTTAAAACATTAATATTCTTAGTAGTCAAGTTTTTGAAGCAAGAATTGCTGTTGTTTATTTCAAATTTGTTGAAATTAAATGGGCTCCGCTGTGAAGTTTTTTTTTGTTTTTTGTGTGGTTATTTTTGGATCCTTCAAATCTACAGAATTGCTGAAGAAACG
>CM031596.1:100892033-100927033 GCA_018398815.1 Conus ventricosus
ACAAAGAAAAATAAACAAATAGAAAAATAAATAGATGAATAAATAAAAAGCAGTAAATTGGAAACACAATAATGACTGGCAAGTCGAAGTCCTTAAGTTATCCTCTTTTTTTTTTAACAACACACAAAGGACGATCACGTATAACTAAGAGGACTACTGATTCAGCAGTACATTTCTATTTCATCTCTCGCAGGTCGTTTAACGGCGTAACTGACACTCCCACCTCACCATTTCTCTATCATGTAACACTCCGTTACACAACTACGCGCGGCGCCCCCACACCCCACCACCCCACCAATATGTGTAGCGACGTACGCGACATAAATACGCCGCCACAACAGGCACACACACACACACACACACACACACACACACACACACACACACACCATGCACGCGACGCACATGCGCGGCGAACCACACACACACACACACACACAGGCACACACACACACAGGCACACACCATACGCGACACAACATCGCCGCGAACGCACCACCACCACGCACCACCACGCATCAGCACACACACACATCACACACCACGCACGCACGCACGCACGCACCACACACACACACACACACACACACACACACACCGTCTAATATCACTATATGGATAGACGTTAAATTGAAGACAACAACACACACACATCACACACACACACACACACACACACACACACACACACACACACACACCACACACACACACACAAACATACAAGCGCGCGCGAGCGCCCCGTGCGCAGCGCTTTTTTCTACATTTAGATGATATTGCAATATGTCATATGATAGGCCTCCTGAATCGGCATTATGACGATCGCCTTTTTTTTTTTAATGGTATTACACAGCACGTATATTAAAGTGCTTCAGTTCACAAGTGCGCGCATGCACACGACACACATGCTACTCATTCCCATGTGTATGTAAGCAGCATGATGATGATGTGCATGGGCGGTTGTGTTGTGTGTGTGTGTGTGTGTGTGTGTGTGTGTGTGTGTGTGTGTGTGTGTGTGTGTTGTGTGTGTGTGTGTGTGTGTGTGCGTGCGGTCTGAGTGTGTGTGTGTGTGTGTGGTGTGTGTGTGTGTGTGTGTGTGTGTGTGTGTGTGTGTGTGTGCGTGCGTCATGTGTGTGGTTGGTGTGTGTGTGTACATATAGAGATAGATGGACCCGGATTCTGGCTTAGATCAGTCATTTAATCACATCATATTGCTTGAGTGATAATGAACACACTGGGCTATTTTTCACATGATCACACACCAACACACACACACACACACACACACACACACACACAACACCACACACATGCCCGCACACGTCCACGCACACACAAACCACGAGCACACACACATACCATCCAACCGTTCTCTCCCCCCCCCTCCCCCACCCCCTCCCATCCACTTTCTCCGATACTTTTACATAACAAAGTACTGTGAGATCTCTACAAGAATCCAGTCGAAAATATCCTTTGGAGATTTTGACATGGGTAAGACACTTGCATGCTGCACCGGCATGCCGCGCGCTCCACGCGCGCCCGAGCGTCTGTCGTTTTGCAGACAGTCGGTTTACCTGAGCGGAGAGGGATTACTGCCACAGTTGTCGTCGCTGCTGCTGCTGCTGCTGCTGTCGCTGCTGAACATGTGACAGATTGGCGGATGACAAGGTTCTATGCGCGTGTTCGATCCATGCTGACAATCTTTGGCATACTTGATGTGAGGAAGACCGCTTTTTGCTTTGAATGACCACCTGTGTGTTGTGAGGATGGGAACGTGTTGCTTTGAATGACCACCTGTGTGGTGTGAGGATGGGAACTGGTTGCTTTGAATGACCACCTGTGTGGTGTGAGGATGGGAACGTGTCGCTTTGAATGACCACCTGTGTGGTGAGAGGATGGGAACGTGTCGCTTTGGAATGACCACCTGTTGTGGTGCGAGGATGGGAACGTGTCGCTTTGAATGACCACCTGTGTGGTGTGAGGATGGAACGTGTTGCTTTGAATGACCACCTGTGTGGTGTGAGGACGGGAATGTGTTGCTTTGAAGACCACCTGTGTGGGTGAGAGGACGGGAACGTGTCGCTTTGAATGCCACCTGTGTGGTGAGAGGACGGGAACGTGTTGCTTTGAATGACCACCTGTGTGGGTGAGGACGGGAACGTGTTGCTTTGAATGACCACCTGTGTGGTGTAGAGGACGGGAACGTGTTGCTTTGAATGACCACCTGTGTGGTGTGAGGATGGGAACTGGTTGCTTTGAATGACCACCTGTGTGGTGTGAGGACGGAAACGTGTTGCTTTGAATGACCACCTGTGTGGTGTGAGGATGGGAACGTGTCGCTTTGAATGACCACCTGTGTGGTGTGAGGATGGGAACTGGTTGCTTTGAATGACCACCTGTGTGGTGTGAGGACGGGAACGTGTTGCTTTGAATGACCACCTGTGTGGTGTGAGGATGGGAACTGGTTGCTTTGAATGACCACCTGTGTGGTGAGAGGACGGGAACGTGTTGCTTTGAATGACCACCTGTGTGGTGTGAGGACGGGAACGTGTCGCTTTGAATGACCACCTGTGTGGTGAGAGGACGGGAACGTGTTGCTTTGAATGACCACCTGTGTGGTGTGAGGATGGGAACTGGTTGCTTTGAATGACCACCTGTGTGGTGTGAGGACGGAAACATGTTGCTTTGAATGACCACCTGTGTGGTGTGAGGATGGGAACGTGTCGCTTTGAATGACCACCTGTGTGGTGTGAGGATGGGAACTGGTTGCTTTGAATGACCACCTGTGTGGTGTGAGGACGGGAACGTGTTGCTTTGAATGACCACCTGTGTGGTGTGAGGATGGGAACGGTTGCTTTGAATGACCACCTGTGTGGTGTGAGGACGGGAACGTGTCGCTTTGAATGACCACCTGTGTGGTGTGAGGATGGAAACTGTTGCTTTGAATGACCACCTGTGTGGTGTGAGGATGGGAACGTGTTGCTTTGAATGACCACCTGTGTGGTGTGAGGACGAGAACGTGTCGCTTTGAATGACACCTGCGTGGTGTGAGGACTGGGAACGTGTTGCTTTGAATGACCACCTGTGTA
Source organism: Conus ventricosus (assembly GCA_018398815.1). Classification (NCBI taxonomy): domain Eukaryota; kingdom Metazoa; phylum Mollusca; class Gastropoda; order Neogastropoda; family Conidae; genus Conus; species Conus ventricosus. The sequence continues at coordinate 100,895,123 of CM031596.1, forward strand.
TTGTGAGGATGGGAACGTGTTGCTTTGAATGACCACCTGTGTGGTGTGAGGATGGGAACGTGTTGCTTTGAATGACCACCTGTGTGTGTGAGGATGGGAACTGGTTGCTTTGAATGACCACCTGTGTGGTGTGAGGATGGGAACGTGTTGCTTTGAATGACCACCTGTGTGGTGTGAGGATGGGAACGTGTCGCTTTGAATGACCACCTGTGTGGTGTGAGGACGGGAACGTGTTGCTTTGAATGACCACCTGTGTGGTGTGAGGATGGGAACTGGTTGCTTTGAATGACCACCTGTGTGGTGTTTACAATGACCACGTATGCGAGTTCAGGGGCTTGGTGCTTCGACTAGCCAGCGTTTGTTGTGAGGATGGGGACTTGTTTAATGACCACCTGTGTGGCGTGAGCATGATCTTTCGTGGTCGATTCAGCGATAAACACGACGAACTTGGAGCATTGAATGTCCACCTGTCTGGCGTGAGAATGGAAGCGTGCCGTTTAGGATGACCAGGTCTTTGTTGCACCTCCACGTCAGCAAATATAAACCGACACAGACACAGAGACACGCGTACGTGCCCACACAAACACACACGCATGCACGCACGCACACACACACACACACACACACACACACACACACACACACACCGTGTAAAAAAGGTTCAAGCTCCCATGGGGATTTCAGACAACAGCATCAATTAAAAAAAACCAAAAGATTTAGAACACAGGCGTATCATGGACGTTAGCACAACTTCATCATTTCTATCAACGATGTGAAAACCTCTTGAACAACATTGCGAGTTTTATAAGTTTACTAAATCATAATAGTGCCTTTTTGTTTATGTGAGTGCGCGCGCGTGTGTGTGTGTGTGTGTGTGTGTGTGTGTGTGTGTGTGTGTGTGGTGTGTGTGTGTGCGCGCGCGTGTGCGGAAATGACCTTTTAATCGTAAGCCCACAGATGTATGTATACATGTATGTATGTATTTATTTATATATGTATGCACGTGCATGCTTGTCGGTCTTTTCAAGAGTGTGTGATAAGCGCCTTACACAGTCATTTGACCTCATATCTGTACAAAAACCTTCGCCCTGTTTTGTGTTTGTCAGATCACCAATTCTTTTACCTCAATAAAGATAACTACGCAAATTAATACAAATAACTTCCACTAAATTTTCAAATGAAGGGTAGGGTCACATGCTCTCCCTGACTGATCAGCTTTGATATGGTCCTTTGCGGTCGGCTGGGCAGACTGATGCATTTTCACTGATGAGTTAACAAAAATTAAGATGACCATTGAAATATTTACATACTTTCATAGATTCACATGTGTGAAGGTGGATACAATGGTGTTTGTCATTTTAGCCAACACTAAGATTTAGAAGGGAAAAAAATAAAAAATACAATGGGAAGAAGAAGAAGAAAGAAAAAGAAGAAGGACTGCGCTTAAAGTCAGATCCTTACACAACGGGGGAGGGGGGGGGTGTGTGTGTGGTGTGTGTGGTGTGTGGGGGGTTTGACCACAACAACCAGTAGCTCCACAGTGATCGCATCAGACCAGTGCTTAAAAATGGAACGAACTTGGGCAACCGCTGCAATATCCAGCAGATAAAAGTAACCAAAGTACAGAATCAGGCCTCAATGATCATGACTGAAGCAGCAAGATCAACACCAATTCGCGCCATGGACACTTGGCAGGGAGGCAATCTCTTGAGGAAAGACAGAATACCAACAGTTTCATACGAGCTGCAAAATTCAAGCGACTTGAAGGCCATCCTATGCATGAAAGGACGAAGAACCCAATCAAACACGTTGAAGAGAGGCTGCTTCTTTCATCAAGCCCATGACCAAGAACCATGAGTCAAAATCCGCACGACCAAGTCGCTGCCAACCCGAAGTTCACTTCCCCTGTCTGAAAGGGAGAACACCTCCTCCAAAATCAAAGAGTATACTTGGATATCTGAGAGGAAGACTCGGACTGACGAGTCACGACGCGCAGTTCACGTTCTTCCTGTCCAAAGGGAGAACGCTTCTCTTCTACAAAAAAAAAAAAAAAAAAAAGATCGCAGGATGCCTGAAGACGGAGACTCAGACTGATAAGGAAGGAAGGGCTACGTCTCCAGTCAACCCGAAAAACAATACCACAAAAACAATAGCACACAGATAGCTGGACCATGCTTACATTGATGGTTCTGCTCAGTAAGCAACAACCAAGGGAGATGGACGAACCCTGTTGAAACAGAAGGATGGAACCAAATTCTGCAAAAACCATCCCCCGCAGGAAAACACTCCATCGTCTACAAGGCAGAGGCTGGAGCTCTTGGAGTGTGAGTCGTTTTGCTAACAGAAAGGAGAAAACTGAAGAAATTCAGTCACCTTCACCAACGTATTGTCAGTCCTCCGGGCACTTTGCTGCCCACAAAGTCGGAACTGAACGACATTGCCAATGCCATTTCTGCTCTAAAACTAAGGACACCACAGTACAGGGATCCCTTTCACTACAACATTCTTGAGCGGGACGATTGGCAAGTTTCCAATGATTAAATAGAAACTACAGCTGAAAAAAAAAGCTGAGATCAAGATGGCCACAACGCGTCTTGACTACAACAGCAGAGGCGCCTGCTACCAGCTCTCCATGGAAGACCAGGTCATGATGATGCGCTTGAGGATAGGTCACTGGAAGCTCAAGCATCACGTTTTGCATTTGGTCCATGTTGTAGATACCAACATGTGCTCCGCCACCCATTCCTAACACACACACGCACACACGGCACATGCACGCACACACACATTCTCAAACTCCCTAAAAACAAATTACTTTTTACACACACACACACACACAATCACTTTTAATAATAATCATTAGCATTTGCACTTGTGGTATGGCACAGGTTTTCTGTAGGAGATTCACACACACTACTTCAACACATTTAATTGATTAACAAAATGTTGATGGGCTTTTCCTTCATGACCCTGTGGGGTGGTGCGTGGCCTCAAAACAAAATTGAAAGTCACCACCTATCTCCAATGAGAGAACAGCTGAAACCTCTTTGATTCATCGATGATGGCAAGCCAGCAGCAAGTATAAACAAGTGCTCGCCTATACTTATATGCACACCTGGGGGCCCAATATGTGTCAGTTGACCTAATTGATGACTGCTGTTTTGGCATAAATTGGGTTTGAGGCGAGGTAGGGTGGGGTTTTATTGTATTGGGTTAGGCCGATAGGCCAATATGATAAGCACATGTCGGGCTAAACCTGGTACGTATTGAGTCAAAGTGATTACAATCGCCTCCCCCCCCCTCCCCGGCTCCCACATTGTTTTGAAACACATCTCTCATTCTCTGTTCAAGGACAGATTGTATGTAGAAAATAATGGTTTGTTCATGTTGATGAAAATAATCAATATCTCAAATCTCAGACCTTGTTGTCCTTTGTGACTGTGGCCAAACAAGGTGACAGCAATCACTCCTCTCCATTGCTCCTGTGAAGGAGCCGATTGGCGATCTAGACAGTTAAGCCATAGTTCACGTTAATCTTAGACTTAGTTCAAGACTTTCTTTTAATGGCATTGTGTTTTGTGGACTGGAGGGGGGAGGAACTAAAAAAAACAACGATGGGTATATTGTAGTTGTTCGCATGTGTGGAGTGAACTTTCTCAAGTCATTTGTCTTTCATGTGAGTACTGATTTCTTTGATTTCTTTCAAAGCATACTCTGCACTAAACAGATTGTATGTTTGCAATAATGAGTCCATTTTATTGGTCTATTTGTACTTTGTGGTGTGAAACGCAGAAATCAAATTTTCATGTTGCAATCATTTTTGATAACAGGTCATTTGATAAACTCCTGAAAATTTATAATTCAGTGAAAACACACACACACATGCACACACACACACACTTCCACCCCATACACATACATATTCTGCCATACAGGAGATATTTTAAACTGAAAGTCCTTCTCATGCCATTTCCACATCGTCTCTCTCTGTGCTGAGTCTCTCACATTCTCTTCTCTGGCCTTGATCAAACCTAAAGCACAACAGACCAGTACACATATGGTTACAGGTTTATTGTCATACCTGATGAATGAATTACATATCATTTACTATGTGGCACTGTGTGGTGTGCTTGCTCTTTCTATGTTAAAACAGCTGCGTTTGTGGAGAAAGAAAATTGACAACATTCATGGTCCAACCCCACCAACATGAGAAACATCAAAACAGACTAATATGACCAAATATATGTACAGTTTCCATGCCTGAACAAGTTCACAAAAACTATGATGAGATCACACATATTTCTTTTCAAATTAAGTTATTGAAAATTATTAACAGCTGCATGCATTATGTTCCCATTTCACCTTGATTACAAAGGCAAGGTTTTCAATGTTAAATGATGTTTTTCACCCACATTCCTTGAGTTGCGATGCAAGGCCACTACATCCCATCTGATCAGTTTAGGTAACTCTGTGGAAAGTGCAGGCAAGGAGATTCACTCTCAAAGGAAAAGGACCATCTGTCAAACAGGAACTATGAAAGGCAATTCTGACTGAAAAAATAGCCCCAAACACCGAGACCTCAATTCTGATTGTAACACTGGAGATTTGTGATGGCATGAATTCTTTGAAAAAGATTCTTGAGATATGAAGGTTTGCAACAGTTGTAACCAACATGAATTTTGCAAGTTATGCAGAATGCAACATTTTAGACTATAACGAATTAAGCTGATACGCAACTTTGCAACAGCTAAACTGCAATGAATTCAGCAATATTGTGGTTTGCAACTGCTAACACACCAACGAATTCTGCTGATATTCTGGTTTGCATAAACTAACATCACATTAAATCCTGCAGATATTCTGGTTTGCAAGAGAGAAAACTAAAAAAAAAAAAAATCTGCAGTTTTGGGCATTTGCAACAGCTAACACTGCAATGAAATCTGCTGATATTCTGGTACCTAACACTACACTGATGAACTCTGCCGATATTCTGGTTAGCTACACCTAACACTACACTGATGAACTCTGCCGATATTCTGGTTTGCTACACCTAACACTACACTGATGAACTCTGCCGATATTCTGGTTTGCTACACCTAACACTACATTGATGAACTCTGCCGATATTCTGGTTTGCAACACTGAAAACCATGATAAACTCTGCTGATACTCTTGTTTGCAACAGCGAAACTATAACAAATTCTGCTGATACTCTGGTTTTCAACAGGAAACTACATGAGTTCTCCTGATATTCTGGTTTGCAACAGCAAAACTATAACAAATTCTGCTGATATTCTGGTTATCAACAGAAAACTATGATGAATTCTCCTGATATTCTGGTTTGCAACAGCGAAACTATAAAGTTCTGCTGATACTCTGGTCTTCAACAGAATACTATAATGAATTCTCCTGATATTCTGGTTTGCAACAGCTACACTACACTGACTTTAGGAGGTCAACGTTTTCTAAGGTACAAATGGTGGAATCAGGAAACAAGTCTCGAAGTTTGTCCCAAGTTCAATTTAAGGACAAGGACAAACAAGACACACAGCAGGTGAACATTTAAATAGCAGCCAGCTGCCAAAGTATAATATAGGGCAGCAGTCAATATTGTAAGGCATTTCTTGTCAAATAACGACAAACATTTCCTACTGAAAAAGTTCACAAGGAACAGTGCTACAGTGGAGGAAAAGTGTATATATATGTTAGAAGGGGTGGGTTTGGGTGGGTTTGGGAGTGAGCTGGACTGAGTATGGGGGGGGGGGGGGGGAACCTTCTGTGCCAGAGACACTCAAAATGTCAATACTTTTCAGTGAGTTCTCAGATGAAGCAAGACTACTGTTCTTATTTGTTCTTCTGTGCTACAGCGCCAAGGTTCACTGCTGTTCAGATTTCATGTGTTCATTTTAAAGTCTACAATTAAGATTGTAACATCCAATCCTCAATGATGATATCTAAACGCCACACCAATGCACATGATTTTTTAAGATTTAGTGGTGGGGGGGGGGGGGAGAGTCGACCATCCCATTGGTTTTTTTCTTTTTCTTTTTTTTTTTAGAAAGGTGGGCGAGGATGGACAGGGGAACATTATAGCCTTTTTTTCAATGAATAGTGAAATCGGATTTAAAATGCAAGCATTTTTCCCCCCCTCAAATGTGTATATGGGAACACTGTCTGAGACTGTATTGAAAAAAAAAAACAAAACCCTACAGAGAGGCTTGGACTTGCACAGGTACTAACTCCACAAAAGAAAAAAAATCCACCCCTATCCTGACTGTGTCAGGCATGACAGGCACTGAACCATGGTCCCCAAGGACAAGACAACAATGTTTCATCTGTCGCCCTACAGGACCTTGTGAAGCAAGAGCACTTGACAGCTGGTACGTCATCTGGGTCAACGACCACACTGAAGTAAAAGTGTTTGGCATGAACTGCACTGACCCAGGTCTGACCTGGTGTGTTAGCTCAATGTCTCGCTCAAATTTGTACCGCAATAAGGCAACTTTCCTATTTTCTTTTTTCTAGGCTGCCCCATACACTGTTGTTCTGTACACTACTAAGGCCTCTGCCTTTTTGAACAGGGATCCAGGGCCCGCCAGTTGAAATTTCAGAGCATCCCTACACTGTTGGGATTGTGTATAACATGGGGATATTAACATAAGATACGAGAATGATCTACTTAGTGGAGATTGTTTCCTCTTCCCTGAGACAGAGAGGCACTTCACCTTACTGTAGCAGCGTTTCCATTAACATCATGCTGGTCATGCAGAGTGGTCATTTACTTGTATGGATATCAATTATACAAATATATCTTTTTCGGAATTCAAGAAGGCAATTTCAACCATTTTCACAACCTGCACTGTTCAGAACTTCAAAACTGAACGTGAAAATCAGCAGAAAAAAAAAAGACCACTTCTATGAACTATGCTACAACAAAAAAAGACCACTTCTATGAACTATGCTACAACAAAAAAAAGACCACTATGAACTATGCTATGACAAAAAAAACACCACTTCTATGCACTATGCACAACAACAATGATGAATACCATTGCTGTGTTACTGCTACAACCACCACTGCCACCACCATCATGAAAGCACTCCTTTTTTGCATCACAAAGCCTACTTTTACCAGTTCAAACAAACAGTAGAAAGACACTCTCGGGACAACTACTGCTTGAAGGCTGAAATGAAAAATGTATGCATGCTGGGAAGAGCAGCGAAACACAGCTCAGTAGCCGTTAGTTTCCACTAATGTTCCAGTAATGGTGAATATCATGTACGACAGTTTCCCTCGATGTTTGGATCACCATGAAAACCATTTCTGACAATCCATCGCTGGGGTGAGCACAGAAGTGTAGCCGTTTCTTTCCTCCTGCGTCTGGATGACAGTGAAGATCACTTCTGACTCTTCTTGGCTGGAGTGAACACAGATATGTAGCTGTTTTCACTACTGATCAAGTCACAGTCACATTGAACACAGACGTGTTGTTGTCTCTTTCCACAATTGACTGAACCACAGTAAAAATCACTTCTGACAGTAGTTGACTGCGTAGAGCACCCTAGCGCTGAGCAGGGCTAGGAATAGGTGAGAATTCGTTAGGCAGTTTTGGGGCTCTCTCGTTTCCTAGACAAAGTGGCTGACAATTGTAACATCACGTGACTAGTGCACGAAAAAGTAGTAACATTCCCTGATTGGTGCAGAAATCGATAAAGGTACTGACCCTTCAACAACAAGAAGAGCTTGAAGTTGGCACATTGTGAATTTGAATTTTGTTCCGTCCGTTTCTTTACTCCTCTCGTCTCTTAATCCTTTTACCTTAGATCAAAGAACTCGAACTGTTCTTTGTGTGACAGTCAACATATTAACAATCATCACTTATTGAAAGCTCTTCATACAGCACTCGTGGCAGTTCGTTATCAACTTTTGTAATGCCATCAGTGTATATAAGTCCTTAAAAATCTGAGCACACTTAACATCCAATGTTTCAGGTTGCCATTTCTTTTTTCTAGAAAATGCACACACAAAATCAACACAATTCAAGAATGACTGAGAATATGAAATCAAGAACTGCTGATACTGAATATGAACAGATGTTAATGCACAAAATCCAAGACAATTCAAGAATGAGAATAAGAAATAAAGAACTGTTGATACTGAATATGAACAGATGTTAAATGCTTTTTTCTTCTCCACATTAAGGATGTACACAGTTCTCTTTCTTGTGTATCCTTCACTCTTGTCACTGGTTGTACAATGCACTCTGTCAGAAAATACACTAAATGTCGCACACATACATAGGTTTTATATATGTATACATATATTACATATATATTTTATATACACACACATTTTTTCCTAATGAGAGAAATCCTTGCGTTATATACACAGAAACCGTAATCAAAGCATAACAAAAGAGAAACAGTAACAAAAAATAAACAAACACATGAAAGAGGTAGGGATAAAGGCGGACAGAAAGGGAAGCGGGTGGAGGTCTATTTTATGCAATATAGCGTTATTCTCAAAGCCACTCTGAACACACATTTACCGTCGTCCTACAGAAAGAGAAACCCATGACATCAAGGGAGATAAACTTTCAATACAGTGGCGATCGGTCTTCCCAGTCTGGGGTGTCTTCCCTTTGGTATCTGCTCTCGTGAGGCTGTGTTTGTCTGTATTGGTGATCAACAGATCATTACCCTATGACTTTGTTGTTGAATCACTGATTCCTACAGACAACAAAAAACCTCATGCTGGCACACAAAGCTGACTGATTATCAAAATCTGGTTGACATTTTCAATAACTGACAAAATCTGAAAATGGTCAGCTGTTCATTTTGTCAAAGGGCGTCACTGGATGCAGTGTGATTGATGTAAACTGCATTCTCATTGGCTGACAGCATAATTTTCAACCATATGTGACTTCAAGCAGTTTGTGATTATTTAGAATTGCATTTAAAGACAGCCATATGTACGACACAAATATCAAACCATATAAATTTCATTGAAGAATGCTGGCCGTTTATTTGAAAAATTTTCTCGATTTAAGAGACACACACAAAAAGTGCACTTTGGATCACGGTGGATCTTTAAAAAGCTCTGTCTGTGGTGAGATAACATGAAATAAAGTTCAGACAATAACTAAAACTACACACCTACCACAGAAATGATGACTGGTAAATACTGAATTCTCTGCTTCTTAAATGTCATGTTGAACTTTCCTAACTAATGCATGTACAGCATGCATTCTAATAGGCACTGTAAAAGTGTAATATCCTCAGAAATTGTCCACAACTTTTTCAAAATTATCTAACTTGTTGTTTTTTGTGTTGCTGTTTGATAATTGCCATAATTACATTATCCACATTATCATCATTACTAATTCCATTGCTAAAATCATCAATATTTCCCTTTACATTACATTCATTCCTATTACCAAAGAAAAATGAGTGATCTGATGAACAGACAAATAATGTGAATCATTTCCTTGTGCAATCCTTGATGATCTAATAAAACAGACACAGCCACCATAAGTATAAGCATCAACAAATAAAAAATTCATTAACACAGTTCATCATTCCTATAGTCACACATAAGCACTCAATATGATATATAGAGCCATGCAAAGTTATATCACAATGGAAACAGTCTAACACAATACAAATCTTAAAATGATTCAGAATATAGATAACAAAAGCCAATCATCTAATGCCAAGTTTCATCTTGAAATGCCACAGTAAATGCAGGACAGAAGCAAATGATGTTTTCAGTATGAGTTATACTTTTTCTTCACATTCAAATAATTCTAAGCAGATGATTAAAAAAAAAGAAAGTTTAGCCATATGTTGACACATTCAGTGTGAAACAATGAATGAAAAGATAAACAAAACTTTTTCCTCTCCAAAAAAACACACACACAGAAAATCTGTTTCATTCCAAAGTTGCTCAACATTTCCTTGCAAATGAAATTCACTGTGAACTTTGATCTAACCTTATAAAACAACTGAAGCATGGATATCTGTAAATTATGTGATCTAGGCTGAAGCAATAGTTTATGCTCCCTTATTTCTCATTTATATACCTCTGGGGGGGAAAACAAAACAAACTAGAACATGCCAAATTGTAAATTTATGCACAGACAGGCAAATTTGTCACTATGCTCATCTATGCAATGAAAAAGTGTACTGACAGGAACTCACAGACAGGATGCAGTCAGGTTCTAAGCGTCCCCGGCAACTTGTCAAAAATTGAAACACGAGCAAGAGACATGCACTCAAGACATGAAAAAAAAGAACGGAGAAAAGTGATCTGTTATACTTCTTAGGAAGAAAAGGGTATTGTAAACACTACACAAGCACACACTACTTCAAAAGAACTTTATTTTAAAAAAAAAACAAAAACCAACAACAAACAAAAAACGGTGTTGTAAAAACTGCACACACACACACACACACACACACACACACACACACACACACACACACACATGATTCACTTCAAAAGAAACTGATGTTTTCTTATGAAAACAAAAAAAACAAAAAAAAACTGTAGAATAAAGCTTATAAGATGATTTTCTTTGAAGGTCATAAAATTCATGAAACCAGCAGTATACTAACGTTTCAAGTGCAGAAGAACATACGGAAAGACTTTCAAACAGATATAAATATGTGTATAATGTATACCACCCCAAAAAATGAGAAAAAGAAATGTTGCAGCTCCAAAAAGTTAAACGCACTGATGCACCTACATACAAACAAAGCATCAACTTACAAATATTATCATAGACAGTGATATCCGAAAGCCAGGGAAATTGGTTTAAACATGTATACTTTCTTTCTGGGTTTATGAACAAATTAAAACATTATATTCAGTAGTTGAAGTATTTCAAAGGGCTTCCACGATCAATTTTCTACTGCAGTGCTCCCAAACAACAGATGTGTGTATCTTATTTTAAATTTTGTTTTTATTACCCAATAACTGAGATGGGATTTTCATTCAAACTTTTTAAAAAAAATATGACTACCAATGTCAATGGAAACTCACATACCGGTAGTTGTTTTACATCTTTTCTCAGATTAAATGCCTTGATCAAGCCTCAGTCACCTGGCTAACATAGCATGTTTTAGATCTTAGTGCACTCTACAAACACTGAGCAGATTTACCTCTGATTCAGAGCTGGTAGATATCTAAAACAATGAAACTGCCACTGAACCAATCTTTTTCAATCAGGATTTATCACACATGCACACAAAAAAAGATAAAGGACTGGTATGTCTTACACAAAATCAAAAGTTGTATCACTAATTTTACAACTATGTTTCAATCAGGTATAATTTGACTTTTAAGATCAAATACGACTATAACAAACAAGCCCAGTTTAATTAGAATCAAAATACTTATTAAATCTATTTACAATTTCATCAATATGTAAGTGCTTACAGTAAAATCCATTATCCTAATTCAACTCATTCGTTGAAGTGCAGTTGTAATAAACTAGGAATATATGTCTACTTCTGAATCAAGTAACTGTAATGATAAGGATTACATTTATAATCAAAATGAATCAAATAGGCAAGCTGGGATTGCCAGGACTGTATTGAAATCGAAAGTGTTGCCACAGGAACAAATAGGATCATGACTGTAGCAAAAGAATCCATTTCACAAAGATGAATTTTGCACTACAGCTGAAACACAACCTTGATATCTGTGCCATCTTCTATCCCTAGCAGCATGGTGCCCATACCTTGAGGTATCACAAATCCACAGCTAACACAATACAAAGCATCACTGATGGTCCTTAATCCTGATAACAGCACAGCATGTTTTTTTTTTATACGTGCCTTTAAACAGGGGGTTAAAAACCAGCTCATGAGAAGAAAAAAAAATGATACAATTCTTTTTGAAACTGACTCTGATCTTCAAAACTAATAAACTCTTCCATATTATTACTAACATCATTTTAGGTTGATGGATATGGAGCACCCTTCACGGACAGGATGGTACTATTAGCATATGCGTGGGAGGGCCGGGGGTGGGGAGAGGCGGCGGAAGGGAATGGGGGCTTTGTGAATTGCGATCTGTCTGACCTGTTCTCAAAGATGTTACACCAGAACGGCTTTTTCTGCCAGCACAACATACTCTCAAAGTCTACCCCCGCCTCCTTCAGTCTCCTTCCCAACACCACAGTCCCTAGGTCTGGGCAGAACAGCATCACTCTTGTTCCCCTCTCTCTCCTTAAATGATGCAAGTCCAACAGCAGAAAAAAAAAAATTACCGTGACGATTCCTCACTGCGCACATATTTACTCATAGTGTTTTGAAAAAAAAAAAGAAAAAAAAAAAAAACAAAAACATCATCATGTGGTTATACAATGGTCCAGTGACAGATTCTGAAAACAACTACATCAGATTTGAAGTGAAAGGGCACATAACTTCACCATGTACCTCAGGATACCTCGTTAGTTATTGCGGCACAACCTCTGACATGGTAAGGCAAACACTTTTTCATCCAGCAGCTCTCTACATCAGACAACGAACTGGAGACTTTGTCCACTGGGCAATTCAATAACAACAGGGATGACTGATGATAAAAGAAGCCCTATTCGTGTATTTTGAACCAAACGACAGAAATGTCAAGGCTTCCAAGTCAACATGATACTCTAAAGAAGGCAGATGCTAATTTGAAATACAGTTGTATGGAAGAAAATGATTGGAAAAAGAAAAGCAGAAAAGAAAAAGAAAAAAAAGGAAATGACAAATATAGATATATTCATCCAAAATACAGGTACTCACCCTTTACCCCTCTTGAAAACATACTCTCTCTCTCACACACACACACACACACACACACACACACACACACACATGCACACACACCATGCTATCTCTCTATAATTGTGGCATTGGCTCTATTTAGGGATAAACCATCATGTTTCTCTGTCATTAATATCATGATTAAAATCATTTTCTCTCTCAGAAACACTGGCCTACAGAATGGAATATAAGAGTTAAGGCAGTGCTTTGGCTGATGATCAGCTTATTTAGTTTATGGCAGGACAGTTTGTCTCAGATCCACACAGACATTGAAAAAAACCGAAACTCTTCATCTAAAAAAAGTATGATGTCAGTTGTAAGTAAATACAGAAATGCTACAACAGAATGACTGTTGAGAGAAAACCACAATAATAAGCAAAAAATTTGTCATCACCATTAAAGATATCGTTATTTCAATGTTTGACACTGAATAAAAAAAAAAAACATAAACAAAAACAATTTGTCTGTCTAAATGTTAAACACACACACACACACACACACACACACACACACACACACACACACACACACACACACAATAACAGAAATCTATTGTTATGACCTATACCAAATATGCCAATGTTGTGTTTTTTTAAGTGAGAGCCATTTTAACATGGTGTTTCAATACTTTTTAAAGCACTGACCTCTGATTGATTACAGCCTCATATATATTTCTGTCAAGTGAAGACCAAAGCATTCATTAAATTTCATAACACTGAGCTTTTTGCTAGTTCAATTAATGTCTAAGATGAGACCTGTAACAGAAGTGATAGATCTAAGCTACACTATAATTGTGGAAATCACAATGATTACGAAAATAATATTCCAGACCAAACTGAGAGGTGAAATCTTTTTTTTTTAACACTGTCCATTAGGTCATGAATTTAGTCAATTAATGAACAATCTACTCAAAACATTTAACACGGGCATTTCTGGCTATGACTCAAAAGACCCTCACGGCAATAATATCCAAAATTCATAAAGTGACTGCCGATACCGAAGGCACCAGTCTCAACGATGAAACAGAACACAAGAATGAGACAGTTCAGAAGACGGCCCTGATCATCTAAAATCCTGATCAGCTGTGCTTGGACTGTCGGTCTTTCCAGTCGCTCCATCTTCTGGGCCAATCCGTACACGTGAATTGAAAAGCATTTTATCTACCTCTGACACTCCCTTACATCTCTCAGTCACCGTGACGACCATTCTGAACAGGCAGGCATGGGTGCATGCAGGGTCCAAAAACTTCTGCCTGAAGATTTTTCCAGGTATAACCATGCCATGCAATGGACCTCACACCCGCAAAGAGGCCAATGCATATATCAATAAACACAAGTATTGATATAATCACACATACGTATCTGTCTGAAGAACGAATGCTGCATGTTGCCGTGATTGTAGTTCAGCGGTATCCTCTCTTTCAGCAACAAGCTGTAATTTTTTTGGTCAGATGACAAGCACGAATTTTCACCATACACATACAGCAATACATTAACATGGCAGCCACAACTTTTTCCTTTGGCTTTTTAAGCCAAGATTATTTCAGATTCTATTGTTCCTTGATCCAATCCAAGGATTGTTTAAGCTGTGCTTTCATTTGATTCTCCATCTAGTCTTCTAGTCTGAGGGCTTCCACTGTACATTAACATGGCGCCATGCTTCTCTCCTTTGGCTTTTTCAAACCACACACTGGATGGTAATTTCAGACTGTACCATTCCTTGATCCACTCCACGGACTGTTTCTGCTGTGCTTTTGTTTGATTTTTCATCTACTCTTTGAGTTTGAGGGCTGCTGCTACCTTCGAAAAATATGCTTGATGTCGTTCTAGAATCCAAACAAACTTGAACTGACCAATGGCAAACGCACAAAGTTTGCAGGGTAGATTACTCTGGATGACAATCACCACTCTGTCACTATCATGACAAGCCCACAGCATGCAAAATACAAGAATGCAGAGTGATCGAAGTTGTGAACATTTATGGACCTTTGTAAAGTCTTAAGCACTGGTAGCCATGAAAATATCTCTGGCAGCAATTTTTTTTTCTTTCTGGCAGACTAGCTCCCAGATCTTTTCGAAAAAATAAAAAAAAGCCAATATATGTGTACTGGCTTCTGGTATACCCACATGCACCCATGCATTAGCAACTGTTCTGAATTTGCATACCCGAGGACTGTGCTGGCCACCACATCCATTAACACTGGGTGATTGATTCAACAAAGTTTGGCACTTGTCACCATACGCACACATGCCACTTCACACATAAAAACATTTCAAATACGAAACAGAAAAAGATCAAGGGCAACAGGTGAAAATGATTTTCATACTGTAAATATAATACAAGAGTTGCATCTATCCTCTATTTCTTTGTACGACTGTTCTAATTCTTCGGACCTTTTGTATTCTATCTCTTTAACATTCTAGGTAGAGAATCATCAAACTGTGCCATAAGCGATTCTCACTTTTTAAAGTCAGTGGGCATAGACAATAGCTGCATTCCTGACACAGCAAGTTAAAGAACAAGCATTTTGTTTTACACAATATGAGAACCACTCCTTCACACAGTTAGCACAGCTGTTCAGAGCTAGCCACTTAGTTTTGAGAGGAAGGGGAGTTTACAGCTCGCCCACAGCTGCAGAGGCCAAGCCGTGAATGCAGGTCAGGGAAAGGGGTGTTTTCTGCAGGCTGCTCCCCACCAGTCAGCTAACAGCGCTGTACTCAGCGAACTGAATGTCATTTGTGTAAAGCCGGTCTGGCAACAATGTGTTCGGCATTGCTGAGCGGCCATTACAAGTGGGGCTGTTAGTTTGATAAGTAGTGGTTGTCATGAAAAATGTAATATATCTGTTCTGTTGAGATGACTGAATAGGCAAATTCCCCGACAATTCTTTTAATACCAAACTCGACTAGGTTTATGTTCCTGTAGATAATGTAGATACAGCATGAAAGCTTGTACACATGTGGTCAGGCGATATTCAAACAATGACAACACACACACACAATTGTGCAAAAATGACGTCATCACTTTCTGGGAAGTTAATTTTCCCTAGTTAACTAGTACACAAGTTTGATACATGCCTATGCTTGGACTACAACAACAAAAATGTTGGGTCAGAAACGTGTAAGCCTTGTTTTGTTCGGCCCTTTAACTAAGTGTCTCGAATGGGACGGAAAAATAAGCTGTGTTAGGTATCTATGTCTAATAATGGGTGTTAACTGAGCAGGAGTTTGTTTTTTTCAACAACACACCTTGCTCCTCCATTGTGCCCTGAAAATGTACACATCTGTTGTTTCGTTTCTACATTGATGTGCATCTCAACTTCTGTTACTTCAAGACCAAGGGTGAAAAATGAAATTCATGAATATTTGTGAAACGGGCGACTAAAAATTTCAATGTTTACTCTGCCACAGCTGTTCATGTTATTCAGGCATACAGGGACATGACAGGGCTGAAAGATAAATACAGACAATGTGGAGAAACAAGAGTAAGGGAGAAAGGGACATGCAGGTTAAAACAGGCAGTTAAAGCAGATATGTATGTGGGCACAGCAGTTATTCAGTGCTTAAATACTAGCTCAACTTTGAAATGTTTTTGTAGTTAGGTGTGAACAAAATGCAGAAAAATGATGATGAACAAAATAACACATCATCCATCCTTCTTTGAAATAATATAAACCAAAATTTGGACCAGTGTCTGGATACAAACATCATCTCTGAATTCTCATTGAAAAAAATAATGCCTTTCAATATTATTTCTCATAAGAACACATTCTTTGTTGACACTGTTGTCAGACTTTACAAAATGAAACAAAAATAGCAAAAAATATGAACAAAACCAAACCAATGGTCACGCAGGCATGAACTCAACAGCCTGCCTTGTTCCGCGTTGATAAAACTGCCACTATATAAATGAATCCATGCTCGCAAGCAATACAAAAATAACCTTTTCTATCACAATTGTGCTTATAATGTGTAAACAATAATCAATAATGACAAGGCGCACACTGACAAGGTGCACAATGTTGCTTAGTCAATTGTTCAAATGAAACAAAGTTTTAGGAGAAAACAAAAGGAAAAAAAAAAACACCTAAACATCCACTTCACATATTTACATGGAGAGCACAAAGAAATCAATGTGAATATGATCGGCAGTTCTGAAGGCAATTAATAACATGAAAAATAAGATAGAATCACAAGTACACACACACAAATACGTGAGTGAGCAAGTCAACGCATATACTGTGCAGAGAAAGAGAGAGAGAGAGAGAGAGAGAGAGAGAGAGAGAGGAGAGAGAGAGAGAGAGAGAAGCGAGAGAGACAGACAGACAGACAGGCAAACAGAATGACAGGAGAGACAGAAGGAGAGACAGAAGGAGAGACAGAAGGAGAGACAGAAGGAGAGACAGATGCATGATTCTGTCCATGCAAACCACTAGCTCCACCTGAAATCAGCCAGTTTTGCAATGGCTAGTACAGATGGTTTCCTTATGCACACTCGCGAACTGCTCTAACACAAGTCAGCTAGGTTCTATGCCATTTCTCTGTGACAGACTCAGTGCGTCCTCTGGTCCAGTCCATGCAAACCATCCCTACCAGAAGTCAGGAAAATTTCATGCCAGGATTCTGAGTTACAGACACTAGCAGATGTCATTCAAGGTCTTTTTTTTTTTTAATACATTCTTTTTCTGTGTTACAAGCTCTGTGTTACAAGCTCATTTTTTTATGTTCTTTTTCTGTGTTACAAGCTCATTTTTATGTTCTTTTCCTGTGTTACAAGCTCATTTTGTATGTTCTTTTTCTTTCTGTGTTACAAGCTCATTTCTTATGTTCTTTTTCTGTTACAAGCTCATTTTTTATGTTCTTTCTCTGTGTTACAAGCTCAAAGAGTCACTCGGTGCTTACCAAAGACATCTTAGATACATACCATTCATCATCTAATCTTACACTGTTAGAATACCGCCATGGCAGCTTGTGCTACAGTTAATGACATAACTATGTACAAAGCGTGATGTGGTAACCAACTCCCATCAACACCGTTCTCTTCTACCGCTTGTCTAAAAGATGTAAATACATTTCAAAAGGACGTCCACTTCTGATCTGCCCCTTTCCTCTTTTTTTCTTTCTTTTCTTTATTTGATTGTTCTTGATGCTGTGTGTCCATGACAAAAATGGGTCCATAGGTCTGAAACTTATACCTTCTGCATCTGCAGATTCAGATATGGTGGTTGTTTCATACCGCTTCAGTGTGATCCCTTGTGATAAATGTACACAGTTTATAACACTGAAATCAAAACATTTTTGTTGGTATATTCTTTTCCCCCCAGACAAGTTTTACCCACTCACTATCTGTCATACTTAACAACAGTTTCAACACCTGGGAAGAATATTTTGTTTTGCAAATTAGAAAATACAAACAAGTATGAATGATTCCACTCTAATACTTCAATATGAATCCACTTTCTTGGATCATTTCTCTTAGATATCTTCTTACTGAATGCCGATCTCCAATCGCATTTAACTGCTAGAGCATTCAAAACGAGCAAAGATTTCACTGGGGGGATATTCCTACAATAATATACAAGCATTTCTATACACAGCCGTAAAAGGAACTGACATTTTCCCTGACAGATCATACACACTTACAGTATCTGCGTTCAGAATTGAAGGAGGAGGGTGTTTACGAATGTCAAATCAATATGTCCCAGGCTTAACATGGCAAGCACGGAAAGTGACTTGGACCCAGTTAGAGAATGAAAAAAAAAAGAACAAAAAAGAAAAAAGGAGTCTGGAGCAGATCAAATACACGGACGTGTTCCCACAAGAAGAAAACTCATCAGCAGTGGCTACACTAAGGGAATAATCACTGGGCCCTTGTCTGTGTCTCAGAGGGGAATCACTGGTCCCCCTCGGCCCTCTTCTGTATCTCCTTGATGGGCAGGTGTAGCTGCAGAGGATCACGGAGACGTCGCAGGTCCTCCTCCGCCTGGTTGATGTCGTTGCGCAGGCGGTTGTACTGGTCGACGTTCAGGCGGTTCTTCTGGGCTAGTTTGTAGAAACGGAGCAGGTACTGGCGATCACGTACATCGGGGAAGATGTACTCCTGTGAAAGAAAGAGGAAGATGAGACTTGTTTTGTGTGTGTGTGTGTGTGTGTGTGTGTGTGTGTGTGTGTGTGCGTGTGTGTGTGTGTGCGTGCGTGCGTGCGTGCGAGCGGCGGCAGCGTGAGTGTGTGTGTGTGAGTGTGCATGCATGAATGTGTGACATGTGAGTAGTGAGTGAGTGAGTGAGTGAGTGGTGGTGAGTGTGTGTGTGTGTGTGGGGTGTGTGTGTGTGTGTGTGTGTGTGTGTGTGTGTGTGTGTGTGTGTGGTGTTGTGTTGTGTGTTGTGTGGTGTGTGTGTGTGCGTGGTGCGTGCGGTGCGTGCATGCGCGCGGCGCGCGCGCGCGGGTGCACATGCCCATGTGTGTGTGTGCAGAATGAGTACATGTGCATATGTCACAATGCACACAGGAGTATGAGTATGTAAGGGTATGAATGAGTATGTGTGCATATGTCACAACACATATCATGTATATGAAAGGGTATCATACTGATAATTTCTTTGATATGACAATCAACATCTAAGATGCTCAATCATCTTATTTAAGCCTAGCCAGCCACCTAAACATTTGCCAGAATATGTATTCATACACTGTGTATGTTTGGAACCAGAGAAAGACATCAAACAAGCACAACACATCCACCTAATAGTGAATGAAAAAAAAAGTGTAACAGTAATTATTTTAGTGCACCTGCTTGATCAATATTTGGCAACAGACTTATCCATGTACTGCCCCACTGTCCCCCCCCCCCCCCCAAAAAAAAAAAAAGAATCAGAAAAAAAATGAGGCAGGGATACAGAGGCTCCTGCAAAAAATGGGAGCAGAACCTCTGCTGGGGGGTGGGGGTGAGGGGGCTTGGGGGTGAGGGGGCTTGGGGGGGGGGGGGGGGGGCAGGGGTGAAGCAGAGCACTTTGAAAGAATCTGAAACAGTTTCTGCACAGAGAAGGGTTAAGCAAAGGAAAGCTTTACTCTTCAAATAATACTTCTTTTTCTACAGGAAACTGGAAGATAAGATAAGATAATGTTGCTTATAGCCCAGCCGACCGCAGAGGGCCACATCAGGGCTGTCACCACGTTAAAATCAACTCACCAGTCATTTAAAAAAAAAAAAAAACCAACTTTCACACATCTCGTTAAATGACATCGTCTACAAACGCACCAGAAACTTTGTTAAAAATCTTTCTGCCGTAAAATCTTAAATCAGATGAAAAATGTTAATCTCTCTCAAAAACTCAAGGATCACGTCAGGCGGGACATCCCTGAACAGGATCTTCATGGACTCCGCTGTAAAATGTTTGTGTCTCACATCGTGCAAGTCCCAACACTCTAAAAGAACATGTTTCATTGTGAGTGGCGCATGACATGGAATGCACCACGGAGCTTCTTCACTCTTTAAAAGGTAAGAATGAGTAAAATACGAATGGCCGGTGTGCAGCCGGCACAGAACCGTTTCCTCTTTACGACCACCCGACGTAGATGGGAGGAAGTCCTTAAGGTTTGGACGGATCTGAAAGAGTTTGTTATTCGTCTGTGTGTTCCAATCCTCCTGCCAGAGGTCTCTCACATAATCGTTAATTTTCGGTTTCACATCTGAGCAGGGGATATAAGTGTTGGACAGTTTCTCTCTTGTGGCGTTCTTGGCCAAACGATCAACCATTTCGTTCCCGCCGATGCCAACATGGCCAGGAACCCAAGCAAGAGTAATGTTGTAACCGTCCGCCTTCAACTTGCTAAAAAGTTCAAAAAAAGGTAAAAGTTCTGGATGCTGAAGGTTACGGCCAGCTATGGCCTCCAAAGCTGACAGCGAATCCGACAGAACCAGAAAGTCCCTCTTCGAAGAATGTGAGATTATCTTCAAAGCCAGTACCAGAGCAGTAAGTTCAGCAGAATAGACAGAAGCATCGGAATGTATATGTTCCAACAGTATCTGAGAAGGAGCCCCAGGGCAGTAGGCTGCACAGGCCACTCCATCTTCAGACTTGGAACCGTCAGTGAAAACTTTTTGATAGGATGGGAATTTGGAACAGAGCTCAGCATACAAAGCTTTGTACGCCAGAGAGCTGGTAGACTCTTTGCGAAAAGCTGCAAGATCGAAACGAATCTCTGGTGTGAAGAAGGTCCACGGAGGTTGATCCGGAAACTTGGAAAAATCCGACACAACTCCTAGGTCTAGACCTGCATTCCGCACGTGAGGCCGCATACGAAGACCAAACGGCGGAATACATTTCGGGTTCTTTTCAAACTTACTTTGGAACGGAGGGTCAAAGACACAGTCATAGGCAGGATTCTGCGGTTCTGAGAACAGTCGGATATAATAATTCAAAGACAGTTTCAGCCTGCGGTTGGACAGTGAAGGTTCACCCGCCTCTGCGTACAGGCTGTACACAGGGGTGGTGCGGAACGCTCCAAGACAGAGACGAAGCCCTTGATGGTGGATAGGGTCCAAGAGTTTGAGGTAAGACGATCTTGCGGAGCCGTACACAGCACAGCCGTAGTCCAGTTTGGAACGGACCAGGGCTCTGTAGAGGTGCAGCAAAGTTTTCTTATCAGCGCCCCAGTCGGTGTGCGCTACGACCCGCAGAATATTCAGAGCTTTCTGGCAAGAAGTTTTGAGGTTTTTGATGTGGCTGAGAAAGTTGAGTTTTTGGTCAAAAATAACTCCAGGAATTTGGCTTCTTTTACAACTGGAATGGTGGACTTGTCCAGACGAATTTCAGGATCAGCAAAGAATCGACGAAAATTGTGGAAATGAATTGACTGAGTTTTGGTACGGGAGAAGGTAAACCTGTTTTCCTCGGCCCACTGTTGGATTCTGTTGACACAAAGTTGGAGTCGACGCTGTACACTGGCGCATGGCGTAAGAAGCTCCAACTGCATACAGCGCAAAGTCATCAACAAACAGAGAGGACTCGGTGCCCAGGCTTATCGATTGGACAATGTCATTTATTTTAATGCTGAAAAGGGCGGGAGAAAGGATGCTCCCCTGAGGAACACCCAACTCCTGCCCATGGATGTCAGAGAGTGTGGTGCCAACACGCACCTGGAACTGTCGATCGGCGAAAAAGTTCTGAATGAACAGAGGCAGGTGACCCCGAAAACCAAGTTTGTGCAGGTCCATGAGGACTCCTGCTTTCCACGTGGTGTCGTACGCCTTTTCGAGGTCGAAAAAGATAGCGACCACATGCTGCTTGTTAACAAAGGCGTTGCGGATGGTTGTTTCCAGACGGATTAGATGGTCAACCGTCGAGTGGTACTTCCGGAAACCGCACTGTTCACTGGCCAAAAGACCATCGGTTTCCAGCTTCCACATCAGACGGGAGTTGACCATCTTTTCCATCAGCTTACAGAGGCAGCTGGTCAGAGCGATTGGGTGATAGTTGGAAGGGTTGGTACAGGAAACTGGAAGAGCTCTTGCTTGTGGCTGTATCATGCTGAACATTCAGCCCATTTCTGACTTATGTTGGAAGATAGATTCAGACCGCCAGTCCAGAGGGAATTCATCCAAAAAAATACAAGGAAAACAAACATTTAAATGGTTTCAGCTTAAATTATGTCACCGAATTTTAGTTTTCAAAATATGATCTTAAAAAAAGGATTGGCTGGAGATGAATGAAGCAACAACCTTTGTGGTGTTGAAAGAGACTGAATGAATCCATACAAATAGTTCTGCTCCAAATCCCAAGATTTCTGGATAGATTTAGGAGACTATCTGAGAGGACTGTGTGATAAATGTGCTAGACTTTCCTTCATGTTTAGAGTAGACAAGAAAACCAACACATGATACTTGATATTCCTCTAAGCAAAGCTTCTTTTTTGTTTTGTTCTGTTTATTTAACAAACCATAGAATTAACCATGTAAGTACAAAGATTAGCTGTATTAGACATGACATGAAATATTGTTGTACCAAAGAAAAACATATCTTCACCATGATTTAAGAAAAACAAACAAAAAAGCCACCTAGTTCTGATATTAGGGATGATATATAAGTAAGCTACATTGTGATCAGATTTATTACTACAACTGGAATCTCTAATTTTGCACCAGAACTGCTACAGCCTAATCAATCATATCATCATATACATGATAAATACATCTACCAAAATACAAATAATTCAAGCTTGAATTCTAGTGGGGAAATCTCACACACCCATGGAAAAAAACAACAACAGAAGTATGTTAAATGTTTTTATTTCTTGTGTGTTTGTTAGAAACCTTGCAATTATTATCATTTCATCTTTATTATGATCATAATTGTTATTATTGTTGTTGTTGTTATGATCACCCTCAAAACTGTCTTTTTTTTCATCTTATTACTTACAAAATTTTTCTATATCATTATCATTGTCAATCATCGTTTTCTTCCAAATATTAAATACACTTGCACAAACAAATAAACACACAAACAAAGGCCCATAGATGTGCCAACAATTTTCAATCATCACACCATAAGACACACACATATACATTGTGCATACAAACTCTGTTTCTTTGCAACCAAATTTTCAGTCCTGAAAAATAATGCCGGTCAGGTTGTCAGAGAGCTAGCTCAGCTTTGTTCTAATGTCACTTCCTAACATGATATCACTCTGGTGTGTTGTCACAATTAACTTAATCATCTGGTGGGGTGGGGTGGGGTGGGGTGGGGGGAACGAACACAGGGGTGGGCATGGGGAGAAGAGGGTTGGTAAATCTAGAGGAGGAGAAGAGGGTGAGGGGGGGGGGGGGGGGGGGGGGGGCAGCAGGTGTCACTCATGGCAAACTCCAGGCTGAGAGGACCCCCTTAATGTCAACGCCATTGGCTGACTCTCTCATGAATAGAATGTCTCTTCTTCATCACAGCGCTAATCAATGAGATCAACACAAAGGCTGTTAAAGTAAAACCAGAGGACCTCTACTTCATCAAGACTTTTTTTTTAACGATTTTTTTTTGTTTTTGTTTTTTTGTTTGAAGTGGGGCCTCCATCCTCCAATGTTTTCCCACTGCCTTTTCTGTCTCTTCACTGACTCACGCCCACCAGGCAAAATCTGTGCGTTCGTTACTGACGGACATTCGCTTGATAGTTTTAGTGTGTAGGCGTTAACTTCATCTAGACTTTGCTCTTGTAACTTGTGCAGCGCGTTGGCTCAACTTACTTCCAAACGAATGAAACTCTTCTATCAGTCTGACGGGGCGGGTGGCTGACATGCTCACTCAGTTTCCTCTTTCCGTTTCTCCCATATTGCTTTGTTTCAGCGTTTCTCCCATATTGCTTTGTTTCAGCGTTTCTCCCATATTGCTTTGTTTCAGCGTTTCTCCATATGCTTTGTTTCAGCGTTTCTCCATATTGCTTTGTTTCAGCATTTCTCCCATATTGCTTTGTTTCAGCTTTCTCCCATATTGCTTTGTTTCCGCAGACTGTGCAACAAACATGTGCCTGGCCAATCGACCTTCCAGCACCAAATGTGTTTGATTCCGCTGACATCTTTTCTATTCAGCCAATCCCACCTTCACTTGTTTTTGACACTGGAGTCAACTGACGTCTCACCAGAGTTTTCTCTCATACATGGCACAATGAAAACTACATGTCACTGTGGATGCGAAGTCCACTTGCGAGGCATTTGTACCTCTTTTGATCGTGACAGGGAACATGTCTGAGCCTTCAGGTTTTTGTATTGAATAAACCACCAAGGACTTCCGTTTCCAGCAAACGCATTCTTGATTCCTTGTGAAAAGCACAAAATTAATACATAGGCTGTGACACACTTATCATTAAAAAAAAATTAAAAATTTCCGTCTGGGTCATTAAGAAAAAAAACCCAATTCCATCTACAAATCGAAAAATTTAGCCTTGGCCACAAAAATGCTGCAATGAAGACTATAACTATCAGCAGCATTGCTGTTCATTCGGCACAGCACTCCTTTGATGAGCAATTAAAGGAAAATATGACAATGAATCATGTCCTAAACTGTGGACTGTATGAATTCCACATCTTAAATGTCCAGAATAAATATATATGGGTGACGCAGAACAACAAAAATTGCGCTGTTCATAACAAAATCAACTGTACTGTTTCAGAACAACAAAATAAAATCACACTTGTTACGATTAATGAGTGACTCTGCAGACTACAGTATGTCTACTAATAGCGTCAGCATGTTCTAGATTCTGCACTGGTTCTATAGTTCGGTAACTATTTGTCATCACCTCTTTGAAGAATGAGAGTAACTATACTTTGAATCTTATTCATCCACCGTCAAATATTTCTCATGCAACCAAATTTTCAGAGTGTCTTGGTTTTCAGTGTAATGTGAATGCCGTAATAATGTCAAACAGGTGCACTCAAAATTCATTCAGGTAAACACTATGGCCTACTCCTACTCTGGGCTGAGCATGCTGTGAGCTCAAATGGGAAGACTGGAACCACACAGTCAAACTTCCTCCACACTGAACAGACGTGTCTCTGGCGGTGCGGCACAAACTTCCTGACCAACACTGCAGGTGTCTGTATCCCTCAGGCCTGGTTGACATAATAGGATATACTTAAAAATCAGAGGCATAGAGTACAGCCCTGTGACGTAGCCTCAGATTAAAGTGGCACTCTGTAACATCATCATCATCATCATCATCATCATCATCATCATCATCATCATCCTCCTCCTCCTCCTCCTCACTGACCATACTTTTCTTTTGTTCTCTGAAGTTTGTGTAAGGACAGTCATGAGTTTCTAAGACCCTCCCACCCCCAACCACACCCACCTCCCACAAATGTGAGAGACTTGACAGAGAAACAAAGAGGACAGAGAACTGACTGACCTGCTTGGTGAGGATGTAGTAGGCAAACAAGGCCATGCTGGTGCCGTAGGTGACGAAGTAGGTGACCGGCTCCATGATGTCCCAGGAGTACTCCCACCAGGTGAGTCGGGCCAGCACCCCAAACTGCAGCCCCATCATACCCAGCCCCAACCACGACAGGTTGCTGGTGTTCCTAGATGCCTTGGCTTCCAGCTCCTGCTTCACCTGGGTGGCAGGACAGTAAGGCAATTAGGCAACAACCATAGGTTCATCTCTCTCTCTCTCCCTCTTTCTAATACACTGGCTGAATGGCTGGCACAAGTACACAGGGAAATACATGCAGAACTCCATTAAGTCACACACACACACACACACACACACACACACACACACACACACACACACACACTCACACAAGCGCGCACTTGTGCGCATGCGCACATACATACGCACACACACATGCACATACACACAAAACTCACACATGCATGCATGTGCGTGCGCACACACACACACACACACACACACACACAAACACACACACATGCACAAACACAATTTCGAGCCTCATTTTTTCCCCGAAATTTCACCTACATACAGACTACTTCCAACCCCTCCCTGACTCACTCACATACACTTTTGGTTAGCAGGTATGTGGCCTACTGGATATCACATTCGCCTAAGGAGTGAGACAGTCCCAGGTCAATAGTACAAGCCTCCTACAAAATGGGGTAATTTTCTCCTCTTTTCTCACCACACTTTTAAGTGGTGGTCCAAGTCCTAGCCTTTCGGATGAGACAGTACATCAAAGTCTTGCATGCACATAATAGTCCTGCAGTAACACACCAAAGACACAGCGGCAACAAAGGGCAAAATTCTGCATGAACCAGCTGCCACGGCACAATGGTTAGCTGTCAGATTTTCGGCAGGGAGATTGTGGGTTCGATTCCCATAAGAGTCCACCAACTTGAGGATTCTTCTGCCCAAACTGGCTTCTACCCACAGCTGAGTTTGCTTTGGGCTACACTGGCAAAGCTGGAAGCACACAGTCAAGTTTCATCCAGTTAACAGACATGTCCCAGAGACTGTTGATCTGATTTCTGACCAACACTGCAAGTGTCTGTATCTCTCAGGCTTGGTTCATGGGGACTATGGTTGGATGGAAGAGGTGCTGGTATCCTCTGAAGTGGGACATTCGCTCCTGTTAGCTCCTGAACTTAGTAGCAATTATTGAACACAAGCTCATCAGAGGAGAGGACGCATGTGTAGATGTCAGGTTCATGGTGCAATACATTGTGAACTGGCCCCATAATGGGTTTGTGCACACACACGTACACATGTGCGCATGCACACGCATGCACACACACACACACACACACACAAACGCATGCACACACACACACACACACGCACAACAATTTAAAATAGTAGTCGAAAGTCACTGCTAATGGTTCATTGTATTATATTTGTCTCTTGCCACTGGGAAATATTAAGTGCTATCTTTTCAATGTCTTTACTAAAAATTGTGAAACAAAAATTTCAGAACAAAAGGATACTTAAGTTATGTTTCGCAGCAAGGAGTTAAAACACCACCACTACACAAACTGAAGCCGCCCTAACCATCTTCATACAGAACGGAATATCACCAGCAAAGTACAAAAGTCATAAGAACGCCTGATGAAGCTGTGCAATTGTCTCTGCAGCTTGCCTGGGATCAGGGCAAATATGGACGTTCACAATGGAGTCCCAAGGTTTGGGACAAGACAGACCTAGGTAATCATCCATAGTGAAGATACAGATCTTGCTGGCAGACAGGGGGAAGAAGTCTTCCGGACTGAAGAAGGGCCGGTGTTGTGTAGGATCATTTTACTAGTTGCGTTTTGGAAGATACGTTTTCTGTGCACCAGGCGTTGTCTACTGGGGAGTGAGTTTGGGGACGCAGCTTGTTTGCGGGTATGGTTTGTGATGGGACGTGCTCTGCGGTCTTGAGTATTGGTGGGTCAGTGGGCATACCACAAGTGGATTGGACTGTTCTGACACTGTCTGTGTACAAGCAGAAAGGGAATGGGACAGACAGGTGAGTTCTGTTCCTATCACTCCATCGTATCATTTTATCCCGCACAACAGGACCTTCAATGCAGCGCTGGTAGACGGCTTGTCTTCAGATGAGAGAGAGAGAGAGAGAGAGAGAGAGAGAGAGAGAGAGAGAGAGAGAGAGAGAGAGAGAGAGAGAGAGAGAGAGAGACGCAGACAGACAGACAGACAGATAGACAGACAGGCAGACAGACAGACAGACAAAGACAGAGAGATGGAGAGAGAGGCAGACTCACTCTTTCACTCTCTCTCTCCCTCTCTAACACACTACACACACACACACACACACACCACACAACACACACACACACACACACACACACACATGGCAGAGACAGACAGACAGACAGACAGACAGACAGAGACAGAGACAGAGAGAGACACAGAGAAAGAAATTGATCATCTGTTCAATAACATTTCACATGAATACACAAGTATATGATCACAACAGGTGCACATTAATCAATTTTGATCATAAAATAAATCTTTAAAGAACTAGTACACTTAATAAGTTGTAATTATACGATATCAAACTGTTCTGACATGTTCCATCTTGTCATGCAAGACAAGTCTTCAATAAATTAATTAATTCTAAGGTTTGGACACAGTCAGTCTGACAAGTCATGGGGAAGTGGCCAATCAATACAGAGGTCAGCTGGACTGAATGTCTTTCCCTGTTCACTGGGAACAGCTGTTCACATAGGGAGGTCAGATGGACTGAATGCCTTTCCCTGTTCACAGGGAACAGCTGTTCACATAGGGAGGCCAGTTGGACTGAATGCCTTTCCCTGTTCACAGGGAACAGCTGTTCAAATAGGGAGGCCAGTTGGACTGAATGCCTTTCCCTGTTCACTGGGAACAGCTGTTCAAATAGGGAGGCCAGTTGGACTGAATATCTTTCCCTGTTCACTGGGAACAGCTGTTCAAATACAGAGGCCAGTTGGACTGAATATCTTTCCCTGTTCACAGGGAACAGCTGTTCACATAGGGAGGCCAGTTGGACTGAATGCCTTTCCCTGTTCACTGGGAACAGCTGTTCACATAGGGAGGCCAGTTTGTCTGAATGTCTCTTCCTGTTTACAGGGAAACAACCCAATCCAATTTGAGACAAGTACCATGGAATGCCTCTTCCTGTTTACAGGCAACGGTCCACAAATATAGAGGCAGGTTTGACTGAATATTGTCTCTTTTCCCGTTCACAGGCAAATGTCTGATCAATTATGGAGGCAAGTTTGATTGAATATCGTCTCTTCCTGTTCACAGGCAAATGTCTGATCAATTATGGAGGCAAGCTTGATTGAATATCGTCTCTTCCTGTTCACAGGTAAATGTCTGATCAATTATGGAGGCAAGTTTGACTGAATATCGTCTCTTCCTGTTCACAGGTAAATGTTTGATCAATTATGGGGGCAAATTTGACTGAATATCACCTCTTCCTGTTCACAGGTAAATGTTCGAAACAATTATGGAGGCAAGTTTGACTGGATATCGTCTCTTCCTGTTCACAGGCAAATGTCTGATCAATTATGGAGGCAAGTGTGACTGAATGCAGTCTCTTCCTGTTCACAGGCAAATGTCTGATCATTATGGAGGCAAGTTTGACTGAATATCACCTTTCCCTGTTCACAGGCAAATGTCTGATCAATTATGGAGGCAAGTTCGACTGAATGCAGCCAATTTCCCTGTTCCCCGGGAAATATGTTTGATCAATTATGGGGGCAAGTTTGACTGAATATCGTCTTTTTCCTTTTCACAGGCAAATGTCTGATCAAATATGGAGGCAAATCGGGACTGAATATCCCTCTTCTTGTTAACATGTAAATGGTTGATAAAATATGGAGGCCAGTTTGACTAAATCTCTCTTCCTGTTTACAGAAAAATGGTTAGACCAACATGGACACAGGTCAGACTGAAGTTTTTCTTCTTTACTGGGAAACAGTCAATCAAATTAGAAGCAAGTCTGACGACTATCACCTCCTGCTGAGAAAAAAAAGGTCAATCAAATTGGAAACAAATTTGACTGAACACCTCTTCCTGTTTACAGGAAAAACGGTCAATCAAATAAGGGGTACATTTCTTCAGTAAATGGAAGGCTTTACTGTGTTCCTGTCGTTTTTCAAAAGGTACAACATTTAAGTATTTGCAGCCTTCTGTGTCATTCGAAGTTAATGATTTTTAAAAAATCAATGAACACACCTTAAATGCAATCTAACATGGTTTTAGAGCATAAACATCTGTATCAACCCTATACTAAGTATCTGTGAATTACAAGCAAAATTTAAAACAAACTTTTTTTTCCTTCCCCCTTTTTGTACTCCCAGTTCTTATAGAACAGGGAGTACTTTGAATGGGAACGAAGAAATGCTGTCTGTGTGTGTGTGTGTGGTGTGTGTGTGTGTGTGTGTTGTGTGTGTGTGTGTTTTGTGTGTGTTGTGTCCGTCTGTCTGTCTGTGTTTTTCGTGGTCAAAATGTGTTCCCCCGCCCAGACAAACTATGGGCCGATCTTTCTGAAAATTTTTTACGAATGTTCATTATGGGTCAAGGATGATGCCCAACGTTTTAGTTTACCGTTACAGCCGTTAATAACGGCTGTAACGGGTTTTTTTTCTTTATGGAATATCTCCGAAAGTACTTGGCTGTTCTTTGTGAAAATTAGCAGGTATGTTCATTATGGGTCACGGATGATGCCTGATGTCTTAGTTTGCCCCGTTATACCCGTTCTAACAGTTGTAACGGCCTGCAACGGTTGTTCTTCTTTATGGAATATTTCAGAAAGTACTTGGCCAATTTTAAGCAGTCTGGATGATCTTGTGACAAATCGGATCCTCTGTCCATATGTAAGTGATGTAATGCTGAAAATGGATTAAACAACCGTTTAAAAACCGTTATTCTGCCATTATTTCTTATATATAGGTTGATTTTAATGAAATTTGGTATATAGAAAGGTTATCACACACAAATGGCACTTCTATATAGTGATCCAAAATTTAAACCGTTAAAAACCGTTATTCTTGACATATTGTCCAATTTGGATGAAATTTGATATGTTACACAGGCTTTAGCCCAGTGAGAACAAAAATACCGGTTTCAAAAGTGCATATCGGTTATATAACCGTTAAACCGTTATTTTGCAGTTATTTCTTTATTTTTGGTGGGTTTTAATGAAATTTTGTATATAGAAAGGTTATCACACACAAATGGCACTTCCATGCAGAGTTTCAAAATCTGACCGTTAAAAACCCGTTATTCTTGACATTTGTCCGATTTGGATGAAATTTGGTATGTCACAGGCTTTAGCCCAGTGAGGACTAAAATCCGGTTTCAAAAGTGTATATCGGTTATAAAAACCGATAAACCGTTATTTTGCCGTTATTTTTTTTATATATTGGTGGGGTTTAATGCAATTTTGTATATAGAAAGGTCATCACACACAAATGGCACTTCCATGCAGTGTTTCAAAATCTGACCTTTTAAAAACCGTTATTCTTGACATATTGTCCAATTTGGATAAAAATTTGGTATGTACACAGGCTTTAGCCAGTGAGGACTAAAATACCAGTTTAAAAAAGTGTACATCGGTTAAATAACGTTTAAAACCGTTATTTTGCCTTTATTTCTTATCTCACAAAGCACTTGGCCGATTTATAAGCGGTTTGGAAAACTGGGAGTACGTTTATATGTTTTGCATCTTGTTTCTTTTTCTTCTTCTCCTCCCCCCTCCATCTATCCCATCCCCCATCTTCCAGTCAGGAGCAAAGCTAAGCTGGTATCGCATGCTGAATGAAAGATTTACTTCCTCTCTCACTCAGGCAAAGGTCATTGGAGAAATCCAGAGAAGCTTTTCCCACTCTTCAGGCGGCAGTGGACTCCTTGCTAATAGCGCATTATAAATGAGGGAAAACTCCTCTGAGACTGATGCCCTGGCAGAGGCTACCCCCCCCCCTCTCCTTCTCCCCCACCCTTTTCAACTCATCCTTCTTCAACCCCCTCCCCCCTCCCCACCTCATCTTTTCCACATCTTTCCTTACATCCATCTGGTTTCCCCATTCTTCTCACAGCAACAGTATGACTAACAGGTGATATGACAAGGGAGGAATCCAGATTTTACCGGAGACAATATGAGTCTTGAGGG
>CM031596.1:100932033-100952033 GCA_018398815.1 Conus ventricosus
TGCAAAGGGACCATCGCAATCCCTTTGAAGGCAAGATTATTTGTATTGCCTGCTCCGAGGCCTTTCGCCCGCTGGATCGGGACTCATCAGGGAGACACGGCTGGTTGTATCTGCGCTCCCCGGCGTCAAATAGAGACACACCACAGTCCATAATACTGTGGTGTTCTCACCACCATGGGTGCAAAAAACGAATCCAATAGCACCCTCCAGAGCAGCCAGCGAAGAGTAGTAAATGCAACCAAACGAAAGTGTGGGGAGGAAAAACAGTTGCTGTAAACTAAAGACATTATGCAAATAATATAAAATGTAGGGGACAGTCTTTGAGCCTACGCCTGAGGATCCACCTCAAAGATGCAAGGGAGATCAAAAGACAAACACACAGACGGACAGAAACAAATACAAATAACCTCAATTTAATCAAAGCAAAATCGGAAATGAAATGAGGTAGGGAACAGTAAACGATAAACAGATAAACAAGTGGGGTATGTTTTGCTCCCATAAGGAAACCTAACACAGAGTAACTTTTATTCAAGGTAGGAACATTTAAACTTGAAAAAGTCAGACAAATATGCAGTAAAAACTAATAGGAAATAACAAGCGGCAACAGCAACTTTGGCAAAGATTGACTTGAGGGGAAGAGAGGGGAAATTAAGATGGAGAACTGGGAAAAAAACAAAAAAAAAAAAAGAAAATAAAAAAGAATGAATAAAAGAGTTATAGAACTCTTCAACCTAGGAAACATGCAATCCCTTTAAAAAGCAAAATAAAGAAATGAAAAAAAAAAGCCTTCGCATGAAAACGTGCTCATAAGGAGAACACGCAATTTTGACCCGCTAATATGACCATCCAGCCTTTCCGTGGCGGACTCAATCAGGAGCAAAAACGATCATGACTCCTCCAGGCAGCCAAAGAAGTACAATCAAAAAAATGGTGTGCAGAACAGTTGTGTCAAAAAACAGCACATCAATACTAAAGAGGGACACTTTGAGCATACCACAAAGATGCACGAAAAAAGAGGGATCAAAACAAAACACTAGGACAAAAAATAAATGACCATTTAATTAAGCAAATCGAAGGAATTAAGTAGGGAACAGAAACATAAACAAAACAAGGAATGAATCAACAAAGAATAACACAGAGAAATCGAATAAGAGTGGGCACAGATTTAAACTTGTAAAAGTAGTGATTCTAGCTCCAATCTATAGTGGGGGAAAAACAAGGCAGCCATACACTGAACTGTACTGCTAGACTGGAATAAGGAGGGAAAGGAGTTCGAAATTGAAATGGGGAAAAAAATTCAAAAAAAACAAAACAGAAACAATTTGGAAAGAAGTAAGAGATGGAAAACGTTTATGGAAGGGAACAACGCAAACCTTTTAAAAAGAAAAAAAAATTGTAAACCTAAACAAGCTTTACGCCCGCGGATGGGAACATCTGAGCACTGCTAAGGGACTCGCAATCCCTTTGAAGGCGATCAAATAGTTCACACCACAGTGCTATCGCGTTGACACCAGGTCAAAACAACGGTGTTACTCCGCAGCAGCGAAGAGAGCACAATGCCAACTAATTGGGGAGAACAACAGTGTGCAAAAAAAAGAACTATGCAATACAAAAAGTAGGGACATTTGAGCCAACAAAGGAGGATCCTAAAGAGAGGGGATAAAAACAAAAGACATAGGACAAAAAAATAAAATACGAATTTTAAACAAAACGAAATCAATAGGAAGGAACAAGGACGATAAAAGACAAAATCAGTAGTGAACAATAAGATAACCTCAATAAGAAACTATAATAAGATGGACAGCTTTAAACTTGATAAAGTCAACAATGGTAGAGAAATCTAACATAAGGAACTAAACACAAGGTATCATCAAGACTGACAGCCTTTAAGATTGATAGAGGACAAATAGGAATTGAGACGAAACTGTAAAATAAATTTAAAAAAAAAAAGGACAACAAACCAAACAACCTCTGGCAAAAATAAAAATTAGGGAGGAAAGATAAGAGGCAGCAACGGGGAAAATGAAATTTAAAAAAAAAAAAAAAGAAAAAAAGAAACAATTTTAAAAAAAAGTTACAGATATGAAAACTCTTCTCTAGCTGCATAAGGGACCCATCGCAATCCCTTTTTAAAGGGCAGATATATTTGTATTGCCTGCTCCGAGCCCTTTCGCCCGCGGATCGGGACTCATCAGGGAGACACGGCTGGTTGTATCTGGCGCTCCCCGGCGTCAAATAGAGACACACCACAGCCCCATAATACTGTGGTGTTCTCACCACCATGGGTTGCAAAAACGAATCCAATAGCACCCTCCAGAGCAGCCAGCGAAGAGTATAAATGCACCAAACGAAAGTGTGGGGAGGAAAAACAGTTCCCTGTAAAACTAAAGACATTATGCAAATAATAAAAAAAGTAGGGGACAGTTTTTGAGCCTACGCCGAGGATCCACCTCAAAATGCAAGGGAATCAAAAGACAAACACACAGACGGACAGAAAAAAAATAAAAATAACCTCAATTTAATCAAAGCAAAAATCGAAATGAAATGAGGTAGGGAACAGTAAACGATAAACAGTAAACAAGTGGGGTATGTTTTGCTCCCATAAGGAAACCTAACACAGAGTAACTTTTATTCAAGACTGGCACACCCTTTTTAAATTTGAATAAAGTCAGACAAATACATAGACGAACAATCTAATAGGGGGGAAAAACAAGCGCAGGCCAACAACTGACTGTCTGGCAAAGATTTGGACTTGAGGGGAGGGGGGGAGGGAGTTTGAAGATGGAGAAACTGGGAAAATGAAATGTAAAAAAAAAGAAAAAGAAAAAAGAAACAATTTTAAAAAAAAGTTACAGATATGAAAACTCTCTCTAGCTGCAAAAGGGGAAACCATCGCAACCCCTTTTGAAGGCAGATATATTTGTATTGCCTGTTTCCGGGGCCTTTCGCCCCCCTGGATCGGATCATCAGGGAGACCGGGGGTGTATCTGCGCTCCCGGGGTCAAATAAGTTTAAAATTTGTGCCAGTCCCTTTAATAAAAGTTAAATCTGTGTTAGGTTTCCTTATGGAGCAAAACATACCCCACTTGTTTACTGTTTATCGTTTAACTGTTCCCTACCTCATTTCATTTCCGACTATGCAAGTTAGTTTCCAATTTGACAAAGCTAAAAAACAGAAGTTTTCTTCATAATATGCCAAAGTTTTTAAAAGTCTATGTGCTAAAACTGAGTCTAAAGTTTATGTTCAAACAAGAAAGTAAAAGAAAATCATACTTGTGTTTGTCAAAGCATTTCAAGTCCAGGGATATATAAATGATATGGAGTTCTGATATGTTACGAAACAATTAATTCTGATAATTACATAGAACAGAGTTCCACATATTAGGAGTTGAAATGAGGTACCCCATCTGTTCATTTGATAATAAAACAATGCTTTCATTTCTCAAAGCATCAAAATCTGAAAGCACATCACATTACATGAAATTATAATCTCTTGCTATACAACTGCTTGGCAATTATCTTGTACGCCTCTTTACCTTTTAGCCAAATAATTTCTGAGATGACAGAGTTTAACTGTAGTAGCCTCTCCATTTAAACGGATCAGCCCAAACTGTCCAGACAGGGGAGGTTGTCCAGGCTGTAAACCTCTTAGGGTGGAAAGGGTAATATTCGTTTTCTGCCATAGTGACATAAAGTGATCAACGAAGTCATCATACTTAGCAATTGTGCCCATTTGTGCTCACACACACACACACACACACACACACACAACACACACACACACACACACAACACTTTCTCTCTGTCTGTCTTCCTCTCTCTCTCGCTCTCACAAGGTGCATGTACAACTACAAGTATGTGTACACACACACACACACACACACACATACACACACACACACACACACACCTATTTCAAATTTGCACATGAAAAAAGCTTCTGCAGTGCTACTTCCAGACAATTATTGAGCATGTCACCTAACAAACTCCTCACGATCTTGTCAACCTCTTCAGAAGAAAGTAGATTCTACACATAAACTCTAACCCATCCTTCCACACACCCAACTCCTCTCTCTCTCTCTTTCTCTGTCTGTCTCTCTCTCTCTATCTCTCTCTCTCTCTCTCACACACACACACACAGACACACACAAGCATGCACAATGGCAAAAAGCTCACCCCCTGCACACACACATGCGCCCCCCCCCCCCCTCCACACCACCACACACACACACACACACACACACACACACACACACACACACACACACGCTTGAACAATACCATGAAGCTCACAGCACACACACTAATACAACCGTTCTCCTTCCACCTGCCAACACAGAAGACAAACAACATGCTCTTTTTCCCTCCACCACGGAACCCACTCCTGGCATTTAATTCCAGACGCCAAATCCAACACAATCAATAGCAGCCCAGAGCAAGCCCATTGGAGCCAGTTGTCCTCTTGATATCACCCTCCACCAGACACACACTTGGTAATAAAGCATGGCTGGTGCCTTGAAGGACAAGGACAATGCAGGTGCATTAAGGTAGGCATGGCATTAAACATAAGAACAGATCTATCATAATGAATTATAGGAGGTTCATACAAGCTTACAAAAAAAAAAAAGCTAACCGCTTAAACCATGCTATTATACACCTTTACTTCCTTACACACAGACACACAAAACCTCTGTCTCTCAGGCTTCACTTCTTAACCCTCTAGAACCGGCTCATAGAAAAACTAGTCAGAAAATTATTTTATTCAGTAAAATAACATCAAATGGATGTGAAAAACAGTTACCAAAAGAAATTTTGCAAAAATCTTTAAAAATGCCCAAATTAGGTTTTGTATCACACGTGATACATTAGGTCATTGAAGCATAAAGTCATACTGTATCACACGTGATACAAAGAGTCAATGTCCTTTATATACATGTGCACGGTTGTTGTTGCTGTGTAGTTCTTTTTGAAATGAACAGTTTTGATGACTGTCAAGTTCCAGTGGCATTGCAACACATCTAGTCCAGTTAACATCATTTAGAACTAGCCCCGACCCATACCCCCTTCACTCCCACCCAGTCCCCAAAAAGGATACACAGTTTGTCACTCTGGAGATGGAGATGATGCCCTCTTAGTGAAGAGGACGTTATCTTGGCAGTTCAATGGATGGAATGAAATTCCAGGAAACAGTTTCTGCCCTTCTGGAAGCAGAGATGAACAGTACACTTTCGGCATCGGGTAAAACCCAAGGCCTGGCAGTCCCTGTTCTTGCAACGCTCCCTCTGTGAAGCCCATTCAGGGAGATGGTCAACCCCGTCCAGGCGGATGTCACCGATGAGTGCCCTTCTCTTGACCTTTGGAGGAGGAGGAGGAGGAGGGGACAACGAAGCAGCAGATGGACGTCCAGGTTTCTTGGAGAAGATCAGCGCATCAGCGATCATGCCTTGGAACGAGCTGAGCTTCATGGGTGGGGCTTTGCAGTTCAGCAGCTTTACATGACGCTTGTACCAGAGCCAGCTGTTGACAACAGCAATGGCCAATGTATGGTAGAAAATGTACATGTACCATCTTCGGGACTTGATCTGGTATTTGTACAGTGCTGTCAGGGAATCCAGAAGATCAACTCCACCCATGAATTTATTGTACTCAGCGACAATTGCGGGCCGGTTGATGTCAATCTTCTTCCTCTCCTTTGGATTTATACACATCCATGAAATCATCTCTTTCTCTCACGGAAACATATCTTAGAAGTGTTCAGTTGTAATTTTTATATAAGAAATATACTTGTAAAAGTAACGCAGCGTAGTGCAGTTTTGATCCAGCATGACTCTAAACGCCTAATGTATCACAGCTGAAACAAACAGACCGAGTTGTCTCCCTTGGAATTTTCCCCAAAGGCCGAACGTTTTACACAAGATACATCAATTTGACACCCCCATCACACCACCCAATTAGCTGAAAAACGACCTTTTCAGCCGATGTCCCCTTCCTCTAGATCATGACTGACAAGATAAACAAGCTACAGAGGGTGGCAGTACTCACATGTTGATAAAGCGGTGGTGAACAGTGGTAGGAAATGAAGCACGTGTTGACTCTGTGAGACCCAGTGAGGAAAGGAAGGGTTCTGGCATTCCAGAGCAACCGGCGAGTGGTGGTTTAGTAGTTAGTATAAGCAGTACATTCCATTCTTTAGATTGATAACATTTAGTGGACTCCGACATTCACACACTGTCTGCCAGGCAGTCACTAAATGTTTGTATCACTCGTGATACATACGGCGCTAGAGGGTTAACACACACTCTCTCTCTCTCTCTCTGTGTCAGGCTTTTCCTTTGAAACCGAGCAAACACATCTCTAAAACGCTTACAATAAATTGTTGTGAGGTAGTTATCAGCCTAAAAAAGATCTTTAAATGAGTGAAAAAAACTCATGCTAGTCACTTTCTTCCAAGTCACTGTGTCAATTTTGCATATGGCACGTAATCAACCTATCTTTAAAGCAAAGAAAAGAATGCTTCATGCATGCGGAAATTGATTTGATGTGTCCATCCTGCTCGAAAGAAAATGAAGACGAGGAACACTTCATTTTTAGATGCCCAGAGTACAATAAATTTAGAAATGATTGTTCTGCCTTCAAGTCCTTTTTCGGTCAAACTCAAAACCTCTTTATATTTCATCCTCTGAAAATGCTGACATTGTAAACTCATTTGCTAAATTTGTGGTGGAAGCTTTTCGATTTAGAGAGAAAAAAATTTAATATGTAGGCTGTCTGTAAATCATGATTATGCAATAAATTATTTATTGTGATGAAAATACTGTTTGATGAATGGTCTTTTGTTTTCAAGCTATTTGCATTGTTCATCTGTTTTCTATGTATACACTTATCTTTTGACTGGCATTTCTATTGTTTGGCTGATTTTGTAACATTAAATGGAAAACTGCGCATGCTTTCCCTTGGCATTTGGGTTATTTAACTGTTGTCAATAAATCATTGTCATTCTCTCTCTCTCTCTCTCTCTCTCTCCTCTCTCTCTTCCTCTCCTTCTCCTCTCTCTCTCTCTCTCTCTCTCACCTGCCTTTCTAAGGGTCAGTGGCATATATATATTAAAAAATATTATTCCCTCTCACCCATATACACACCAACACACACATATTTCTCTCTCTCTCTCTCTCCTCTCTCAAGAACACACTCTAAGACACCCAAAATACACTCACAAACACGCAGTCTCTCCAGCTATAAGCAATCTCTCCAGCTATAGCTATCTCTCTCTCTAACACACACACACACACACACACATGCCTATGCCAGCACACACATGCACGCAAGCATACATATACACACAAACTCACATACATGCACACACAAACTCTCACTCTCTTGATCACCCTGTCTCTCTCAAAAGCATACACACACACACACACACACACACACACACACACACACACACACACACACACACACACATCAGTTCTCTCTCTCTCTCACTCCCTCACACAGACACAGACACAACACACACGTAGGCACAAGTTCTCTCCCCTCTCTCTCTCTCCTCTCTCACACACACACACACACACACACACACACACACACACACACACACACACACACACACATGGATTTCCCATGAACTCCCAGACAAAAGAATCAAGATCCCTGCTTGCCCTACACCACAGGGCTGACCTGGGTCTGAGTCAGCATGATATGATGCAAGCTCATTTCATTGCCCCGGCCGTGTGCCCAAGTGGTTTTCACCTTGTAATATTCTTCCACCTGTTCGACTATGCAGCCTCCTGTCATCAGACTTTATGCATTTTCCTATTCTTTTTTTTTCATTCTTTTAAAGATTTCCCTTTCGATCTTCATCAATTCACTCGGCAACACATTCCCTTTTCACTTACACTTCGTAGCATATTCTCCTACCTTTGTATTCTGGTGTTTTGTTTTCTTCCTCCATCTGATTCTTAGCAAGGTGTGCGTGTGCGTGTGCGTGCATGCGCACGCGCGCGCGCGTGTGTGTGTGTGGTGTGTTTTGGTGTGTGTGTGTGTGTGTGTGTGTTGTGTGTGTGTTAACGTGCGTGTGTGTGTGTGTGCATGTGTGTGTGTGTGTGTGTGTGTGTGTGTGTGTGTGTGTGTGTGTGTGTGTGCATGTGCGTGCGTGCGTGTGTATATGCGTGTGGTAACGTGCATGTGTGTGCATGTGTGTGTGTGTGTATGTGTGCGTGTTTGTGTGTGTGTGTGTATGTGTGTGTGTGCATGCCTCTGTGTGTGTGTGTGTGTGTGTGTATGTGTGTACGTGTGTGTATGCATATGTGTGCATGTGTGTGCATGCGTGTGAGGGCACACACACACACACATCACTTCCTCTTCTTTAAATCTAAACAGGAATTCCCACTGGGCAGGAAGAAAAGATGACCACAGGTGTTTTCAACATGAACATTGAGCGCACACCGCAACAAGGATAAAGGATACCCTTCTATGACTGTAACACTCCACTTACTACCAACAGTCAAGTGGAGCTGAAGTGATTTCCTCTGATTTGCCCAAGGGCTTGAGTGTGACAGATTACCACAGCTTCCTGGTTAGCGTCAAACTACTTAAGCTTCCATTCAGACAGCAACAGCACTTCAAACACGTTACACACTGTTCTTTCAATAGAAGCATTCATCCACTGACACCAATACCCATCCTGATCAAGCTGCACACAGACCCTAGCAATAAGCATCCATCCGCTCACCTGTGACAATTCTGCCCCTGATCAGGTAATTCACACAGTTTCAATAGTCATCCCTTCACAGGCATACTGCTTCTAATTAAGTTATACACACAGCCTACATACAAACGCTCGTCAACTAATAACAACACTGGTCCTAATCAAATTCCACTCACTGATTACGGCATCCGTCCACTCATATGAGCACTGTTTCTGATCGAATTCTACACACAACCTCGTTACAACGCATGTGCACAAACACAGTTCCACACTGAATTCTAAACACCGGCTCATTACAACCATTCATCCAATCATACAAACACTTTTGCAACTCAATTTCTACATGCAGCCTCATCAAAAGTGTTCATTCACTCAAAAGAACATCGCTCCCAAAATAATTCTGCACATACCTTAATTATAAGCATTCATCCACTGATAACAACATACCCAGTTACTTATTATATGCTATCCACCAGCATCTATACAAGAAGTTTTCCTCCTCCGTCGCTTCATCGTCACAAGGAACACTTTTTGTCATGGCTCCAGGCCAAGGTAACAAAGTGACAAACACACAGTATAAGTCTGCCCCTAATCATCTGCTCCCTCTTTAAAAACAAAATCCAGCAGATCTAAGAGAACAGGGTAATGCTCACAGCTCCACACTGCAACCTGGGTACCTGAACTATGCAGCAAGCCTGTTTCTCACCTGAGAATGAAGGATTTCCTTAAAAACTAATGTATTTGGAACACTTTTATGTTTTTTTGTTGTTGTTTTTTTTTTTAGAGAATTTTCCACATTCGCAGCAGAAAGATTTTCCTCTGAAAAAGGACGTCCGTTTGAGCCAGATGAGAATAACTGCAGGAGGCTGACCATTTTGAGACTGACAACATTTACGGTGAAAATGTACACCATTTTGAGACTGACAACATTTACTGTGAAAATGTACACTGTAAAAAAACAAAGAGAAACTGGCCAGCACACTAACTGTAACATACACTACACCACAGTGTTATGACATACTTTTCTGTAATATGATCTACTGAAAGGTTGTGCATGTGTGCGTGCGTGTGTGCAAAATGATGCATAGAGTACTTTAAAAGCAGATCTGTGGACACATCTATCTATCATAGCCTCCCCATAGACTGACCACTCAACACCTTCACAACACCTGCATCAGCATCAAGTCGAAGCCTTAGAACCCACCTGTCAGAGCTTACCAACAGACCAGCACCTAGCTGGGGACTGACCTGTTCCAGCGGGGCAATCTCCATCTTGAGGTTCTCCCAGGCGTTTGAGGATTTCCGCCTCCCGCTGCAGCTGGTGGTCCTCCACGTTGAGGGTGCTGTACAGCTCACTGACCAGCTGCTTCACGTCGGACAGCATGCGGGCGTCCTCGCTCACCAGCCGCCCTGCACAGGCAGCCCACAGTTCGGTCGCATAAGGTGGTGCTTCTTCCACATCTCTTCACCCGTAAACTGCCATTGGTAAAAATTCAACTGAAATGAGCGTGTTTCCTACGCAGTATGTGTACACACCTCCCAAATCTTTGTAAAAGCGGGGATTGGGAGAGGGAGGTTGTGGGGAGACGGGAGGATTTAATTTTCATCTACCGTCACACAACAGTGGATAGGGTGTGGGAGGGGGTGGGGGTGGGGGTGGGGATTCTATTCATCTACCTCACCTGGCAGAGGGAAAAGAAGGGTTGGGGGGGGGGGGGGGGGGGGAGAGTTGTTTTCATCCACCATCACATAGGAGAGGGCAGAGGGATACCTGATCTGCCAATGCGTTCTGTAAAATTAGTTTTGACCGATACATATTACTTTCATGCTCAGTTCATCCGCATACTCTGGCACAAATTCAGGCTTTCTCACCAGCTTTTTCCTTGGTATTTCAGTGACTGTAGTGACTAGTCAGTGCTCTATTGTTCCATCGAACTGGCATGTCACTGAACACGACACAGACACAACCAGATATGATTTTGCACGCAAGATTTTTTTTTTTTTTTTTTTTTTTTGTTGCTGTCTCAACCTCTGCGCTACCTCAGAGGCAGTGCACCCACGC
Organism: Conus ventricosus; assembly: GCA_018398815.1. NCBI lineage: Eukaryota > Metazoa > Mollusca > Gastropoda > Neogastropoda > Conidae > Conus > Conus ventricosus. The sequence goes on from CM031596.1 coordinate 100,942,806, forward strand.
CGCTCATTCCGACACCCCATTCCTGGCCCCACCGCAGCCCCGGCACCAGCAATCCACAGGAGCAGTCAATGTCAAGTCGTCATGAGGCAACCCACCGGAGGAGACACTGCACTGCTGCCGAGTCACTTCGGTGGTGTTCAGTGGCGCCTGTTCTGATCTAACATACGCAGGACACCACCTACTAAGCCCCCTACTGACGACAATAATTGCTTAGTCGCGGAGCCGGCGTGAGCGAGCTCTCCCTCCGGAGGGCGCCACCACGTCCGTCCAACGACAGCCCCCATGGACTCGCCGATACCGGTGACCCCGACGGAACCAAACCAAGGCCACGTCTTGGAGAGGACATCGAAATTGAGGTCACCATGAGAGCAGGGCATGAAGGGCCACAGAATTTGAGACATTTTTTTTTTAATGCTGATCAATGGGAATGAGGATGATTAAGATGATGCTACGGATTTCCATTTCGGTCTGAGACTACATGACAGGGCTGTACTCTACGCTTCCTTTCATAATATATCCTGGGGTCAACCAGGCCCGAGAGATACAGGCACCTCAGCAGCAGTGTTGGTCAGGAAATTTGAGCAACACTCTCAGAAACGCATCCATTAAGTGGATGAAACTCGACTGTGTGGTCCCAGTCTTCCCAACTGAGTCCGCAGCAAACTCAACTCTGGGTAGGAGCCGGTCGGGGCAGAAAAACCCACATGACTCTGATGGGATTCGAACCCACGACCTCCCAGCCGGGAGTCCGCGACGCTAACCACTTCGCCACGGCGGCTGGTTTGCACGCAAGATTTAGTCAGAGTTGTTGCTCTTTGGTTAGAGCATACTAACACAATGGTTAGTCATCACAAGTGCATTTACTACTCAAGAACTATGTCTTCCGATTTTTTCCCCCTTGATTTCTTTTTCAGTTCATCATATTTATTGTATTTTCCCCAAACATGTGTGTAAAATACATAGAAGTCGCACGGATAAACAGGACTGTTCTTTATATGACTTTCTTCAGTTTCCCTTTTCTATCCTTCACTAGCCCTTTTAGAGGTCCACTGGATTGGGATGTTCCTCCCATGGTGCTGAGAATACCACAAAATTAAAAGTGTTCTGCGTTCTACACGCACACACACACACACACCATAAATATAATAACTATAGTAATTACAAGTGAAAGGCACATTACCAAAGCAAAATGTATGCGTAAGCAATTAATCTATGTACGTCATGTTTGAAAGGACATCTTTGGTTTTAATTACCCGTCTCCTTCTCCACCCCTCTACCCAAGAGTATGAGTGTTCCTTTCACACACACACACCCCACCTACCTACCCACCCACCCCCGAAAAAGAATTTTGAAAAAAGAAAAAGAAAAAAAAAGAAGAAAAATGGGAGACAAAGAGAGAGAGCAAGAGAGAGAGAGAGAGAGAGAGAGAGAGAGAGGAGAGAAAGAAAGACAGACAGACAGCCAGCCAGCCAGCCAGCCAGAGTCACCGTCATAGAGATGGATTTAGAGATTTGTTACATATCGTCTCTCCAATTGGCTATTCCCCCATGTGCCAGCCTTATAGTGAAAAAGAAAGGGTCCAAAAGGAAGACATGGGGAAAGCCAAGAAGCCAGACAATCGTCATAAGAGTTTTTCCCCCTCTCTTCCCCCTCCCCCCCCCCTTCTATCCCCCCTTCCCCCTCCTAAAATCTCCAGTCAAACCTTTCTCCCACCCCACATCTCCTTACAAATGCACATTTTCATGCTGAATTTAGCATTTTGGTGACTGGAACAAAATGTTTGGTTTAAACATGAACTAGCGTTAGGTGTGCTCATCCTGTTACACTTAACTCTTTCAGCAAAAGCAAGCGGCTAAAATAACAAACAAATGTCATACCAGTAGCATCAAATATTATGTATGTGCGTGTGCATGTATGCGTGTGCGTGCGGCAGCTAAGCTATTTCAGTGGTTTTTTTCAGTGTAACGCTCTTTTCATCCTCTTTTATTATTTTTCCCCCACTTTCCTTCCTTTTCGCTTCCCCCCCCCCCCCCCCCCCCCACCCCCACTACCTCTTCCTGCCTTCTTGCCCAGTCTTCTCATCCCATAGAGGGCAAGTTCTATGTTAAACACCTTTTCAGTTTTACGACACTTGTTTGTTGTCTATGTGCCCCGGATGTTTACCAGGGTGGGTTTGGAGTCCTGTGAACAACAAGATTTGGTGGCAACCCCCCTCCCTCTTCATTGCATTGCGCTTTCCTCCCCCCCCCCCCCCCCCCCCTTTTTTTTTTCCCTTTTTCTTTCCAAAGCCAGTTTGACACGAGAAAAAGCTTTTTTCATTATTTTTGTTTAGTACTCGCATACTTAATTTACTGTACTGTTAATGGAAATATGATTGTGTCAATACAGTTAACTAAGCACAGTACAGTGCAGTAGAGTACAGTTCAGTTCAGTGGAGCGCAGTATAGAACAGTACAGTTCAACGCAGTGCAGAACAGAACAGTGTAATAGCGTATAGTACACCAGAGCAAAATGGAGCAGAATCCTTAACTGGTACATGGTAACATCTATACTGGCTGGCTAAGTTCTTTCCCAACAAGTTTATCTGATCGATTACTCAGAAGTATGTTGGTCCAGTCTCAGCTGTCGTAATCACATACGTAATCAGTTCAACTTTTTTTCCTTCTTTTTTTCTTCCCCCCCCCCCCCCCCCCCCCATTTTTTAAGTCTAACAGTGCTATGAGAATGATTAGGTTTACATTATAACCATAATACTTTACAAGTACATGTGTTTTCAAGACCCTGATGTGATCCCCAAATACTGACAGGGAGTAATTCCACCACAGGAAACAGTCTCGTGCCTATTATTTTGACAGCCTGCAAACTGTGGCTCTGAGAATTCTCCCACTCTGTCAAAGAATGAATGCCTTGTTCTCACAAGAAAACCTGCTGACACCAAAACAATCTAACATGACATTAGAAGCTGTCATGCACAGCGTTTGTTTTCTGCAGCGCCTGTCTTTAAACTGTCCTTTCTGTGCCCATTAACTTAAACATGTCCTGTTGTCTTTGCAGTCTTGTTTCTTGTTGATTGTATGTGTTACACTTGCAAAATGATATAAGCAGGGAATTTTCAAAAGGACAAAGAATCAACGCCTGAATGCTTCTGGCCCTCAAACAACTGCCAGAACCTGCTGATCTGGTCAGCAGACCCCCCACCCCCTCTATTCCTCCCCCCCCCCCCCCCCCCCCCCCCCCCACACACACACAACCTGACATGGAAGAGTTGTGGTAAATCCTGTGACAAAACAACTTGTACATACACCGAGCAGAAAAGCTGATCAAGCAACAATGACCTGCCTGGAAAAACGAATAGAAGAGGGAGCAATTTGTGTGTGTGTGTGTGTGTGTGTGTGTGTGTGTGTGTGTGTGTGTGTGTGTGGATGTGTGTGTGTACGTGCGTGCGTGTGTGTGTGTGTGTGTGTGTGTGTGTTGTGTTGTGTGTTTTGAGGTGTGTGTGTGTGTGTGTGTGTGTGTGTGTGTGTGTGTGTGTGTGTGTGTGGTGTGTGTGCGTGTGTGCGTGCATGCGTGCATGCGTGCATGTGTGTGTGTGTGTGTGCGTATGTGTGAGTGTGTGGGTGTCAGCATGCATGCATGTGCATGTGCAGACAGGTGTGTGTGTGTGTGTGTGTGTGTGTGTGTGTGTGTGTGTGTGTGTGTGTGTGTGTGTGTGTGTCCGTGTCTAAGTGAGAGAGAAAGAGAGAGACAGAGAGAGAGAAAGAGAGAGAGTGAGTGTGTGTGTGTATATGCGTGTGTGTGAAAGAGAGGGGGTGTGGGGAGAGAGAGAGTGAGAGACAGCAAGTGAGTGAGTGAGCAAGCAGTAACATACCAGCGTGAACGTGTGCATATACGGTTGCATGCATGTGCATGTGTGAAAGGATTAAAGAGAGTGGAGACAATGTGTGTGCATGCAGTAGGTGATGCTCTGTGTTCCAATTCTTTGTGTTCAGTTCTTAAATGTTCACGTTCTAGTGCTTGTCCATCCCAGACTGCAGAGATCAGAGAAAAGACAGAACAAGACATCCAGAAGTGGAAGCCGGTTTTTAAAGACCAGTCACAGAACCAGACTAACGAAACACGCTTCAATGCTCAGTAACGCTTACCAACAGCTTTGGAGCAAACCAACTAATCATGGCCCAGATACCATTTGTGATTCCATCATGATGTTGAACATGCATGATCTTATGACACTGTTTCTCTATGAATCTTCACGAGAGTATGGAATTTTAGATGCCGACAATAACAGACGCCAGGGGTATGCAACAGTCACAGATTTCTTCGGAGTTAAAAAAGCAGAATGTATATCATGATCAGCAACAATGCATGGCAGTACCAATCAATCAAAATCAATCAACTGATGACAAAAAAACCCTCTTCAATAGCATTACTTGAACTGAACCTTTTCCACTTTGATCATCTTTCAATCACAAGCTTTCGACTGATGTCTAACCCTTCAAACAGCCCTTTCCACTCAGCTAACTTATCATGCAATATCATGGGGGAACGAATAAGGAGAAGTGAGTGAAAGAGAATCAGTCCACGAACAGAACCCACATGAAAAAAACCACACCATGCAGTTTTGATTCACACTGCAACCGCTCTCTGTCAGAGAGTGGGGCCTAGTCTGTTCATGCTTTTCATAACCATGCTCTCTCTCTCTCTCTCTCTCTCTGTGTTCTGTGTCACTACCTTTCTCACTTCTCATTGGAAGGGCTTTCAGTGGGCAGGCAGGTCTCCCCCCCCCCCCCCACCCCCCCCCCAACATGGGATCAGTCAGATGAAAGCTGACAAAGCTGGCAGTCCTGACAGTCCACCAATATTTTGATGCGACAGGTTCACGCCGACCCCTGCACCCAAAATGAGCTGTTGGGGGAGTCGTTCTCATCATGTGTTTGAGAAGACTGGCGTGTTCTCGAGAAATGTTTCAGCTCTAAACAGTTTCCAGACAGATAGGTGAAGAGTTCTGATCAGATGATGTATAATCTAGCGTGATGGGAATGGACCGACTGCACATGACAATGGTGAGGGGCAAAGTCCATTTCTCTTGACCTCATCTGGCAATGCTGAAAGCACGCCAGTCACCGATACCAAAATGACTTTCACTTTTAATTACATACACCATGATTGCGCTATACTCCACTTAGCTAGTGTGAAGTGCAGGTGCTGTTTGCGTCAAATGGTTTACAAAATACACCTGGAAGTATGGGAGCATAGGTGTGTGTGAATCATGGCTTTAAACAGCTCACATAGCTGGCAGTTCATCTGGAAAACAGCTGAGACTGACAACTGTCAAGGACAAATGTCCTCAAGTCATTGTCAACAGCAACAAAATTAGTATGCATATGTGCACAACACAGGATCACGTGTGCACACATGTGTAAATTCTAGTTGACATACAAGAGAAAGATCTACAGCAGTGTTCATGTAAAAATTCATAAAATCATTAAACAAAACAAAACGATATAATCTCTCCAATGGCCATCATTGACTTTTATAAAAGTATGGTTTGGTTACTGAAATTCATACCTTTATGTATTCTGCATCAAGTTTCATTCCAAAGAATATAAGAAACAACTTTGTTCACTTTGTGATCTTTGAAGAATAATCTGCTTTCTTTATTTTGTGGTCTTTGAAGAATAATTTAAAGTCAAAATCTTTTTTTCGCTCTTTCATTTTCATCCTTAAAAACAGCAAAATTTCTTTTGACTTTCAAAAGAACAGTTCAAAACCAACCATGATACTGGACAACAACAAAAAATCGACATTTGTTGACCGACATGACACTGAAATGCAGAGCGCTCTCATCAAGACAACTGTGTCATGATCATGAGAAAGACCTAGTTAGGAAGCACTCCAAATCTTTTCGCTGCCCTACAGACTGCTCTTGTGGGAAACTTGTTTCACTCAGACATACCATTTTCCTTCTGTCTCTGCCTCCATGCTTTTCTCTCTGGCACAACTCCTACGCCACTCAACCCGGCTGCCAAAGACACACCCCGCACCCACCATCTTCCCGCTACCATCTCAATGCTGGCAAGCCAGAGTGAGCAAGCATCCTCAGGTCACCAAGAGGCAACCTCCCAGAGGAGTCGCTGCGTGGCAGCTCAGTCACTTTGGTGGTGTTTGATAGTGTCTGGTCTGATCCACCGTTGGCTGGACTAGTACACAGTAACCCCCTGACCACGATCATTTTGGAATCAGCGCGAGTTAAGTGTACCCACGGCTGAGGTAGCACTGGATTCTACAATACCAATACGAGGGCCACCCCATAAGTTCTCGGATGGGAAAAGATGGAAGTACACTGGCATTTCTAAACTAGCCCATCTTTTCAAAGTATCCTCCATCAGCGTGTATGCACTTTTCCATCCTTCTAAACCACGAATCCATCACCCCAGCCCACTCCGGCTTAGGTATACCAGAAATCAAGCCCTCGACAAACGCTCGGGCATCTTCAGGGCTCTCAAACGGCTTTCCTTTCAGTTGTTTTTTCAAACGAGGGAACAAAAAGAAGTCACAAGGGGCTAGGTCAGGAGAATACGGAGGATGAGTGACGAGCTGCACGCTGTTCTCTTGCAAGAAGTCTAAAGTTGCAGCTGCCGTGTGGGCGCTGGCGTTGTCGTGGTGGAGGAGTAGGTGGCGGATACCGGTCCGTGGTCGCCGTGCACTCCAAGCCTCGAACACTTTTGGCAGGCAGGTGTTGATGTGCCATTCAGCGTTCACTGTCTTTCTTTCCAGAAGAGGTACAGTAGTCACATGACCGGATTTTGCGAAGAAAACTGCAATCATTTGCTTTGTGCAGCTTCTTGATCTCTTAAATTTCACAGGTGGGGTTTCCCCTGGAAACAGCCAAACTGACGACTGCTGCTTTGTTTCGGGGTCATACTGGTAAACATCGGTTTCATCACCTGTGACGATATTGGAGACCGTATCTGATCTTCCTCTGTCAATTTTTTGCAGCATAAACTGGTATCATTCAACCCTAGCCCTCATCTGCTGCTCCCCAGTCAGTTGGTGGGGCACCCAACGGGCGCAACGCTTCCGTACAGAGAGATTGTGCCGACGAATGCGGTCTAAGCTTCCCAATGAAAGGTTTAGAGTATCCTTGAGTTCATCCTCCGTGATTCGAGGATTTTCTGTAATCATGGTCTTCACTGTGCTCACGTTCCATCGGTAGTAACTGAAACTGGACGTCCACAACGGTCACGATCTTCCAACGACATTGTACCAAACTGAAATTCTTTGAACCACCTATGGACTGTGGATAATGATGGAGCCTTGTCGCCAAAAAAGTTTGTCAAACTGATAAAACTTTCCTTGAAAGGCTTCCTTTGAAGATAGTCATAATAAATCATGGCACGAAAATCTCTCCAAGACAGGCTCTCTGCAACACTTTGAAAACCGTCCCCTTGCCATCCATTGTGCTGTCTAGAACAAATTTGGCTCTGGCGATTTTTATCATTTTTGGTGTCATAGCTATTATGACATCGCTTGTGATGATGATATAAAAATTGAAATTATGACGTCAGTGGTTTCTGCGCATCCGAGAACTTATGGGGTGGCCCTCGTATTGGATGGATTGGATTGTACATCTTCATACTGTGCAGTACTACACTGTACTTTACTGCACTTCTTTGTGCTGTGTCCTGCTGTGTTGAGCTGTACTTCATGTGTTGTGTTGAGCTGTGTTGTGATGTGTTGAGCTGTGCTGTAATGTGTTGTGTTGGGATGTGTTGTGATGTGTTGTGTTGGGATGTGCTGTGTTGTGTTGGGCTGTAATGTGATGTGGTGTGTTGAGCTGTGCTGTGATGTGTTGAGCTGTGCTGTGATGTGCTGAGCTGTGCTGTGCTGAGCTGTTTATGCTGTGCTGTAGCAATCATCTGCATCAGCTTTGCAACCACAGAGAATGATGTCATGTGTCTCGTTTGTCAGTCAACGTGCTTGTCTGTCCATCGGCAGTGACTATTTTCTGATGACAAGATGTATTCTAACCATGCAGCGTACAGCATGCTCAGGCATTAGAAAACAGTTAATGCACAACAGGACGAGTACAAATCTGTGCTGAATCAAGTCTACTGTACACAAGTAAACAAAGCCATCACATACTCTGATGATTTAAAGAACAAAACACCCTATTCTGTCATGTGGCTTTCGGCAGTTTTGTTTTGAACACAGTAGAAAGAAAACCCATGCAGGGCAGGAACAGTATGTGTGACAAGACTTTTTGACCAGCACATGGCCAAGTTTTCAGTCTGGCCCACAGCAGGCACCAAAGTGTTACATCCTGTCATTTGGAATGAAGCATTACCCCCACGGACAAAAGAAGTGGAGGAGAGAGAGGGGGGGGGGGGGGGCTGGGTGGTTTCGACACATACTGCAGCAGCTTACATCACGCAGGGTGCATCATCGCACAGCTGTTTACCCTCTAGTCAAAACATGTCTGTGAGACACGCATCATATTATCATGAGGTAAGGTAAGGTAAGATAATGTTGCTTACAGCCCAGCCGACCACAAAGGGTCATATCAGGGCTGTCACCACATTAAAATCAACTCACAAATCATTCATTCACATAACTCCTTAAAACACATCTTCTAAAAACCCACCCGCAATTTTGTTAAAAATCTTTTCACTGTAAAATCTCAGATCTGATGAAAAATGCTAATCTCTTTCAAGAATTCAAAGATCGCATCAGGCGGAACATCTCTGAACAAGGTTTTCATGGAATCTGCTGTAAAATGTCTGTGTCGCACATCATGCAAGTCCCAACACTCTGAAAGAACTGTTTCATTGTGAATGGCGATATTATCATGAACTGTCACTCATCATCAGACGAACCCAGAACGAACACTACCAGACCAGGAGACAGCATCACACAGGGCACATCGCACAGCTGTTCATCCTCTAGTCAAGACATGTCTGTGAGACAGGCATCATATCATCATGCGCAGTCACTCATCCACTGTCACTCATCATCACCGGATGAACCCAGAACAAACACTATACCAGGCCAGGAGACAACCACACCACTGCTGTCCATTAGGGATATTGGTTCTGACAAGCTGATTGATTGTCACGTTTTCTTCCTGTGCTTACCGTCTATTCTATGTTCTTTCATTCTCTTTCATTAGTCGTTGAGAGTCTCTCTCTCTCTCTCTCTCTCTCTCTCTTCTCTCTCTCTCTCTCTCTCTCT
>CM031596.1:100954533-100962033 GCA_018398815.1 Conus ventricosus
AGATGACACACCATAACGGAAGACACGTTCTGTGTATTCTGAACACACTCACACACTTCAGCGTCTAACGACCACTCAAGCATAAGAAACAGTCTCTCTATATGTATAGTCCACAAGCCTGACCATCACCTTAACTAGGCAGAACACTACTTACGACTTTAGAAAACAAATACCTCAATAAATGAATCAGTAAATATCTAAATTACGAAAAAGAGAACAATGAACATAAATCAATTTTTTTTTAAAATGACATAAAATACAATAAATGAAAACAAGGGAAGGTGATCGACAGAAGTATGAAGGGGACAGGCCCAGGGGTTAGAGGGTTGTGGGGTGGGGGGTGGGAGGCAGGTTGGTGGGCAGGGGACTGTTAAAGGTACAGACGCATCGTTTTTAACATCGAAATTGTCCCCCAGCATTATAGGGAAGACACAAAGCTGTTCTTCCATACGGTCTACGAACGACGCTGCTAGTGGATGGCAAACTGGACTGAGCCACAGTAAATGACTAAGTGTCAGGTCTTTTGCAGCAGAACAAACCGGCAGACCCAGAAAGCTGTATTCATAGTTCTTTCAGTTTCAGCCTAGAATCAGCCATCACTTCAAAAGAATATACATTAAAGAAGTGTGTGTGCATACACACACAGAGAGAACAAACAGGTAGATGCAGAAAGCCATATTTATAGTTCTCTCAGTCCTAGCTTAGAATCGGATATTACTTCAAAGGAAAGTACTTTAAGAGAAGTGCGTAGACACGCACACGCGCACACACACACACTCACTTACACACACACGCATACATTTTTGCCTGATATGAGAAACTGCAGGTGCATGTTGTGGCACTGTTAGACAAAAGGTCACATGGCGATTGTCTTTTGCGACTGGGTCATGGATCCATTTCTTTGTTCTCCTCACTGTCTTATTTTCTGTGCCCCCCCCCCCCCCCCCCCCTCCTGGCCAGTGGCACTACTCCCAAGCCATTCATTCCAGCCAGCCCGCGCACATCCACACCCAGACTCACTCAGTCACAGCCTCAGCATTGGCAGTACACATGGAGTAATCGTTACACAGCTGCCATGAGGGCATTCATCAGCGCAGACCCTGCACTGCAGTTGAGTCCATGAAACGTTTAATTAATGGAGACTATTTTGATGCAACGTACGCAGCACACCATTGAATGGCCTTCTAATTACCCGTCTGATGACAACGACTGCTCCACTGTGGAGCCAGCATGACTGACAGTCCCTCTACTGAGGGTGCCACCAAGTCTGTCCACCAATAGCCCCCATGAAGTCACCGATATCAACCAACTTGACACAGACTCAAAAATTACTCCTCAAAGGCATGGACATAAAAAGGTAAACAAACAGTGAGGTCATCAGTAGAGCAGGTCATGAAGGGCTGCTGCACCTTTCTTGAGATGGAAAATGATGCAGAGGATGAGGATCATGATGCTACAGCAGACCCAGTTTGGTTTGACGCTGCAAGACAGGGCTGAACTCAATGTGTCCTTTCACATTTCCTGGAGTCAGCCAGCTTGAGAGGTGCAGACACCTGCAGTGTTAGTTATGGAAATTGAGCAACACTGTCAGAGATCCATCGACAAAGTTTTAGTGGAAGAAACTTGACTGTATGTATGGTTCCAGTCTGAATCAGCAGACAAAAGACCTCTGAGCAGGCGATATGAATAGTTCTGTTTTCAAGATGGACTATGATGGTCCCCGTATGTTGCGGGTGAAGGGTTTTACATTTATAATATAACGTCCTAACTGTTTATCCCCCTTAGTGAAGAACTTTTACATTTATAACCTAATGCTGTCATGACTCATCCCTGTTTTCTGTCTCCTTCCCCCTCCCTCCCTTGCCCCCTTTTCCCCCCTTTCTTTTTAATCTTTGCCGATTCATTGTTAAGATGATGCAGAAATTGTTAGTGTACACATTAAGATAGATACTGATAGACGTAGGCAGACATAGACAGATAGACAGATATAGAGAGAGAGAGAAAAAGAGAATTTTTTCTTTCTTCCTCTTGTTTATACTGTCTAATATCACCAAACATAAACAGACAACAACATCAACAACAGCAAGAAAGAAACTCAACAGTTTTCATCCCCTTTTCAGTTCGACACTGCACTCTGTCCCATTGATTTAGCAGTCTGCGTAAACTTGCCAAGTGAGTCGTGGTCCTCTCATTTGCCGTTGGTTCAATACCAACAGCAGCTGGCTTACTAACGCATCACTATGGAGCAAACTGGTCATGTTGCAGCTGATGAGTGGGTGGGTCAGCTCTATATCACCCTATTCACTAACTGTTGTCGATAACCAACCAGTAAGCACTAACAAATGTCATGACAACTTTATGAAAAGGTTAACAGAAAAAGAAAAAAGAAAAAGAAAAAAAAAAAAGACAAGGACCAAAAAAAAGTAAGATATAAAAATGGCAAAGACTATAAAAACAAAAACAACAACAAAAAAAGAAGAAAAAAAAAGAAAACCAGACAAGGACACAAAAAAAAGTAGATGTAAAATGACACACCAAGACTTTTTTTTTTTTAAATCAACAAAAAAGAAAAAAAAGAAAAACCAGACAAGGACTACAAAAAAAAGTCAGCTATAAAAATGACAAAGACTATAAACAAAAAAACAAAAAAGAAAGAAAGAAAAGGAAAAAAAAGACAGACGATGACAAACACCAGTGAGGTAAAAAAAAAAAAATTTAAAAAAAGACAAAGAAAAGGAAAACGAGACAAGGACAAAAAAAAAACACCCAGTAAGACATAAAAATGACAGATAATGACTATATATTAAAAAGAAAAGAAAAAAAGACGAGGGATGACAAACACCAGCATCTGCGGTGTATTCTCTGTCTGGCAGAGCAGGGACAGACAGACAGACAGCAGGCCTGGACACACATGAAGAGTTACCACTGGCAAATACAGCAAGCTGTCCACAAATACTTAAGATGTATGGGCAGAAGGACCTAAGGATAGTGAGAGACAGAGACAGAAAGAAAGGGGGAGAGAGAGGCACACATACACACACACACACACACACACACACACACACACACACCACACACACACACACACACACAGAGGGATAGAGAGTGATGAGAGAGAAAGAAAGAAAAAAGGGAGGTGAGAGAGAGGAGAGAAGAGAGAGAAGAGAGAGAGAGAGAGAGAGAAGAGAGACAGAGAGAGAGAGAGAGAGAGAGGAGAGACGAGAGAGAGAGAGGAGAGACAGAGAAGCAAAGACAGACAAGAGACAGAGACAGTAAGAGAATGACAGAGACACAGAGACAGATGAAAGACAGATACAGAGACTGAGAGAGACAGAGAGAGAGAGACAGAGAGAAGAGATACAGAGAGAGAGAGAGAGAGAGAGGGGAGAGACAGACAGACAGACAGACAGACGACAGACAGAGAAGAGAGAAAGAGGCTGAGAGCAAGTGAGAGAGAGAGAGAGAGAGAGAGAGAGAGAGAGAGAGAGAGAGAGAGAGAGAGAGAAATTCATCATGCCACGTAATTACCATGCCACACATACATACACACAAACATGAGGAACTCTAACACATATCAGATCAGGCACTGCCCACTTCACACCATTGTACAGTCTCTCTAAACCTCAGTCCAGCTCCAAGACAAATCGCAGGAAAGCCAAGAGCAGTTCTGTCACTCTGCAAACAAGGCAATTACGATGCCTTCCCCCTTGAGGCATTGGTGTGGGTAGGGGAAAATTGAGCCCTGCCACCTTCTCAAATTGACCTGCCTGTCTCAGCAAAGCAGTCTCTTTAACAACACTGTGCCGCATACAAGGAACCATGGGTAACACAATTCCTGTAACACAAACATGTCTTCTTTTTTTTAATCGACAACAAAAACAATCGCTGCTGACTCTCACTTTGACTCAACAAACGTCCTCCTTTTCTGTCCTGAATAAAAAAAATCAATAAGAGGAGGTTGGCGCTTTTCAAAATGTTGAACCCTCAACCAAAGATCAGTGAAGTGAGCCAGTATACTTATGCAGTCTCCATGTGTCACATTCACATCGAATCAGTGTGAGCATACTGGACACCGTGTTACAGTTATGCAAATGGACGAGGTCAGCAACTGCTCTGTGTGCACTTTTTCATTTTGCCATGCATGGACTGGAAATAATAGGAGTATATTCTCGTGCGAAATCATGTGTGAGCAATCTAGACTTGCGAGGAGGGATCAGGTGGTGGAAAGAAAACGAGGGGGGGGGGGGTGTTGAGGGTAAGTGAGGGGTTAAGGGGGGTGAAGGAGCTGAAGGCAGGTGAGGGGTACCAGGTGGTGGTGGTGTTGACATCACAAACTCCAGCAGCAAAGACCAAGCGCTTATTTCACCATCACGGCTTGAGCTGCACTTTAAAAAAAAAAAAGTGAACTTCCCACAGACTTGGCTGTACGTCCAGGAAGTGGGTGCACTGCCTTCCATGCTTGCTGTAAATCAGTGTGGATAAATCAGGACCCAACAGCACACAGCATGCATCAGACTTCGTTGCAGATCTCAGCAAATCCGATCAATAACTGATGTTAACGTCCAAGAAGAAAGGGTAGCCCATAATGTCCATGATGTGTGACAGCTATGCTTGGTGCCATAACCTGTCTGATCTTTCTCATTCAACAGCACAGCAAATCTGTCTGAAAAGTAAGAATCTCTACAGCTTCATCTGGTTTCTCAAGGCATCACAGCTTTCTGCTTGTGCTGCGCTTCCTCAAAGCAGGAGCTCTTGTAATGCTATTTCGCCCATGGAGCTATGCCGAGCTCTAATGCAACGCTATTTCGCCTATAAAGCTATGCGGAGCTCTTGCAAAGCTATTTCATTAATAAAGCTATGTGGAGCTCTTGCAATGCTATTTCACCCATAAAGCTATGCAGAGCTCTAGCAATGCTAATTTTACTCATAAAGTTATGCGGAGCTCTTGCAATGCTATGTTGCCCATAGAGCTATGCAGAGCTCTTGCAATGCTATTTCATCCATAAAGCTATGCAGAGCTCTAGCAATGCTAATTTTACTCATAAAGTTATGCGGAGCTCTTGCAATGCCATGTTGCCCATAGAGCTATAGAGCTCTTGCAATGCTATTTCACCCATAAAGCTATGCAGAACTCTTGCAATGCTATTTCACCCATAAAGCTATGCAGAACTCTTGCAATGCTATTTCACCCATAAAGCTATGCAGAGCTCTTGCAATGCTATTTCACCCATAAAGCTATGCAGGGCTCTTGCAATGCTATTTCACCCATAAAGCTATGCAGGCCTCTTGCAATACTATTTCATCCATAAAGCTATGCGGAGCTCTTGCAATGCTATTTCACCCATACAGCTGACTGAAAAGGCAATAACACTGTTTATTGTGTGTCCATGTTTGAGAAAGTCCGGGACATGAATGCCACAACATATCTGGATATGAAACTGAACAGAAAAATAAAGAAAGGAAAGTCTCAAAATAAACAAATTTAGGCATGAGTTTGAACAGGATAAAAAAAGGAACTAAGGGCATGAGTTTGAACAGAATAAAAAGGAACCAAGGGAAAGAACTGGACAGAAGAGTTTGAACAGGAATAAAAGGAGAAACGAAAGTCAGAAAGGAGACACTGGTTTCAGGCAACTCACTGGTTTCTGGTGGACTGACGATGTAGTGTTGGTCGTTCAGGTACACTGTAAACTGGTCACGCAGGAGAACTTCTATAGGGGTGGACCGAGCAACCCGACTGCCATCTGAAATGTAGCAATTCTGTTTTACAACTGCTGACCATACTTCTTAACTGTTTACAAGCATATGTCATTGACATTTATAAAGCACATATCATTTACATTTAGAATTTTGTTGTTACACAGAACTGTTTAACTATGTATTCCAGAAAGCATATAGCTTCATTCTGTACATAACTGAACAAATTATAGTTCTGCACATTTTGTTCTGATCTCAAATTTCTTTCCTTTTTTCCTTTTCTTTGTTTTTTTTTTATCTATGTTTCTTTGTTGTTGTTGTTTGGCATCATATTCCATCTCTGCCAGTCATTCTAGCTTCCACATTCACAACCATATCCAAGATTGTTCTACCGCAACTCCAAATATATATCCTGGAAATATTTGATCAGCATGTGCAATCCATCAAGGGAGACAAATGCACAATACATGCAGGTTTTTTGTTTTTTTTTCGTTTTTGATATTTTATATCCTGATCATTACTAGTTTCTAGCCATAGAAAAAAAAGACAAAAGAAGAAGACGAGAGAGAGAGAGAGAGAGAGAGAGAGAGGAGAAGAGAGAGAGAGAGGAGAGAGAGAGAAGAGAGAGATGAGAGAGAGAGAGAGAGAGAGAGAGAAGGGAGGGAGAGAGAGAGAGGGAGAGAGAGAGAGAGAGAGAGAAGAGAGAGAGAGAGAGAGAGAGAGAGAAAGAAAGAAAGAAAGAAAAGAAAGAAAAGAGAGAGACAGAGAGACAGAGAGAGAGACGATAAGATAAGATAATGTTGCTTATAGCCCAGCTGACGCAAAGGGCCACATCAGGGCTGGAGAGAGAGACAGAGACTGAGAATGAGAGACAGAGAGAGAGACAGAGAGCAGACAGACAGAGAGAGAGAGAGAGGGAGAATACAAAAATGAGTATGAATATCTTTATTAAGGCTAAAACTGTTAACTCATTCGTACGACTTTTGAGACTAGTAACTAGGCGTTTGCCAACACCAGGTGATTAACAAGACAACTGCAATAGCAACCATGGTCTAAATCCTTTGCCACGTTCAAATATTTTCAATTACGATAACTTCTTGCTTATTTCCCTTGTAAAATTTCCTTCAGAATGTTGACTGTCTGTTGGAATTTTTGAGTGAGTCGTTATTTCTACTGTGTGAACTGTGAACTGGTTTTTTTTTTATTTTCTTCTTGGCAGCCCAGACAACTGCGCTGACTCTGTTTTGGCAGCTGAGTCAGAGATGAGTTAAGCTAACAGCTTTATATACACCATGCCCTCATGAACAGGGGGGGGGGGGGGGGGGGGGGGGGATCAAATCCAATACAGGGTAAAAAACGGGACTCTGAACACTAAGGACTAAATTATACTGTGAAATACAAATGCAAAGAAATCGTATAAGACATTTGAATACACAGACATGATTCAGAAGGAAATCATGTTGGGTAAAGAATGACAAATTCTCTCTCTCTCTCCGCCCTCTCTCTGTCTCCGTTTGTCACACACACACACACACACACACACACACACACACACACACACACACATACACACACACACATACACAACACACACACACACACACACACACACACACACACACACACACACACACACACACACACACACACATGCATTGTAGTGAGGGCAGGATGAAAAAAAGCTGTAAAGCTTATTCTTTAACCGTCAACAAAGATAATTTTGACTTGACTATTCTTAAAACACACATAATTATTCATATGTATATACATACAGAGAGAGAGAGAGAGAGAGAGAGAGAGAGA
>CM031596.1:100967033-100984533 GCA_018398815.1 Conus ventricosus
TCTCAGTGTTCAGTCATGGGATGAATTGCATCTTGCTTCGACTTAACTGACAATACCCCTCGATCAACCACGCACACCCCTCCTTCCACCACACACTCTCCCTCTCTTTCTCTGATGGTATAGAATATTTTGTCAAGTATAAGCTACATTCAGTGACAATATGATGGGTGAGTTCTGCTATCTTAGCCAATATGATGGGTGAGTTCTGCTATCTTAGCCAATGGAAGTTTGAATCAAAGTCGGAGTACTGTATGCGTAGTGTGCGCGCGCACGCGCGCACACACACACACACACACACACACACACACACACACACACACACACACACACACATATACTGTATACATAGTACACACACACACACACACACACACACACACACACACACACACAACACACACACACACAGGACTGAGACAGGCAGACAGACAGACAGGAAGGGAAGGAGGGTGGGAAAGAGAAAAAATAAGCAAAATTTGTTTGAGAGAAAGAGAGAGAGAGAGGAGAGAGAGAGAGAGAGAGAGAGAGAGAGAGAGAGAGAGAGAGAGAGAGAGAGAGACAGACAGACCGACTGACCGACCAACAGACAGACAGACAGATAGAGAAAGAGACACAGAGAGCGACACAGAGAGGAACAGAGAGAATTTTCCAATAAAAATCAAAGATAATGCCTCAAGTTTCATGCGTTTTTTGTTGAATAACTTACTTTAGGAAGATGGAGCTTCAGATATGGTTGAGCTGACAAGCATAAAAAATTTAAAAAAAACAACGAAAGAAACTAAAAATACTGTAAACACAACCCTTTGGGAGATTCCGGAGCTCCGGCACAACTACTGGAATTCAACAGCTTGAGCAGGGAGTTTCTCTGCGTTCCATTCCAAGCATGACCTCAAAGTGATGTGCGCCAACAGTCGGTCAATATCCCCGTCTCTCCCGTGCCGCCCTTCCACCCCCCCCCCCCCCCAACTCCCTGACCAGAGCCTCTGCTTTATGCCTGTCCAGCAGCGTGTGACGGGGACAGGAAGGCTCCATGACACATCTGATGGACAGGCCATGCATCAGGGTGGTGTCCTGCTGCCGTCCTTAATCATCATTATTCTAGTCCTGAGTTTTATGATAAAACCATTATTTGATGAAATCATCATAATGATCGTCATCGATTGTTTGCAGCAGCAGCAGCAAAACCATCAGCAGCGCCAGTGGCATCTCATCTTCATCACCGCAGTCATCATTATCGTTATTGACAGCTGTTTCCCCGTGTCCTCCCACCTGCTCTTACTTTTGCTGATGTTATTAAAAGGTGCACGCACACACTGACAGATATAACACACACACACACACACATGAACACACACACACATACATGCCTGCATGCATACACGCATGCATGCATGCACGCATGTACACATACACACACACAAACACGCACAAATGCACACACACACACACATTGTGATGTTGGCTGCATTAATTCATGTAAGGGAACAGGCTGGGGGCAGAATTTGCTTGTGTGTATGTGTGTGTGTGTGTGAGAGAGAGAGAGAGGGAGAGAGAGAGTGCAGGTGTGTGCGTGTGTGCATACGTGCCTGAGTGTGTGCGTGTGAATGTGTGTACGTGTGTGTGTGTGTGTGTGTGTGTGTGTGTGTGTGTGTGTGTGTGTGTGTGTGTGTGAAATGGGGAAATTAGGGGAAGGGGATGGGGGAACTGATGAGCATACGGTCTCCTGCCAACTCTGACAACAGAGTTCAAACATGGCTGGGGGAAATGTTCTGAACATACTTTTATCTGTGGTTCATGAGCTGAATGTTCACCATAACCTCTCACTTCTTTCTTACTCAAACTAAACACAATTCTTCCAGTGAAGATGTCAGGTTGCAGCTATTAACTCTAGGAACACGTTCATGGTTAACAAACATAGATACTTACGTTTCACAAACTTGGGCACTATGGTTAGCAAAATGTAATGATAAGAGTTAGCATGAATGGATAAGAGTTAGCATGAATGTAACTCATGACATCCACAGGAATATAATGATAACATCAGCAGGAATATGATTATAGTTCCAGTCGGATCATAATCCTAGTATCATCAGGAATGTAATCACATTATGTGCAGGAATGTAATCATAGTGCCAGCAGGAGCATAATCTCAAGGTCATTAGGAATTTAATCAAGTGTTAACAGGAATGTGATCACAGTGTCAACAGGAACATATTCATAGCACCAGCAGGATTTCAGTCACAGTATCATCAGGAATGATGAAATCATAATGTCAGCAGGAACATAACCATAATGCCAGCAGGACATAATCACAGTATCATCAGAATCTAATAATAGTGTTAGCAGGAAAATAACAGAGTGGCGACAGACCAACATCTACAATAGGATCAGGATTGTAACGATAGTGCTAGCAGGAACGTACTAGAAGAGTCAGCAGGAACGAGATCACAGCATTAGCTGTGACAGTTCCGGGTGAGAAGTTTGACAGAAGGCATCAATCAATTCATCACAGTTGATTGCACCTAGTCTGCTTCTGTCATAAAATTCATTCTGAATGAACTACACGGGAGAAAGGAGTCACAGCACTCACAGGCAAGATGAACTCTGTCATGAAGTTATCAACGGACATGTTACACCTCAATCCCCAGTTTTCATTCTCAAAGTCTTAAGAATGCTGATTACAAACTGGTTGAATTTGATCTGTCTTTCTTTCACCCATCTTGCGCCAAGAATTGGACCAAGATAAGCGATTGCCCGTTCTTCATTTTCGTTGTCCTGACTGCTGTTTATCCTGCCTGAAGAAGACCTAAGAGGATGAAACGCGTCGTGTTTCGTCTTGTGGTTCGTTTGTCCATGTTGTTCGGTGGAGTTATTCCAAACACTTTTCAGGATTTGTTTAGATTTGCGCCTGCAGTCACCTCACTTTGCAACGAACTTGAACTGTCTTTGCCACTCCCAACAGAGTGAAGGACCAAACGCTGACAGATCTGTCAATATGTGCAAAAACCTTTAAACATCCAGCACCTCCCACAGCAGCAGCGGCCAGCCAATCAGAAGCAACGCGACTGGACCAATAATCTTTGTATTCTAACCATGTCCAGCAAGCCAGTCTGCATGGCAGTCTCATATGATCTCATGGATGGGGGAGTTCAGTCCCATCCCTGTCCAATCAAGTGTAAGCTCGGCAAGTCATGCAGACTGCCACACCTGTGCCCAGCCCCGCAGACTCCCACGGCTCACCTTGTTTCCTGAAAATGAACTGAACGGTGCTGGCCTGCTGCTGGAGGAAAATGGCCATTATCAATTACACCACAGGTGCAATTCACCCTGTCCACCACACCAAGGGTCATTTCCGGTGATAAGTCCCGCTTTCTGCCCATTCTCCCTCTCCCTTCTCTCTCTCTCCTTCATTCTCACCTAACTCTTCCCCCCCCCCCCCCCCATCACTTCCTCAAGAGTATTCTCTCTCTCTTTCTCTCTTTTACACACACACACACACACACACACACACACACACACACACACACACACACACACACCACACTCAAGGACACACACACACACACTCAAGGACAAAATTCCCAAATACAATTATAAATTTGCCGACTGGGACAAGTATCAAACTCTCCTTACCAGCATAGATGTAGATAGTGTTTGTGGAATAGAAGAGAGTGTGGATAATATGTATTCAAATTTCAACAAACTGATACTTTTCGCTGCAGATGGTTCCATACCTAAATCTAATCATATACAAAAAACATGTCATGCTGGGAATGTCTGGTGGACAAAAGATTGTGAAGAAGCTGTAGCTTTAAAGAAGCTTAAATACAAGGAATATATTAAAAACAAAAGTGAGGAAAATCATCAAGAAATGAAGAAAGCAAAGGCACACTCTAGCAGAGTTATTGCAAAAGCAAAGCGGCTTTATTGGTCATCATTTTGCGCAAGAGAAGTTTCCCAGCATAAAGATCTTCAAAAGGTATGGAAAAAGTTTCAAGTTATGAAAAAAGGGATAAATATTCCAAGATATCCTATTAATTTGGAGACTAAGAAATTCCCGACTCCATATGAAAAAGCCGAAGCTTTTGCTAATATATTTTCTAAGACCATGCGCCTGGAAAGCCTTCAGCATGAATGCAGACAACATCGGGAAAAGCAAGAAAAAAAACAGAACTTTATGATGAACCAATTCCAAACAATGACCATTTCATAAATGCACCCATAACCACACAAGAATTAAAGGATGCCGTCTCTTTTAAATGCAATAAAACATCGTCAGTAGGGCTGGACAGTATTTCAAATGAAATGTTACAACACATGCCAGAAAACTTTTTTCTCTTTTTATTAAAAATATTTCAAAAGATTTGGATAGATGGTCTTATGCCAGTTATTTGGAAACAGTCAATAGTAATCCCAATTATAAAGCAAGGAAAGCCTGTCACAAACATCGACAGTTATCGACCTGTCGCTCTGACTTTCATGTTGCAAAACTTATGGAAAAAAATTGTACTTAATAGACTTATCTATTTTTGTAACAGAAATCATATAATACCTACTAATCAAGCAGGCTTTATAAACGGACGATCTACCACTGATCATATCGTAAAGTTAACAACTCAAATCAAATATCAGTTTGCCAGACGGAAGAGTGTTCTGGCTACATTCTTTGATATTAGAAAAGTTTTTGATAGTGTATGGCATGCTAGATTGTTATACAAATTGAAGGCGATTGGGATTTCAGGTAATTTTTACAGTTATATTAAAGAATTTCTAACACAAAGAAGTTTACAGGTCAGAGTACAAAACACATACTCCAGTTTTTAAACCATTGGATATGGGTATTCCTCAAGGTTCTGTAATATCTCCAATGCTGTTTAATATTTTGCTGTATGATCTTCCAAAACATGTAACTAAAAATGCTACAGTTGTACAATATGCCGATGATCTGTGTATGTGGATAAATACTAGTATGAGAAAAAGCACACCCAAAAGAGCAATAAATTACCACAGAAAACTTTATCAGGCAGAGCTTGATAACCTTAGCAAATACTTGTTTATAAATGGTCTAAGCTTTCCCATGAAAAAACTCATATGGTTTTATTCAACAATGGGGATGATCCCTCTGATTTACCATCTTTTAAGCTGGATGGGATAACACTTACATACGTACACTTAATTAAATTCTTAGGTGTCCATTTCACATCGAAACTCACATGGAATATCCATATTGATTACCTTTTAAACAGGGCAAGAAAAACTTTAAATTTTCTGAAAATTTGAGCAAGCAAAGCTGGTGCCAAGATGAGAAAAACATTAAAGCTCTTGGCTTTGGCATTAATTCGTTCTAAATTATCATAAGCCCAAGAGGCTTTCTTTAGCGCACCTAATATTTGTTACAAAAACTACAAAGTGTGGATAGCAAAGCCTTCAAATTATGCCTAGGAGTTCCGGTATATGCCTCCACTTTGAGGACATACAGAGAAATAGACGTTTTACCTTTAAATGAATATAGGAATCTATCACATGCAAAATATTTCATGAAATGTTCAACCATGGAAGGTGTAAATGAAACGGAAATATCTATACTACTCAAAAGAATTTAAGGGCCACACAGTTCATCACTCCCCAATAATAACTCATAAGTCCGACAGCTGAAATCAACCAACAAACATTTAATTCAATCATTTGATCATCGATTGGACACAATTTCATCAAGAAGTGCAAATCAATTATCGCGAAAATTTCATTGACATGGACACACCCCCATTTTGCAAATTCAGAACAACCGACTGTCAGAATGTCAAGAGTCAATATCGTGTGTGTGACCGCCATTGGCGTTGATGCAGTCAAGGCAGTGCTGTCTCATGGATCTGACCAAAGTCTGGAAGGTGTTCTGGAGGATCGCCTGCCACTCCTGCTCCAGATTCCTGAACAGGACGTCGAGATTGTGTGCAGGAGGGTAGTTGCTCCGTATACGACAGCCCAGAACATCCTAAAGATGTTTGATGGGGTTCAGATCGGGTGAGCGGGCAGGCCAGTCCATCCTGGTGACTTGCTGCTGCTGGAGAGAGTTCTGTACGACCCGAGCTCTGTGCGGCCTGGCGTTACCGTCCTGTAGTATGGCTCCTGGTCCCATGGCCTGCAAAGCTGGTACAGCGATTGGCTCCAGAATGTCGTCCCTGTAGGCTACGCCGGTCAGGTAGCCTTGGACACTGTGCAGGGGTGTTCTGTGATAAAGACTGAAGCACCCCACACCATCAGGGACCCACCACCATAGCGGTCGTGCTCCGCAACAGTGGCATCAATGAAGCGCTCTCCAACACGCCTCCAGGCGAGAATCCTGCCGTCGTTGAAGGACAGAGTGTAGCGGGATTTATCAGAAAAGAGCACCCTGGACCACTGCTGCCTGGTCCAGGCCAGGTGTCGTTGAGCCCAAGCCAGACGAGCAGCACGTTGAGCTCTGGTCAGTGGAGGTCCCAATGCTCGACGCCTTGACCGCATGTTGGCCTCACACAGGCGGTTGCGAACAGTCTGGTCGCTGATGAGGACGTTGCTGGCTGCTCTCAGCTGCCCCCTGAGCACGTTAGCGGTGGCGGTTCTATTGCGTAGTGCCACCAGGGTGATGAAGCGATCCTGTCGTCTGTTGGTCGCTCTGGGGCGTCCAGGTCTGCGTGCTTCTGGAACTTTCCCATAGTTGTTGTACCGGTCTCTCAGTCTTTGAATGACAGAATGTGTTACTCTAAGTCGTCTGCCAACTTCTCGGACCGCCACGCCTTCTTGTAGCCAGGTCACAGCCATCCCTCTCTCAGCGTCACTAAGTTTGCGTCTTGGTGGTATGTTTGAACACACCCCCAGAAGCGGCCCTTAATAAAGCCACTGGTTAGCGAATCAGGTTGACAAGTGTTCATTAAAGGTCCGGCTTGCATGTGCAATGCAGTTTTCAGACAGCCGAACACTGCTGCGCCAGCTAGGCGCACTCAAATTGCGACCTTTTTCTCGTGGTTTTTGAGCTTCTTTTGTGGACCAGTGTAACACCTTTGACACAGATTCGACTGAACAATTGCCAAAACCAGTTTTCTGTGAAGCACTTGTCACACTTTGAGTGAATAAATTGGCCATAAACATTTCATGTTTTATGCTACGCTGTATTATGTAAACCATATCAAAAATGAATGCGGCCCTTAAATTCTTTTGAGTAGTATATAAACCCAGAGAGTGATTATCCCAAAAGAGCAAAAAATATTGCCTCTCTGTGCACTATCAGTTCATACACTGCTGATTTGTTTAAGAAAAGTAATATAGATGTTAAGTCTGTGTCAAAAACGTCCCTTATAGATCTCATTCCAACGTGGGAAAGAAAGAGGGCGAAGTTTGATCTTGATTACACTGATACAAAGAAAGCAAATCAGCCTTACATCTTGTCATATTTAACGAAGATGCAAATGCAAGACAGATATTCCAACCATCTTAAGGTGTACACAGATGGATCGTTGACGAGTAACAAAGAGGCCGGATCAGCATTTGTTATTCCATCACTGAAAGTACAAAAAGCATATTTCATTGGAAAATATCGCTCCATATTCGCAGCTGAAATGATAGCGATACTTATGGCGTTGACATTTCTAATTGATTTACCGCAGTCAATTTTTCAAGTATTGTTTTGTGTAGATTCGCTGTCAGTGTTACAATCGATCAAGTTTTTAAATTCAAATAACTTTATTTTGAAGGAAATTCAACATTTAATCCACGTCTTGATATGTAAAGGACCAGATATAACTTTCCTCTGGGTTCCTTCACACTGTGGAATTTCGGGCAATGAACTTGCTGACAGATGTGCGAAAAAAAGGCGCTGAAAATGGAACGAGGGTACAAACTATTTCCATACCGTTCACTTTGAAAGAGAGTCAACAAATTTTAAAACATACAGCTTGGGAATATTTCAGAAATGGGCAGAACAACGCTGTTATTCATGTTCAGACACAAAATAATCCTCTTTTTAGTATTGATCATTTCAAAAGCATCCAAAATCTGCACATTTATGATATGCATCAATACAGAAACTTTGTTTCAATATTCCATCGATTGAAACTGGATGCTTTTAGAACTAAATATAGCTCTGCAACAAAATGCATATGCGGGGAAACAAAATTGACAAGAGATCATGTTTTGTTCGAATGTGTGCCTCTCAAGGCATTTCTGCCATATTTATCAGGCATGTCTGTGACAGATATTTTTTTCTGATATTGATTTTGCTTTGAAAGTTACTTTCTGCTTGATTTGTAGTCCACTCAGGTATTTGCTTTAATCTGATATTGTTAGTGTGTGTAGGTTTGTTTGTTTATTCGTTTGTGTGTCTGATTGTTTTCTGATTTTATGTACACCACCCTCCGCTCACTCCCATCTCCACCCCCTCCCTACACACACACACACACACACACACACACACACACACACACACACACACACACACACACCTGTATGCAACATGAACAAACTCTATCTATCTCCCTCTATTTGCCTGTCTATCTCTCCTTTCTTGTCTAATATCACATAGTTTGTGAAAAGACGTAAAATTAAAGTACTACTACTACTACACACATGCGTGCGCACACACACACATGCACGCACTCACACACACACACACACACACACACACTCACACACACACACACGCATGCATGCACTCACACAAACACACACACACACACACACATACACACGCATGCACACACACATACATACATGCACATACACACACACACACACACACACACACACACCACACACACACACACACACACAAAGCTTGAGGGAGTCCTTGCCTGTGCCAATCAATTTGGGTTTATATGGTGTTTAACTGACACTCTGCAAAAATACTGAAGCAAAAGAAAGACAAACTTTGTTTTTTCTTTTATATTGCTCGCAGACAATGAAAATTATGAGCAGTATAAAGCACATTTTTATCTGGAAGAGAGAAAGAAGAGAGAGACAGTAACATAGTGCAGAAAGATTGAAAAAGCGCGCGCGAGAGAGAGAGAGAGAGAGAGAGAGAGAAGGAGAGAGGAGAGAGAGAGAGAGAGAGAGAGAGAGAGAGAGAGAGAGAGAGAGAGAGAGAGAGAGACACACACACACACACACACAGAGGCTGAGAGGAGAGAGAGAGAGAGAGAGAGAGAAGAGAGAGAGAGAGAGAGAGAGAGAGAGAGAGAGAGAGAGAGAGAGAGAGAGAGATTTAAGGGGGGGGGAGACAGACAGACAGACAGACAGACATACACACACACAGAGAGAAAGAGACAGAGAGGGAGGGAGAGAGAGCACACAGAGAGGCGAGACTCATCAGAGAGAAAGAAAGAGAAAATATGAGAGAGGAAACCTGCAAAAAAAAAAGAAGACATTAACACCTCACAAGAAAGGGCTCTCTCTCTCTCTAAAGTGTCTATGACTCGCTGCATCCCATCTCAACCCCCTCCGCTCTGCCTCTCATAGACCTGAACCCCTCAAAACATGACCAAACAGAGAGACAGACAGCTCAGCTCTACCACAGCGCATGCAATTCAACGCAACGCATGAGAAACATGTTCAATTACAGAGACAGATGGCTCGACCATAAGCGCATGCAATTCAACGCAACGCATGAGAAACATGTTCAATTACAGAGACAGATGGCTCGACCACAGCACATGCAATACGTGTGTGTGTGTGTGCGCCAAAGCAACAGACTTTGGACAGCTGCTGGAGCAGTTGGGGGTGGAAGCTAATTGAAACAACACACAGGTGGCAATGACTCTTTCACTGTGAGGCTGATCACACACACCCTACCAGCCCTAAAAAAACAACACACACAAATAAACAACCAAACCCAGGTTCAAGGACACCTCTGGATTTGTGGAATCTGCGCATGTCATTCAGATCATGCAGCTTTGCAAAAGTTAAACCACAGTCATTTAATTTTAAGCGCAATTTATAATTGCTAAAAGAATTAAAGAAGAATGTTTCTTTGCCTTCCTCTGGAGTGAAACTCTCTCAGTATTTTCTTTTTCTTCTTTATTTTCTAAATCATAAAATAATGAAAACTAACCAGGAAAGTTCAAGTAAGTACATGTGTGTGTGTGTGTGTGTGTGTGTGTGTGTGTGTGTGTGTGTGTGTGTGTGTGTGTGTGTGTGAGAGAGAGAGAGAGAGAGAGAGAGAGAGAGAGAGAACTCAGAACTCAGAACATTTAATGAACTAGGCCATATGCCCATGTCATGGAGGTGGGATCACTTCAAAATAAGGGAAATGCAACTAACTTGAAAAAAAAGAAAGAAAAAGAAAACAAAATATCAATACATTCGTATTATATATATATACATATACACACAATATATATATACACATATATATATATATATATATATATATATATATATATATATATATATATATATATATATATATATATATATATATATACATGTATACGCAAACCGGACACACACTTCACAGATGCACAATAACGTTGACTAACACATGTACGTGCATATATTCACATACGCATACGCATGCACGCATGTGCAAATCGTATAGATTACCATAATATTTGCAATTATAAGAATATTTATGACGGTGTGTATGTATGAATATATGAAACAAAAACGATATTAGAATTCCGATTGTTTATGTACGTTATGTTGTTCCGGTGCCGATTTAAAAAAAAAAAAAAAAAAAAAAAAACCCACCTGATTCTGGGCACTCATCTGTTCTATCAACATATGATGAAAGGTTTTACACTATTTTATAAGTTATATTCAGTCTTAATTATTGTTTAAAGATCGTTCCATATCGAGAAATCTCTTTTTCAAAGATTCAAAAAGGTACCAACCAACTACATTACAATATTTCTCACTCGCAATTAAAAGGGTCATTGTAAATGCTGATGGTCGCGCGAAAAATTTGCGAGGTAAATATTTTTCTCTGATGTCACGATAATTTGGACACACAAGTAAAAAGTGAAGTTCAGATTCTGGAACTTCTTTACAAAACGGGCAAAACGTTGTGTCAGGTGACCGGGCAGTATAACGATATTTATGACTCTTCAATGGCGACACACCTAGTCTGAAACGTAAGAGTACTTTTCTAACGGCAATGTTCTTTATGTTAAACACAGATTGCGGAAGATAGGAACTGATTTGAAAGAGGTATAAAAAGAGAATCGTTCTCCTGAAACGTCACCATTCCAGTTCTGCAGGAAACAATCTATTAATCTCTGTTTAAATTCAGACAGAAAAACATTAATATGAGATACTCCTGATTTTCCCAAACGTGGGCGAATCCATAGCTGTACAATGTGAAGCAAACATTAAAAAACCCAGTTATTCTGGTTTTTACAATGAAGATTATTTAACATTTTATAAGCCTGTAAGGGAGTCGACCTTCAGGCATTGTTATTAATTTAAGCCAAAATTTTATACATTTGGTTTTAGTACATATGTAAAGAGGATACCTCCCAGTTTCAGCATAAATCAGGGCATTTAGGCGCCCTGATACTGACGTTCAGGAATCAGAGAGAGAGAGAGAGAGAGAGAGAGAGAGAGAGAGAGAGAGAGAGTGTGGGAGACAGACAAACAGACAGGCAAAGTGCGTGTGTGTGTGTGTGTGTGTGTGTGTGTGTGTGTGTGTGTGTGTGTTGTGTGTTGTGTGTGTGTGTGTGTGTGTGTGTTGTAATTTCCTAATGTGTACAGTTAGTTCTAAAGGGTTTCAAGCCACCAGAAAGGGGTTTATCTTCTTTTTTTTCTTTTCTTTCGTAAACCAAACTTGTTTTCACAAGTATCCCAAATTTCAGTGTTGCACATTATGTACAACTTCTAAATAGCTGATTTATAAAATAAAAAGACATATCTGACAAGCAGATTTTGAAAAAAATTTAATTTGTAAAATTGTTGAAAAAAACATATTTTTAAAAGTCTATTTTCACTTATACTAAAGGATTTTGTGTCAAAACAGCTTTTGCATTCCTTCTGACTATGAACACACTCCCTTTGGTGCAGATCTGGATTACAAACCGCACCCAGTGACCGAATTACCATTCATAATGGAGCGGAAAGGGAGTGGGGAGAATATCTATTCATTCACAGCACAGTTACAAACTGAGCAAACAGTCTGCTGCTCCCACCACAGAATAGCTGAGACAATGAGGATTCGTTAAGATATAGCAAGATTTGATGCATTTCTGGTTGTTCTGGAGACAAATCAAGATGCACTGGCACTTTAAGCTGGGACAGGCCTTCTAGTTCACGTCTGTACCCTGTACTCCCCCCCCCCCCCCCCCCCCTCCACCACCAAAGAGACAGAGACAGACATGCTTTTGTCTTGTGCAGTTAAGACTGATCTGTTTTGTACAAAGAGTAGTACAGATTGGTTTTTAAAACTGTAGGCAAGACAAGTTTCTACAGTACTAAGACAGGCATGTTTGTTCTTAAGACAGGTTTCTTATGTACAAAGGCAGGTGTGTTTCATACTTAAGTCAAGTTTGTATATAACTTAATGACAGATTCGTTTTCTTCAAGTTAGACAGGCTTGCCTCAAACAAGCAAGAAAGATCTGTAAAAAAAAAGAAAAGAAATCGATACATACAGGCAGTGAGGTTTGTTTGCAGAAACATGAAATCTGTCGAAGTAAGTTTGTTTTGTACAAGCAAGACATGTTTGTTTTTGTAGGGGACAGACAGATCTGTTTGGCACAGGAAAGACAGTTTGTTTTGCACATGCAACAGAGGTTTGTACAGACAACACAGATTTGTTTTGTGCAGGCAAGACAGATTTGTGTAGTTCAGACATGAGAATCTGTTTCTTGTACTGGAAGTACAGGCTGGTTTTGTACACACATACAAGACAGGTGTATTTTGTAAAGGCAAGATGGCTCTGTTCACCGTAGACAAGGACACGGCAGGTTTGTTCTGTGCAGGCAAGATACATTTCTTTTGTACAACAATGGCAGATTTCTTTTGTAGACACACTACTTTAAAAAAAATCAGGTTTTTGCATCATTCAAGAACAAGCTTCTGATGCTTTAATGTGATATGTATTCACATGTCTCATACACCTGTGAAGTTGCTTGAGGTACACTTTTGGTGAAATGGAATGTGTCGTTGCAAGCCAAACGCTCGGTGACATGATTCATCCATCCCTAAGCATTTTGAGTGTTACCTTGTTCAGGCAGGAGGCAAAGGGGGGGGGGGGGGGGGGAGGGAAGAGAGGGGAGATGGACCCAGTAAGACAAGTGCAGGAGCTGTCATCAAAATTATTAGTGCAGACAATAGTTGCAGGCGTGCACCAGTGTGTGTGTGTGTGTGTGTGTGTAAGAGATAAGATAATGTTGCTTATAGCCCAGCCGACCACAAAGTGCCGCATCAGGGTTGGTGTGTGTGTGTGTGTGTGTGTGTGTGTGTGTGTTGTGTGTGTTGGGGTGTGTGTGTGTGTGTGTGTGTGGGTGGGTGTGCGTGTGTGTGTGTGTGTGTGTGTGTGTGTGTGTGGGTGGGTGGTGTGCGTGTGTGTATGTGAGAGAAACAGAGAGTGAGAGTGTTTCTTTTATGTGCATGCATGCATGTGTCTGTGCATAGTGAGCACAGGCAAGTGTGCTTATGTGCTATTACACATGCATGAGTGTGAGTGAGAGAGAGACAGAGAGAGAGTGTGTGTGGGTGTGGGTGTGTGGATGGGCGGGAAACAGGTGGAGAGGGAGAGAATGTACTTGTCAGAATGCATGCAGGTGTATGTAATGAATCCATTTAAGTTCTTGCACTGAGAGAGAGATGGGCAGAAAGGGGGAGATATGAGACAGAGATGTTGAAAGAAAGACAGACAGACAGACAGAGACAGGCAGACAGACAGACACAGAGACACACAGAGACAGAGACACACAGACACACAGAGACAGAAAGAGACAGACACAAAGAGACAGACAGCATGCATGAAACAGAATGAGGAGAAGAAGAGAGAGAAAGAGAAAGACAGAGGCAGACACAGAGAGAGAAAGCATTTGTGTTCATGAGTGTATACATGCATGGATAGCTACACACTTACACATGTTTTCACAATCAACACACACTGATTAAGAACACAACCCAATGTGAATGTGTTGAGATATTTCCATCCCTTGCTTTGTCCATTCCAAGTTGAATTTGAGCTGCCTGATGAATCTCAGACTGCTGCTGGGATGAATTCATTTTCAGTTACAATGGATCCTCTCCCCAACCTTTCAGTTTTCCATGTGGCAGCACTGTCAACCTAAACGAAGCACGAATCTGCCTGAAGGTCAGAGTCAGCAGAGCAAGACATCTCTAACGGTTACTGACTAACCATCAAAACCAATCGATTGTGGTGATAAAGGTCAAAGTCATTGAAGCGTGAAAGAGGTTAAAGTCAGTAAAGCAAGACATAGGCCAAAGGTCAAATTTAGTTGTGCACAGCACTATACTGCTAAGAAATGATCAAAGGAAACTGATCATAACCAAGGCCCAGAGGAGCATGAGGCTGTTGGTGCAACTGACTGAACCAAAACAAGTTCAGCAGCTCTTTTAAACCGGCTTATCCAAGGCAATACTTATTACAAACAATGATGCTAATATTTTTTCTTCATCTTCTCTTAAACTTAGAGACCTTGATTTTGCAAGGTTATTTGGAATGAGTTGTTGCTGTACTGTTTTTTTCCCTAGAATCTCTAGATACAATGGTAGAAGTTTGTTCATTCTAAGCCATCAGCTCCCCTGGAGCAAAGGCCATCAACAACAATCCGCCAGCACGCCCTGTCCTGGGCTGCCCTTTCCAATTTTTCCAGGTGTATCCGCTCTCTTCCTCCTGCATCCAAGTCTCTCCTCCATAGGTCTTCCCCTTCTCTCTGTCCCTGTGGGTTCACGAGAGGTAGTTGAGGGGTGTCCGTTCCCACCGGAGTGATGTTCCCCACAGTTCCACATCGATGGTGTCTGGCCAGTGGATCTGAAGTATCTGTCGGAGGCAGCCGTTAATAAATGTCTGTATTTTCTTGGAGATGGTCTTTGTTGTTCTCCACGTCTCGGCGCCATACATGAGTACTGACTTGACATTACAGTTGAAAAGTCGTATCTTGGTTCATCTGCCGACAAGCCTGGAGGTCCAGATGTAACGGTTAGAAGGTGCACTAGTTATTGTGATACATCTGTGTGGTTGTCAGGATTTTGCTGTGGCCATTCCAACCCTTTTAAAGTCAATGTTGTGGTTACCTGAAGATGTGTTCCTCAGGTGTTTTGTTGCTTTCTCTGCTTTGTCGCACTTGCAGTTTTGTTTCGTTTTCATTTTTGCTGTTCCACGTGTCTGTTTGCTTCAGTGGTTCTACATTCTGTACATCACAATCAAACTACAGTAGAACCTCTGTGCAACAACCTCCGAAATGTCATGAAAATTCAGACTTTGTAGACAGGGGTCTTTACTCGTATGAGGGTGGAAGGGGGGGGGGGGGGGGGAAGACAAATTGAACTGCAGTCTACAAAAGAATGAAAATGTGTAGAATTTATAATGTGATGGTTACAATGTGGCATTCATGTTGATGCACAGAAGAACAAATTCCCTTTCAGACCGACCCTTGTCAAATGTTACACTGCATTCAATAAAAGAAAACTATTCTTGAGTCTCTTGAACAGAAAAAAACCCACAAACCCCTGAAGAGGCTTAGAAGTCAAGACAGTGAAGGGGATGGGGTTGGAGGGGGGGGGGGGGGGGAGGAAGGAGGGTTAAGCAATTAAGAAATAGGGTTATCAAAAGGCTGATGATACTGGCAGGTTTTGTTGTTGTTGTTTTTTTAAATCAAGCACACACAAAAATTGTCGTAGACCATGGACAGACCAGTTATCAGTCAGAATAGGAAATGGTTATTTAGAAACTACAAAGGTTGAAATTAGTCACAGACTGTTTGGTCACTGTGAGGAGAGACTCACTGGACAGAGTTTGATTAAGGTTCCACTGTATTTGGTTTGCCTTCAGCTCAATAACACTGGCGCCTCCCTACCTCCAGGAATTGTGACCTTTGTCTCTTCAGAAAGAAAGTCTTTGCTGTGATATAATGTTTTTTTTTAATTAACAAAAAGGCCGCTTAGGGACTTTATTAGGGACAGGTGGAAGGGAGGTGGAGAAGGCGTGGGGAGGATGGGTGCTTGTATGAGTGTGTGTGTGTGTGGGGGGTGTGTGTGTGTGTATGTATGCGTGTGTATGTGTGTGTGTGTGTGTGTGTGTGTGTGTGTGTGTGTGTGTGTGTGTGTGTGTGTGTGTGTGGTGCGTCGTGCGTGCGTGCGTGCGTGCGTTGTGCTGCGTGCGTGCGTGCGTGCGCGTGTGTGTATGCGTGTGTGTGTGTGTGTGTGTGTGTGTGTGTGTGTGTGTGTGTGTGTGTGTGTGTGTGTGTGTGCGTGTATGCATGTGTGTGCGTGCGTGCTGTGTGCGTGCATGCATGCATGTGTGTGTGCAGTTCGTACATGTGTGCATGCAGGAGGAAGAGGGGCGGGGCGGGGACCTATCACTACTGCACCATGCTTTGGATATAGAGGGGACATGACACGTACCTTCACCTTTCACCAGTTCAGAGTGCCTGTTGATCTGATTGACTCTCCTTCTGTTTACAGACAGGCAGTCTGTCCGCTAAACCCCACAGCACTAACAGTGTCCACTTGCCAAGTTCAAAACACACATACAAAGAGCTGCCTCCAATCTGTGAGCCTGATCACTCTGGGCTAATAAATAATGCAATAATTCTGCAGTCTCCTACTGCTCGGGCCAGAAAAAAATAGCACAAAAAAAAGCAGCTGGAGTAGAAAAGGGGTGGGAGGCAGCGGCTGGGTGCAGGGCAGGACTGTGGTAACATCTGTCAGCACAGGTACATAGTATACATTGTAGTAAGATCTGTCTTCATCTTAAATCCTCTCTTGCCACTCACACACAGCCACAAATGTACAGGTATGGATGTTAAAGACGCGAGCACAAATCACTAGCGTGTCACCGTCAGCAGCACGCGCACAGACACGCGCGAATGCACACACGCGTACGCACACACACACACGCATACACACACACACACACGCATGAACACACGAACACACACACACATGCATGCACGCACACACACACACACACACACACACACACACACACACACACACACACACACACACACACACACACTTCAGTTTCATCAAGGTGTCACTGCATGTAGACTACTCCACATACACTACACCACATCTGCTAAGTTACGACACCACACTGCACAGGATTTACAGCTGATGGTATAAACACGCACACACACACACACACACACACACACACACACACACACAAAGAGCAAGCAGCAGCAAACACACAGACTCACACATGCATGCATGAATGCAAACACACTCACAAACGTGCACACACAAACACACACACAGAACACACACACACACACACACACCACACACACACACACACACCACACAACAACACACCACAACAACCACACACCTCACAC
>CM031596.1:100989533-101042033 GCA_018398815.1 Conus ventricosus
GAACACATTTCACTCAATGTTATGATGAATATTGCCCCTTGAGTGCAGGCTATAGGGATCAGTGAATGCACTATCAACATTTTGATTTCTGCCATTTCTGATGATGCTTAAGAATGAGATTGAGAAGACCGGAATTAATCATCTTTTTCATAACATTTTATTCAATACTATTAAGAATACTGCCCCCTGAGTGCAGGCTGTAGGGATCAGTGACTGTCCTAAGAATTTTGTAAAGCAGTCCCAACACTGACAGCCCTGCATTGTCAGTGTCACTCTATTGTCTAATCATGTGTCTGAACCAGTCCAAGAGAAACAAAAAACCCAGTGACAACATAATATGGTAGGTACACTGAAAGGGAGGCTTCATGACATTGACAGGCTTAGATGAGACTCGAAGCGTTTTCATTTTCCATACTGTCAGAATTTGGTTCTGCTCTTTGTTGAAGAGGAAAACATTGATTTTTGTTTGTTTGTTGTTTTTGCACCTGGTAGCAGGCTCAGATCTAAGACCATGAAAGATTTAATGATGGCTGATTGCAGAGCTGTTTCTTCAGTATTTAACACAACTTTTCCTACTGCATGAACAGAACCAAGAATGTGTGTGTGAGTGAGAGAGAGAGGAGAGAGAGAGAGAGAGAGAGAGAGAGAGAGAGAGAGAGAGAAGAGAGAGAGAGAGACACACAGAGAGAGAGACAGAGAGAGAGAGAGAGAGATAGAAGAGAGAGAGAGAAAGAGAGGGTGTGTGTGTGTGTGTGTGTGTGTGTGTGTGTGTGTGTGGTGTGTGTGGTTGTGGGCATGCGCACACATGTTTGTGAATGTGATAAAATCATATTGCACACACACACAAAACACACACACACACACACACACACACACACACACACACACACACACACACACACACATACACACACACAGCGCACACATCCTACACAGAGGACACATACAGTGCAAACATGAGTGTGGTCAGAAGTATTTACAAATCTTCATTTCATGTCACACAGCTCAAGGAGGACCAGACAAAACTGGATGTGAACATCTGAGTATGTGTTCAATTAATTCTTTTCACATGGAATGGAGCAAAATGGATATATTACAATCAGATAGTAGAATGGAAACATTACAGTCAGATGTGCAAGTTGGCATTGTAAGTACAACCTTATAAAGGCCATCCATTTTCGTGAGGTTCACAAAGGGGAAAATTACAGCCAACATTACCATCAACCTGTGGCGCAAATCAACCTCAAATCAAGCATGCATGCTCTTTGCCATCTGACTTAGATCAGTCTTGAAAATTTTCTGGGATGAAAGCTCTCCAAATCTGAGGGACTAGCGCAAATCCCTCAGATTTGGAGAGCTTTCATGCCAGAAAATTTCACGACATGGTGACTTCCCAGTGCAGCATGCATGCATTTAGAGGTGATGAATAATTCATGTAGGTCCAATGGTCAGTGGAACTGATTGGATGACACTTTGTAAGTTATGTCATCAGTCTGAAATCACTAAAAGTATATATGCTTATCTGACAAAGCTGATGACATAACTTACAAACTGTCATCCGGTCAGTTTCACGGACTGCTGGGCCTACATGCACTATTCATCGCCACTAAATGTATGCCTGCTGCGCTGCGAAGTCACCATGTACAGAACTACAAGTGCAGCACTAATAATCTATGCAGCAGTGGGCCTAAATACATTAGACAGTGAAGAGCAAAGTCTGTTTCTCTCTCTCCCTCTTTCTTTTAGAGAGAGAGAGAGAGAGCGAGAGAGAGATGGAGATAGAGATAGAGACAGAAAGTATGTGTGTGTGTGTGTGTGTGTGTGTGTGTGTGTGTGTGTGTGTGTTTGTGTGTGTGTGTTGTGTGTGTGTGTGTGTGTGTGTGTGTGTGTGTGTGTGTGTGTGTGTGTGTGTGTGTGTGTGTGTGCCTGTATGTGTGGTGTGTGTGTGTGCGCGCGCGTGTGCATACACATGCATAAGTATGTATGTACAACTACGTGTATGATTGTGTGTGTATATGTGTGTGTGTGTGTGTGTGTGTGTGTGTGTGTGTGTGTGTGTGTGTGTGTGTGTGTGTGTGTGTGTGTCTGTCTGTCTGTCTGTATCTGTGTGTCTGTGTCTGTGTGTGATGAGTGTGTGCTGTGTGTTTCCTTCTAGAATTGCATTTTGACAGCAGTAGAATTGTGTCTGGGGAGAAGGAATGTAGAGGTGGGAGGGGGGGGGGGGAGGACTTTGGGGGGAATGCAAGGGGGGGGGGGTTGTTATTAATCATATGACACAATACCATGCAAAATCATTGGAGTTCTAACTGGCACAAGCCGCTGAAGTTACTGATTACAGAACTCTTCTGAAAATAATTCATTGATTTCCTGTTTACCCTATCACAAGGTCGGCTGGGCTATAAGCAACATTATCTTATCTACCTATCACATGACCTACAGCTTGATGAACAGAATGTAAACCAGGCTGAGCTCTTAATTATATTTATACACAGATTAATGATGACATGTGACTGAGCCTGTGCAGTTCCAACACTCCCATTCTGACCATCATTCACTTCATCTGAACCCCAAAACACACCGGGTTTGGAAGGCTGCTGGCCAGGGTAAAAAAAAAAAATAAATAAAAAAAATTCTCCACATAGTTGTATGAATGAAAGGAATTGAACTCATGACTCCTCAACCCACAAGCCTGCAATGCAAACCACTGCATCAGGATGGCTGATCACATGCGAGCTTGTGCTTGCAAGCAAATGATAGCCACATCTAAAAATGCCTGTAGCACCTGACTGTATTTGTAATGGGTCCGCCAGTCGATGAAAATGCTAATACTAATTAACCTGGCTTTGAAAAATGTTTAGTGGTAGGGTATTACAGACAGTTTAGAGCAGAAGCTACACTGCTGTTTCAGTGTAGGTTTCAAAAGTCAAATTTTATAATGGCATCAACAGCATTAAAAAATCAGCTGTCAGTTAAGAAAGCAATCTTGCGCACAGAATTGCCATGGGTTTGACAAATATATTATATATATATAATATATATATATATTATATATATTCCTTTTTCTTCCTGTACTTTTTCTGTCAGCGTATGCGTGTCTTTAGCATATATATGCATGTGGATGTGTCCAAAGTGACATACATTAGACTCATAAATGATACAATGATACTGATAGCTATCAATGTCATAAAACTTCTGAGAATAAGTGAAATCTTTTGCCTTCCAGTTCCAGAAATCAGCATGATAAATGAATATATGGACTGAAACGATTGCTGATTTGCTTCAATTAATCATGGCAATTGACAATATCCATTAAAGGGTGAGTATACTAGATACTGCCTAATGAGGCTGATATGCTAAGAAGTTCTCTAGTGGAACAGGAAAAATAACAAGATTATTCGTTTGTTTTATTCTGACCAAGAAGCTCATAGTGATATATATAGAGACAATAGAACAGCATCATTTGCTGGCCATTTTTACAGAGCTCTTACTGTCCTTAGACTGAATGGGACTACAAGTGAGGTCACAGAAAGGTATCCATTTTGTTACGATGTTTGTAAAATAGTTGATAAGATACTAGTGATACTAGTACAGTTTGCCCAAGGAGTACTTAACGCTTGTACAGTAACAACAGCACCTGAATCAGAATGATAGCAGCAGCACAGGCAAATCATTTGATGACATCTTTTCCATACCCCTTATTGACCACAGTTTAATTCAACAGTTTACTTCAATTCAACAAAGTGAAACAACTGTGTGCATGTGTGTGTGTGTGTGGTGGGGGGGAGAGAGAGAGAGAGAGAGAGAGAGAGAGAGAGAGAGAGAGAGAGAGAGAGAGAGAAGAGAGAGAGAGAAGGTGTCTGTGAGAGCGCATCTGCATATGATGTACACAGATGTACACATTGGTTCTCTCTCTCTCTCTCTCTCTCTCTCTCTCTCTCTCTCTCTCTCTCTCTTATTTTCATGTTTTTATTAATTTTATAAATTTTGAGTAATGCTATGAGAATTTACCATGAAACAATTTTCTCTCTCTGTGAAACAGTTCTCTCTCTCTCTCTCATTTTCATGTTTATATTTATCTACTAATTTTGAGTAATGCTGAGAATTTACCATGTACACAACTCTTCTCTCTCTCTCTCTCTCTCTCCTTATTTTCATGTTTTTATTAATTTTATAAATTTTGAGTAATGCTATGAGAATTTACCATGAAACAATTTTCTCTCTCTGTGAAACAGTTTCTCTCTCTCTCTCTCTCTCTCATTTTCATGTTTATATTTATTCTACTAATTTTGAGTAATGCTATTCGAATTTACCATGTACACAACTCTCTCTCTCTCTCTCTCTCTCTCACACACACACACACACACACACACACACACACACACACACAATATCTGGTATGCGCTGCAAAGATATAACCAGGTAAAATGTCAATTTCGTTGTAGAAGTTATCAGATCGATCACAATCTGTTGAAGTTTGAGTTCGATTTGGACTAAACGATATGCCACGCCTACGCTTTGCATTCTGCTACCAATGCGACATCGCCTAGCTGCATCAAGACAACTTTGTGGCAAGCGAGCAAAGTTTCACTGTTCTAAAAAATGTGACTAGCTTAGACCTAGTAGGCATGTAGATAAGAACTCTTTCTACTAGGACTGACTGTTCACTTGTGTTAAATTTTAATAAAATCTGTGACCGTATGATTTTGCTGAAATGAACAGATGAAACGATTGGAGCACACACCGTTTCCTGGATTGTCTAGTTTTCAAGCAAACCGCGACTGCTAGGAAACAGCCAGCCACCTTTCTTCTTGCAGCGCTCGGCAACGAACTGCAAGTGGAGCACTCAAACTTGAAGTTGAACTTCTTCAAGATTCCACAAAAAAATGCCTTCCACAAATGCCAAAAACAACAGGTATAAAGTTCTATTACCTGTACTTTTCCTGATATTGACCGACATCGTTTTTTTACAACAGGTCCCTGTAGGAAACTCCTGCGTAGCAGAAGACGCAAAGTAGAACCAGCCATGATCTGTACTACACACACAGTCACACACAGGCACACCGCACTCGCACACACATAAGCTTACACACAGAGACAAATTTAGCGACGTTGGCATACGAGAATCTACGAGAGTAAACAAGTGCTTGCATGCGGAAGGGCGCAGACATCGCTGGCTTTCGTTTTGTGGCCACGCCGGATAAACGATTGGTGAACTATGACCGATATAAGGCAGAGAGTTCCGAACTCAGTTCGTCCAATAGATGGGGATCAGGAGAAAAATCTGGTTAGTGTACATGTAAATTTTAACTTACTTTTGAAATGAAATGCTCTGTTAGATCGTAGGACGTTTATTTTCCGGAATGTTTCTTTGGTAAATTGGCCGTAACATCGTTCGAGATGCGATGACCCGAGATGATGATGACCACGTAGATAAGCAGCTAAACTAGAACTTTGCGATGCATCAACTCCAGTTATGATTGGGAAGATAAACGGTCTTTGAATGTATGTTTTGGTGAACCAAAGGTAGTGCAAACTGGACCCAACAGCGTGTCATTATGCTGTGAACTAAAAATAGTTAATTGGTCAGTGCTGTGAACAGTAAAGTTAATCTTGAAGCCGTTATCATGGAATGCAGTGACCATTGGAACAGCACCATTTAATTAGTCCAAAAAATAGCCTGTTTGAATACTTTATGCAGCTGTGACTGTGACAAAGTGAGTCTCAAAAGTTCTGTTAAACTTAAAACAAGATGAGTAGTCCAGTTATACCCGACCACAGTATATTTTGAATAGTTATAGTAAAGCAGTATATAGTCATTGCTCCAGATCAGTGTACTCTGTGTTAACCCTTTCAGTCCTTCCCAGTTTACAGCTTGGGCAGCCTGTCATGCCCAACCATTTGGCTAATCCATTGGAACAGAAGGGATACTTCACACAAACATTATTCACTCAAAACTATTTTGCCAAAGGAGAAAGAGATCTGGTTATAGCTAAGTAATTTTACAGCATGATATTACAATTTTGTATACTATGATGTTCATATTTGTTTCATAAAGTATGGGTTTTTTTCCCCAACTTTATCCCCCCTGTTGCGGCCACCCCAATTACTTACCTAAGGTTTTTTGTTTGGTGGTACCAGCTAGCAGGTTTGCTCTCTTTTTCTAGTCTCATCAGGTTTTCGTGGAATGTATTCTCTTTCAAATGATAAATGCTAGAATGTCCTGAACAGCGTAGTCCAAACTAAGTTCTGTGTTGATATGTTTCTTATTTGCATCTTACAAATCATATGAATAACAACATACATTGTGTCATCATCATCATCATCATCCAATTGACGGCCCCAATCAACAAGCTGATTTTATGCCGTACTATGGAGGTTGTGCTGAGTTAGAAAGGCCAGGATAGAAAGATAGAGACCTAAGATAGTGAGAAAAACAAGGGCAACTAATGCATTTAAATGACACGAGAGATACCTACTCTATGTGGGTTTTATCAGCAGGCTACTACTTTTCACTCTTCATCCGGAGACAGGCTCCAGACTAGCTGATCCAAATTCTCTCTGAGAGTGAACCCGGCCCCCAAAAAAAAATTAAATCACAAAAGTGCTAAGGAAGGAGTGGGATGGGGTGTCGACCTAATCCTACTTATACTATCTAACTAAGATTTCAGGTTTAGTTGTGTGGAACCCCCGACCCAAAGGCGCCCGGGGTGCCATCCATCATCATCTCTGACAGGTCGTTCCAATCCCGAATGGTCCTTGGGAGAAACGCATGTTGTCGGCATTGTGTCCTGCACTGTATGAGGCTGAGCTGCTGTGTGTGACCTCTTCTCTGCCTGGCAGGAGCTGGTGTCAACTTGTCCTTACATATGGGGACGACAGCCTGGCCACACAAGATCTTGCGAAGCATCGCCAGCCTTGCCTCTTTCCTGCGGTTCTGAAGGGAGGGCCACTCTAGCCTGTTTATCATTGCGGTGACACTTGATGTGTTGTGATACTGTTCACAACAAACCGAGCGGCCCTCCGTTGTACGGCCTCAATCTTCTCGATGTTTCGCTGCGTGTACGGATCCCACACAGTGCAAGCGTATTCCAGGATAGGTCGGACCAAAGTCTTGTAAGCGGTTTTCTTTTATCTGGGTGGAACTGATCTTAATGTTTCGCCTGAGAAAGCCGAGGGTCTTATTGGCTTTTGGCACAGATGGAGTTGATGTGCTGGTCCCAGTTCAAATCTTTACAGATGGTGACCCCAAGATATTTGGCAGCGGGTGGCGTTTACCAATTTTTCTCCGTGCAGATGGTAGTCGAACTCAGCAGTAGTTCTTTTGCGGGTGACAGGCAAGACTGAGCACTTCCCCGGATGGAAAGCCATGTCCCAGCTTCGCTCCCAGCTTTCCAAATGTTGGAGGTCTTGTTGCAACTGCTGTTGGTCAAGGTCTGTAGCAGAGAGGCGGTAGGCAGCAGTGTCATCTGCAAACAGGCGGGTCAGTGAGTTGAGTTGCTCCGGTAAAATCATTGATATATGCCAGAAACAAAGCTGGTCCAACAACTGAACCTTGTGGTACTCCTGACCGGACAC
Organism: Conus ventricosus; assembly: GCA_018398815.1. Classification (NCBI taxonomy): domain Eukaryota; kingdom Metazoa; phylum Mollusca; class Gastropoda; order Neogastropoda; family Conidae; genus Conus; species Conus ventricosus. The sequence goes on from CM031596.1 coordinate 100,997,109, forward strand.
TGATAACGCCTGAAGTTTCTCCATTCACCACAACTGCCTGTCGCCGATCACCGAGGAAGGCCCTGAACCACTGGTGGACTTTGCCTCGAACTCCATAGTGGTTTAGCTTGTGGAGCAGAAGACTGTGGTTTACTCGATCGAATGCCTTGGCGAAGTCTAAGATCACAATGTCTGCCTGGTTTCCCTGCTCCATGTTCTCACTTAGTTCTTCCATCAAGTCCAGCAGCTGAGTTTCACATGATCTTGATTTGCGAAAACCATGCTGTTCCGGTCGGAGGATTTTGTTGGACTCGAGGTGTTTCATGAGAGCACTGACAATGACATGTTCCAAGATCTTACATGGCACGCTTGTGAGAGACACTGGGCTCACACATTACAACATTAGGAAGGTCGTCACTAGTATGCAAAAAGAGTGTTTTTGTTTTTCATATAGATAGTAATTAGTGTCTTATTTTGTGTGTGTGTGTGTGTGTCTGTGTGTGTGTGTGTGTGTTTGGACTTACTCTCTTCAAATAGTGTCAGTATAATTAAAAGTAATAAACGGTTATGTTTGTGTTTGGACTTACTCTCTTCAAATAGTGTCAGTTATATTTTTTTAAAGTAATAAACGGTTAAACTCTTTTCCTCTCTCTCTCTTCTCTCTCTCTCTCTCTCTCTCTCTCTCTCTCTCTCTCTCTCTCTCTCTCTCTCTCTCTCTCTCTCTCTCTCTCTCACTCATTCACTCTCTCTCTCTCTCACTCTCTGTTACGTGCACAAGTTAGGCATTTATGGAAAAAAAATGTTATAGTTACAGTGACATGGTAAAACAAACTATCTCTCTCTCACTATTACAAGCACATGCTAAGCAAAACGAAAAAAATATGTTGTTACAGTAACATTGCAAATCAAACTAACAAACAAAGCCATTAGGTAATTTTGATATTAAGAAAGTTTCACTCATGATACTGACACTTCATCACGATGCACAGTACAGTGTTGACTTTTACCTTATCCACATGTATGATCAGTTTGTGAGTGAAACTTTAGGTTATACTTTTACTCATCATGATTCATAGTATGAGCAGCTAAATCTACACCTGTCTTTTGAGAAAAGACACCAGTTTTCATTGGTTCAAGATTGGAAACCTTGACATCACATGAAATTGACCTGTCCTCTGTCGTGTCAATGGCTCATGCAGAAAACCAGATGAGGAGCAATTTCCTCCTCCCCCCCCCCCCCCCCCCCCCCCCCCCCCCCCCCCCCCCCCCCCCCCCCCCCCCCCTGTAATATGTTGTCGTCGTACACATGATAGGAATCAGTTGATACTGATAAACATTTAATACTTTTTCATATTATGAGCTAGAAGGCTTGAAGCTACAGCATTGGCCGTTGGCTGGATAAAACCGAAAAGCCATGCGCATGCGTGAACATTATAGTCATTGTCTATATGAGTGGTACTGTGCAACATCGCATTGGTACTGTATGCACTATAGAACTGAATACTATTACCCCCCCCCCCCTTTTTTTTTTTAATTCCTTTTTTTTTTTTAATTCCTTTCTTTTTTTTGTTTTGTTTTTTGCATGGGGAAGGGAGGAGGGGGATGGAGGAGGGTTTACAATTGACTTAAATCAGGAAAAAGTTTGGATTTGCAGGGAAGAAAAGGGTTCAGTTAGATTACCATAACCACTACTTGTCTTGTCTTGAAACCCTGTGTAAGCCCGTCCCCTACTTCCCCATCTGTCTCATTTGTGTTGTGTGTGTGTGTGTGTGTGTGTGTGTGTGTGTGTGTGTGTGTGTGTGTGTGTGTTCATGCCCCTGTGCATGTGAACATGTGCACACACACACACACACACACACACACACACACACACACACAACACACACACACATCTCACACACACACACACCACACACACACACACACACACACACTGCATGTACATGCACACACATACAGATGCATGCACACACAATGTCACCAAATCATCTGAATATCATATTGAATATTACTTGTTGACTGATATGGACAGTACAAAAAAACAAGCACTATGTAAATTGCGTGTTAGCTCGCATGGCTTAAATGTTGAGAAAGGTCGTTATACAGGTATACCACGAAATCAAAGATTTTGTACAGTATGTAATGAAATAGAAGACGAATTTCATTTTTTAGATAATTGTAGAATACTTTATGACTTAAGAACAAAACTAAAGATACAAGTAGAACAGATGCAAGGTCTAACAGATAACCCAAGGAAAAAGAGTATTTTGTGCCAACCACTTCAAACCAAGTACTCTGACTCCAGGGAACACCAAAAAATATTAGCTAGCTTTGTTTATGAGGCATTCAAAGCCAGGCAAAAATGATGATCGAAGCATTTTTTGTTGTTGTTTTGTGCCAATATCTTTCAAAGGTGACGGCAATAAAGAATTGTTCTTGTTCTTGTTCACACACACACACACACACACACACACACACACACACACACACACACCCACGCAACTACATACACACACCACGATGTACATGTACACTACACACACACACACACACACACACACACACACACACACACACAGCGTGACACATACACTCACAGGCAGATTGAGACTGGTGGTGCAGCCACACTAAATTTTCAAAATAGTGCAAGGGACTTTGGATCATAAATCTAGTATGAAATCAGAACCTTTCAAGTTGAAGTAGCTTTCTGTTGTTGTTGTTTTTTCATAGTCACGTGTTTTTATCGGCTGGTGTAAATCAAACAGCCCATCAGTATGGACTTTACTCAGTGGGGAACAGTGTTGTCAGTCATTAAGTGTTAATCAACTGCTTTGGAAAAAAAAAGTAAAAGAAAAAGTGAGAACCATCAAGGTTAATGATGACCAGCCTTTAAATTGTGTTAAAGATAGCCATTGAGGGATCTGTACTTTGTGAATACACAGTTTTAAAGGGTAGGAAAAAGAAAGGATGTGATTTTTCAAGGTGTGTGAGAGAGCATTACCTGAAATCTTTTTGTCAAAAAGAGATTGATAACAATTTTTTCCATTTTAATAGTCAGCTTCCCAACCCCCACCCCACTCCCCTTCCCCACCCCTACCCTCATAGTTTAAGCCAGCAGAAATTGTTGATGTACGTATTAATGATGATGTGATGTGCAGAAGGCGGCAGAGAGTCAGGTCTCAGAGAGTGAGGAAGAAGATGTGATCAATGAGCCCAATGCAGATTCTGTGAGGGCTCAGCTCCCGCAGAGCTCGGACAGAACCACTGAGATATTAGACAGTGCACTCAAGAGTCTTCCACCGCGGTCAGTTGATTCTGTGTTGAACCTTAAGGCAGATTAGTGGTCATAAGTACTTAACACCTGGTTCATGCAGTCTGACCAGTATAAACATGGAAGGTGGAACAGTAAACCTCATCATGTTTGGCTGTTTGTTCGTTTAGATCTAGAACTTTGAATATTTTGATCAAATTATCAAAATGACATTGATGGTACTTTTTTTTTTTGGTCAGAAACATAAGATATACAGATTTAAATGCTCTGAATATTGATTAGGACTATGAAGAGCGGAAGAGAGGCGGGTATCTTTGTTTCAATTCAAGAAGAAAAAACTGAAATTGACATAATTGTTTACCATGGCCGATGTTGGTATTTTGTTGTTTGTGGGCTTCTTTTTTTTTAAACAAACATTAATGAGTGTGTCAGTGAATGCATTCATGCATTGGTTCGTGCATGTGTGCATGCGTGAGTGCGTTTGCGAGCATCAGACATAAGAGACAGTTGTATAATGTTTTACTGACAAAAGTAATCAAGCAACTGAACAGCACCGCTTTTTCTAGTTGAAGAGACCAATTTGGAAAGTTAGGCACTTCTTGCTGCAGTTAGTGTATGCGTGCTATTGTTTGATCACATTTACTCATGTAGAATTAAAGTGTTTTCATTTTTCAGAATTGAAGAAGAAGTGAAGCATCTGTGTATGTATGCTTTGTGTGGAAATAGATGGCGAAACTGGATAGTGCGGGGCATCTTCACCTGGGTGATGCTACTGTCCTTTGCCTTTGTGGTCTACGTTGGCCCCTTGGCCCTCGTCTTGATGGTGAGGGTCCCTCTCACTTTAGTGCAGACTCTCACACACACATACACACACACACACACACACACACAACACACACACACACACACACACACACACACACACACACACCCACACCACACACACACACACTCTCTCTCTCTCTCTCTCTTCTCTCAGACAAAAAACGCATGCACACAGACACACATACACACAGACACAGCGCACAGACACTCACACACACACACACGCACGCACGCACACACACACACACCACACACACACACACACACACACACACACACACACACACACACACATACACACATTTGTCATTCACACACACAACACACACACACACACACACACACACACACACACACACACATTTGTCATTCACACACACACCACACACACACACACACACACACACACACACACACACACACACACACACAGCAGCCCTGATGTGGCCCTTTGCGGTCGGCTGGGCTATAAGCAACATTATCTTATCTTATCTTATCTTACACACACACACACACACACACACACACACACACACACACACACACACACACACACACACATTTGTCATTCCACACACACACACACACACACACACACACACACACACACACACACACACACATTTTCATTCTGTTTTCATGTGCTTTCTTCAGTTCAGCTGGTCCAGTGCATTACCGTTAGTGAAGACCATACAGTTAACTTCACAGTATGGATTGCCTGTGAGGGTCCTTCTCTAATTTCCAAGTTGCCAACATTGTGGATGTCTGAATCTTGAATGCTTGGTTAATGCCAGATATCATTAAACAATGCACACTGCAGTCCTTCATGTGATCTCTTGACTACAGTAGAACTTGATCATCTTCATCCACATTGATCATCAGGAAAAAAAAGCCAGAATCTCAGATCATGGGACTGACCCTTTATGCTTTAACATCATGGTGAACTCAGTTTTAATGATCTCCTCAGTTGTTGTTGTTGTTGTCGTACCCTGGCTAAAAGACTCCAGGGATCATCCAAACAGCCGAAGTACTTGAACACTATGGTACAAATGCATCAGCTGGGATGAGAACATTACGTGTGTGACCGTTTTTTGATTACCCGCCACATGGGCAGCCACACTCCGACTTCGGGGAATCTCTCCTCAGTCATACCTGGAATGAGTTCCTGACAAAGTCTCTAGTGTTGGCCAGGTCATGGGGACTGTCATTAGATGGAGGTGGTGGCTCCCTCTGGAGGAAGGTGCTCATTTTGGCTGGCTCTGCAACTAAGCAGTTATGGTTGTAAGCAGGGAAACTAGGAGGTAAGATCCTGAGTATAATTATGTATATGAACCAGAACAGGTGAAACGAAGTATTACCACAAGTGATGACTGAAGGTGGACAGAGCAGTTGTTCTCCCCAAACTCCTCTACGCATGTGAAATGTGATAGTGTACCAAGGGCATGCCAAGAAGCAAAATCACTTCCACACAACCTGCCTCAGAAGATTGTTTAACATGAAATGGCAGGACAAAATCCTAGATACAGAGGTGCTTGACCAAGCAGACCTGCTGAACATCCACACCATCCTGAAGCTGTCTCAGCTTTGATGGGCAGGTCATGTAGCTTGCATGCCAGACAGCTGGCTACACAAGGAGATTCGTCCAGAGTGAGCTGTAGCAAGAAGTGCGTTCCCATGCAGGTCAGATGAAACGTTTCAAAGACACTCTCAAAAATCCTGAAAGTGTTTAACATCAGCCCTGACACATGGGAACAAACTGCTATGGATGTTGCTAGATGGCACTCCTCAAGCCACAATGGTGCTAATTTTTGTGAAGAAAGGAGGACCGTTACAGTGCAACAAAAGAGACAGGCAAGGAAAGCCTGCGCCAGCAATCAAGAGCAGGTCTCCTACATACCCCTACAAGCTGTCACCGCACATTCTGTGCACGCATCGGCTTGATCAGCCAGCTGCATATCCACAAATCACTTCACCCACCCCCACCTCTCCTCTTTCCCCAATCCCAGGATGACTGAAGTGGTTCTTGTCGACTCAATGGACGAACAACATTGCAGTTTCTCCTGGCGGAATATTGATTGCTCAAAGGGACTGCCTGTGCTATGGCTGTGACAGGACAGGCTGGGTGTGGTTGTATATGAGGGAACAGTAGTGAGGAATTCTTTTCTGTTCATGTAATTTTAAAGCGTAGCAGACCAGACGGGGGCGAGGGGGAGGGGGGGGGGGGGGTTTGGGATGGGGATGTATCGGAGCTATTACATTGTTAGCTGGAATGAGCAGTGTTGTAGAAAAGTCATTGAGGGCATAGAACAGGAAACAGCAAAAGTAAACAAGAAATCTCCCAGAAGAAAGTCAGAACTGAAAAGTTAGAGTACTTAACAAGACAGTCACTAAATGTTTTGTGTTTTGTTTTTGTCACAGTTTCTTTTACTACCAAGTTTGGTAAAGGTGTTTTTGCTCTTTTGTTTGTGTGTATGTTTATTGGTTTTGTTTTTGTGCATTGTTAGTTATCAAATTAAAAAAAAAGTTATAATGCTGTTGCAGATCATTGCTCTTCAGATCAAGTGCTTCCATGAGATCATTACCATTGGCTATGTTGTGTACCGCTCTCTCAGGCTGCCATGGTTTCGATTACTCAGCTGGTACTTCCTGTTCACCTCCAACTTCTTCTTTTTTGGAGAAAGCATGATCGACTGTTTTGGACTTCTGTTGTCCAGGAGGGTAAGTTTGTCTGTGTGATGAATCTTTGTAATGCGGGGCTTTTGTCTCGGACATTCCTACATTCTTGGCTTTGTGAGTGTGTCTATACTCGGTTTATCAGCCATCCAAGGCTGCTTCCCTTTAACTCGGTGCAGACGCAGCTTTCTGCCACAACCGCGACACGCTGAGCTGCACTATTTTGGGTATTTTTACAAAAAATATACAGACAGAGCCAAACCGAATACAACAATGATTATATGTTTTTGAAAACTTCAAATCATGTTCTTTTAGAAAAAAAATACTATAATCCTGTGCAGTACACGCTTCACTCACCACTGGTTTGAAAAGTGTAGGATAACAGCTATCAGCAAAAACTTTTTCTCCACATAGGTATGGATGAAAAATCAATATGGTCATAACTGTAGTAAACACAATGTGTAGTAAACATATACAAACAATGTATCTTTCACACACACAGCTGTGTGCATGGTCCAAACTTCAGAGTGCTGCTGTCATATATTTAAAGAAAAAAAAGCAAAAACTTCATCATCATTTGGTATGTGCAACTCACCATCGTCACTCACATCCTCTCTGTCTGATTCGGCAAGTTCGGAAAACAGTTCGGAAAAGTTTGGCGAGTTTGAAAAACAGTTCCAGCTTTTCATCTGATCCTTCTTCCATTATTCTTTCAATTACTTCTTGAAATAAGATGTTTCTGCTCGCTACCACTCGCCGATGCTTCGGTGCCGACACCATGATGAACACGGGCGGCTACAGTTATCTCCAGCTATCCCATAATATGAGCAAAAAAGTAGAATTAAACGCGAGATATACACTAAGGAAGAGTACCAGGTTAAAGAGGAAATCCTCAGCTTTCTGTCGATACCAAGATTGTTTCCCTTAGACCGCACAGCTACATTTGAAAATTCGAGTAAAACCGTTGATCGCCTGGCGGGCGACACGTCAGTGCCAAGCACTCAACCCGTTGCCCGCCAGGTGATCGACAAGGCGGCAATGAGTTAGATAGACATCTTTTATCATGGTGTCATTGTTGACAGATTCCATTTCATTACATTCCTGGCAGTTTTTTTAAAATTATGTCATTTCCTTTTCAGTTCAGAATTTTTTTTTCTCGTGTTTTTTTTTTTTTAATATATTGTGAAAATTGGATGGAATGTCTGGTGGAGAAAAGGTGCATAAAAGACAGTTTGTTTCATAAGAATACAAAACTTGAGGACAACTAGAACTTTAATGTCATTTGTAGTTCAATAGAATTAAGATGTCGGAAATGTTTTATTGATTTGATTTATAGCTTCACACATTTCTGGAGTAAATCTGCCCGGGTCTATTCTTTGAGAATTTTTAGTTGCATTGTTCATTAATCAGTTTTATGATGATGTGATGTAAACAAGCAAGTTTCCCTTGGTAGAATAGAAAACAAGTGGAAAACATTGTCCTTTCTTTTGAGTCTACAGTTATAAGAACATGACAACGGCAGTTAATTTCCAGGTTTATTAACTTAAAGTTATATGGTTATTTTGCTCTCGTGCCTTGAATGTTTTCCGGCATAAAGTGCCGACACTTCTCATCAAAGGCAACTAAAACATTTCATAGCCCAAAAATTGTCAAATGAAATCATAAATGATGCTGACAATGACCAAAATGGTGTGTGTTATTAAGAAGACAGTGAAGAAGATAAAGTTGAAGGGATTTAGGTTGACATCAGGTTGGGTGTTCTGCTGTCAAGATTGGCTCATTAAGATTGTCTTTCGAATTCTCTCTCTCTCTCTCTCTCTCTCTCTCTCTCTCTCTCTCTCTCTCTCTCTCTCTCTCTTCTCTCTCTCTTGCTCTCGATTGAGTTCATTAATACGATCGTCTTTGGATTTTTCTTCTCTCTCTCTCTCCTCTCTCTCTCTCTCTCTCTCTCTCTCTTCTCTCTCTCTCTCTCTTTCTCTCTCTCTCTCTCTCACTCTGTTTTTTTTAAACTGATTATTGCTCTCTTTTTTTCTTCAAGTAAAGTATGTTTTAAAATACCTTGAGAGCATTTGGAGTTTGCTGATGACGGTAATGTTGTGTCTGCATCTTTTTTTTTACGGTCAGGATATACTGTTCCCATTTGTGACCTACCATCGGTTCATCTCTTTCTCCCTGTACATCGCGGGCTTTGTGGCCTTCGTCTGCAGCCTGGTGAAGAAGCATTACTTCAAGCAGTTCACTCTGGTGGGTTCTCATTGTGGAACACCTGGCCTGTTCTGTGGTGTGCTGCGATAAAGTGCAGTGAAGATGTCTGATAAGATTGAGATAGATTTGTTTCAAAAGTATTTTTCTTGTGTGTGTTTGTGCATTTGGACAAATACTATGGCAGGTAAAGAAAAACAACAACAGATAAAGCGTATGGGAGTTTGGCAGAATACTTGGTGAATTGCTGTTTGATTAGGGTTTAGTCAGTTATGAAAAGTAAAACTTTTTATTTTTCGGGTATGTGCTCTATGCCAGGTGCTTGATTTTATCATTGGTTTATGTGCACAGTTTGCAAGACTAGCATCATAGGCATTATACTTTTTAGAATCGCTTTTGTGTTGTGTGGCTTTGATGTGTTGTATGACTTTTTCTTTCGGTGAATGAAGACAGATCAGTCATACCAGTTCATACATTCTCTTTTTTTTTTTTTAATCATTTTCGTTTTCTGTATTTGATATCAGTTTATCGCAAGTGATGCTTTTTTATGTCTCATCAGACTAACAACAAATTTGAACTCACCATATTTTGAAACACAGTATTCATTTTTTGTGTGGTCCTATCAAACTGATGTTCACTTTGAGTACATTTTTTCATGTAACTCGTTGCCTACATGTTTTTTCATCCTCTCTCTCTCTCTCTCCTCTCTCTCTCCTCTCTCTCTCTCTCTCTTCCTCTCTCTCTCTCTCTCTCTCTCTCTCTCTCTCTCTCTCTCTCTCTCTCTCTCTCTCTCTTTGTGTCTCTCTTTCCCACTCTCACCTCTCCCCTCCCTCCATCTTGTGTTCGTAGGTTTTTGCCTCGAGACTCATCTTATATGCAGTCAAATACAACCACTGGAAATGTGTATGCTGAAACTTTGGTTGAAATGAAAGCATTGCTTGGTTCCAAACAGCATTGAACCACTAATCCAAAATTTTGATTTGCTTCACTCAGAAAGACAACTTATTCCATTCTCTTTCGGATGATACATACTCTACTGTATGTCTGTCTGTAATCTGAATCGCCCTTATTGTATGAACTCTCTTGCCTTTTTCACAGTTTGGCTACACGCATGTGGTCCTTATGCTGGTTGTCTTCCAGTCTCATCTCATCATACAGAATCTTCTTGAGGGGTTCATTTGGTGAGCCTTTTCTTTTTTTTTTTCTTGTCTGGGGCATGAAGTAACAAAGCCAGGATTTATTGTGGATAATTGTGTGTGTGTGTGCATCTTTATCACTGTCTACCTGGATGTTTTCAGTTATGGGCTTCCTTGTCTGGAACATTGACTAAGTAAAAGGACAGAAAGAATTTTTCTTTTTTTTTTTTTGCATCATGCACTACCATGAAAACTTTTCGCAAGCAATAACCAGTATTTTGCTTGCTCTGATTGGCAAATTTTGTGATTAACATGATGTTACAAACTCAGTGTCACTCGCAGCCATTCAGTGTTTTTTCTGCTTTAATTCAAAAGACTTATATATAATTGTATGTAAAGAAAGGCTTTCATGCTTTATTATTTTGCTGAAAGATAAGAAAAACAATGGTGTACTTTGGGGGCAATGAATGTAGCACCTGCTGTTAACTTATAAAAATTCATGCTTATCTTGTCTTGGTAGTATATCAGCCATATAGCCCACCATACTTATAACCTTCGTGTGCTTCTAAACACACACAGAGTTTCATATATGAGCTAATCAACCCATATGGGGGGGGGGGGGGGGGGGATGAAAAATGTCTTGCATACTGTACAAACATGTTTTATTAGTTTTGAGGCCAACATTCGCTCGTGCATCCCGTCACAAATTGTCCAGTCAAAAGTGATTTTGAGCCCTCAGCTGTGGTTTCTGCGGTTATGGTTTACTTGATAATTTGAATCAAGGAAAAGACTTTAGAAAGGCATGGAGCTGACTGATGGTGAGACTTATTACAACAGACTGTGAGATGGAGTTGATAGGTGGTGAAACGATGATAGCAGACTGTAAGTTGAGTTGATGGGTGGTGTAAGTTGAGTTGATGGGTGGTGACAACTAGGGCAGTGAACTGTTAGATCTGAGAGCATAGATGACGAGGCTTATGACAACAGACTGTAAATGGAGTTGATAGGTGATGCGAATTAGGGCAATGAACTTTGAGATGGGAGCATGTATATGACGAGGATCACGATAAGAGACTGAAATGGAACTGACAGCTGATGAGAACGACAAAGAAAGATTGTGAAATAGAGGTGACTGTGAAACAGAAGTGACTGCTGGTAAGAATGATTGTAACACACTTGTGACACGGAATTGATGGCTGGTTGGGATTATTCAAATAGATATGCAAAGAATTTTTCCCCCTCTTGTTTGCTTGGTTACTGGTTTTTTTTCTGTTTATGCTATTAATGGTGTTATTGTTCCTTTAGACTGTGCCAAAAAGAGCATCTAAACAACTTTGTTTATGCTATTAATGGTGTTATTGTTCCTTTAGACTGTGCCAAAAAGAGCATCTAAACAACTTTCATCATTTTGCAGGGTGTTAGTTCCTGTGTCCATGATAATTTGCAACGACATCATGGCGTATTTGTTTGGATTTTTCTTTGGCAAGACCCCTTTGATTAAGCTGTCTCCCAAAAAGACATGGGAGGGTTTTATTGGTGGAGCCTTTGCGACGATTATCATTGGAGTTGTGGTAAGTGTATACAGTTGTCAGATTTCTCTGTCACTGTGTGTCTGCCTGTCTGTTTCTCTCTCTCTCTCTTCTCTCTCTCTCTCTCTCTCTCTCTCTCTCTCTCTCTCTCTCCTCTCTCTCTCTCTCTTATTTTCATTTTTATTTTTTACTCTTCGTTCTTCTTTCTGTCATTGTGCTTTCTCGGTCTCTCATTCTAAATTCTGTCTCCTTCTCGCTCTCCTCCTCTCTCTCTCTGTCTCTATATCTGTGTCTGTCCATCCCTTCCTCCCTCTCTCTGTCTTTGTATCTCTTTATGTATATCACTGTCTGTCTGTCTGTCTCATTCTCTCTCCATCTCTCTCTTTCTCTCTCGACTATTTTGGTAAGTTTCATATTTTGATGTCTCAGATCCTTGTTTCATGTTGTTTCATTTCATTCTGATCAAGAGCAGTGCTAAATCATAATATGTTTGGAATTTATGTCGTCATTTTGTTTTTTAGAGAGACAGCGAGAGTGAATGATAGTCTCGAATGGTCCAAAACACGAGAAACATGAGAGGAGAGCCCTTGAGGGGTCCCAGCTTGTCAGAGACAAGCCTCAGTGAGGACCCATTACAGTCGGATCCCACATCAGAGAGATGGAACTGGTTTCAGCCTGAAAGATTGATCTAGTTTTATTCTAGTCTGACCCAGATCCTAGATTAGTAAATCTTGATCCCATGATGGATCTGATCAGATATCTGGTCCTGTGGATTGGTGAGCTGATTTGATCCAACCTCAGATCAGCTTTTAACACGGAGATGACTGTTGTGGAACCACTTTGGAACTGATCGTGGATGCAGTTCCAGATGTGATTCCAAATCACTTGGATGGATAGATCTGATCTGATTCAATCCTGATTGATGAATATGATCATTTATCATACCAATTTAAAGCAATACCTGCAGCAGTCTACACATTTCCTCATGCACACATACACACACAAATGTGCGCGTGTGCATATTACACAGATATACACATATACATACACACACGCGTGCGCGCACACACACACGCACGCACGCACGCACGCACGCACGCACGCACACGCACGCACCCCCACACACACACACACACACACACACACACACACACACACACACACACACACACACACACACCTTCCTTCAACCAAGGGATTCCATTTCACCTGCTTATTTAGTAGTAGCGAAGAGAGGCCACGATTCTCTGTACAAGCACGATCAAAATCCTAATTCATATTGCGCATTGAACAAATAGCATCTCACAGCCATAAACATGAGCCAAGTTGCATATCTGTTTGATTTTTCTTTAAGTTTTATCTTCAGGTTAATATCTGCTTTATTTGAGGCATCATTTTCAAAATCAACTTGTGAAGTAAATGACATCATTTTCTTTTTTTTTTCCCGCGTGTGCAGGTTGATACTCCTGCGAACACTCCCAGTAAAGGGAATGGAGTTTTGTGTGTATGACCTTATTTTATCCCGCCGTTAAGGCAGCCATACTCCAACTTCGGGGAATCATGACATCATTAAAACTCAAATGAAAATCTAAAATTGTCCTGATTATTTCGTTAAATCAACCCTTTGAAATTAACGTTGTGCATGTAATTCAGTGCTTGCACCATCCAGTTACATGCCTTTCCTGTAATCAGTGGAGTCGTTACAAGCTGACAGAACAGACCTGAGTATGGCTTTGAAATTAGTAGTGTGGGACTACTGCCTCACAAAAGGCATCTAAGATAAGGCTGCAAAGGAAAAAAAAAAATCCAAAAGAAATGGATGCAGTAACGAGACAATGGACAGAACTGTGTTCCAGCTGTCACACATCATGGTGCAGTTTGACTACTTTGTGTGCCCCGTGACCTACGACGACATCAAGGACCACATCTCCATGGACTGTGAACGCTCTCCAGCCTTCATCCTCACAGAGTACCAGCTTCCTGAGATGATCCACTCACTTTTCACTTTGGTCAGTGCTTGGAAGCAGCCTTCGCTGTCGACAGGGCTGTGAACATTGATTGATGCCTTTGTATTTGTGATGTTGCGAAAGTTAACGACGAATGTTGTGGTCAAAATTTGAGTGAGTGAGAGCTATGATGCGCATTTGACCTTGATGTTTTCAATGGTACAGCAGCTAGAAGGGCATTTAGGAAAGTGAATACCTCTGCCAAACATTTAGGAAAGTGAATACCTCTGCCAAACATTTAGGAAAGTGAATACCTCCGCCAAAGTCTAACGTATCTTGAAATTGTCCTTTGAATTAGTTCTGTTTCATGTGGGGGGAAAAAAAAGAAAAATGTTTTAAATGAAGATTTAAAATTTCAGCGGCAGGATAGCAAACTGCTGTTGCTTATTGCATTAGCGAGCCCTAGTAAGTATGTTAGATTAAACGTAATTTTGGAAGGAAAATTTCCTTTTTAAATGAAGATTTAAGATTTCAAATGCCCCGTTGTCTTTGTAGGTCATCAAAGCATGCACTTGGTTCTCTTTATGGTATTGCCCACATTTTATGCCTGAATACTTTACTAGCACTTTTTTTGTACCAGTTCCAAGATGGTATAAATGTGCATTCAGTCATTCTTCCCGATCATTTCTGCGTTTTAAAGAACAGCATGTCTGTGACCAAGCATGAGCTGAGCACAGCATTCTGCATGCCCCACAGTTGTGACCTTGGCACTGCACAGTCCTTCCAGCCCTGCTGTCACCCAGTCTCTCTGGAAAACAAACATCTTCAGGACTGAGCAAAAATGAGGAAACAGCTAACTGGATGCACAGCAAGTTTTGGATGAGGGGTAAACACAGACATAGCCGATTATAATAGACAAGGAATGGAATTTTCCTTGTCCCATGCCCGCTGTGTTCCTTCAGGAAGTGATGATATACATGTTTGGGGAGTTGTACAGGTACACATTGTAGGAATACTGCAGGTGTATCCCTTCAGGAAGTGTGTGTGTGTGGGGGGGGGAGGGGGGGGGGGAGAAGTTGTGCAGGTGTATTCCTTCAGGAATTAAGGGGGAGTATGTGCAGGTGTATCCCTTCCGGAAGAGGGGGAGGGGGGTTGTGCAGATGTATTCCTTCAGGAAGTAGGGGGGAGTTTGTACAAGTGTATCCCTTCAGGAAGAGGGGGAGGGGGGTTATGCAGGTGTATTCCTTCAGGAAGTAGGCTCAAGTTTGTGCAGGTGTATTCCTTCAGGAAGAGGGGGAGGGGGGTGGGGTTGTGCAGATGTATTCCTTCAGGAAGTTGGGGGGAGTTTGTATAGGTGTATCCCTTCAGGAGAGGGGGGGGGGTTATGCAGGTGTATTCCTTCAGGAAGTAGGGTCAAGTTTGTGCAGGTGTATCCCTTCAGGAAGAGGGGGAGGGGGGTGGGGTTGTGCAGGTGTGTTCCTTCAGGAAGTAGGGGGGAGTTTGTGCAGGTGTATCCCTTCAGAAAGGGGGGGGGGGGGGGTGGTGGTTACAGGTATATTTCTTCAGGAAGTACGGGGAGTTTGTGCAGGTGTATCCCTTCAGGAAGAGGGGGAGGGGGGTTGTGCAGGTGTATTCCTTCATGAAGTAGGGGGAGTTTGTGCAGGTGTATTCCTTCAGGAAGAGGGGGGTTGTGCAGGTGTATTCCTTCATGAAGTAGGGGGAGTTTGTGCAGGTGTATTCCTTCAGGAAGAGGGGGGTTGTGCAGGTGTATTCCTTCAGGAAGTAGGAGGGAGTTTGTGCAGGTGTATTCCTTCAGGAAGAGGGGGGTTGTGCAGGTGTATTCCTTCAGGAAGTGATGATATATGTGTTTTGGGGGGTTGTGCAGATGGGTCTTCCTGGAACGCTGCAGATGTATCCCTTTGTGCTGCACTCCATCTCCATGTCCATCTTTGCTTCTTTCCTGGGACCCTTCGGCGGCTTTTTTGCCAGCGGATTGAAGCGGGCATACAAAATCAAGGTTAGCCTATTTTTCATCTCACATCAGTCTTTTTTGTCTTGCTTAGCTGTTATGGGTTTAGAGTAAGCCAAGATGTGTTTTGTGGTGCGCTGTAAGTGTGCCTGCCTGTTTTTATGGGACTGGAATAGTTCCAAAGATTCATATGTCTGACAGTCCTGAGAATGTCTTTATGATTGACATGGCTGTATGTCCAAGATTGTATGTTTTATAATCCTGAGAATGTCTTTATGAGCGACATGGATGTATGTCCAAGATTGTGTGTTTTATAACCTGAGAATGTTTTCATGATTGACATGGATGTATGCTCTGCATACAGCTGACCACAACATCCCAAGGGGTTTGAATGTACCCAAGAAGTCTTTTGAATTCAGTTTCTATTCCTGTTGTCACATTGTTTCGGAGATGATGTTAGTAACTGAAATATCTGGATATGAGTGGAGATATAAAGTAAGGAGATGACCAACCACTGTGGTACTGTGGTTGGCATCATGGATTTGGGGCTCGAGATTCTGGGTTCAAGTTCCTTTTAGAAGCACTTATTTGTTTGATCTTTTTTATGTTGTTGCTGTTGGTGTTGTTGCCAAGCTGGCATATTTTCAAACTTGTTGAGTTTGCTATAGGCTTACACAGGAAGACTGGAACCACACAGTTTGTTTAAAATTCCTGACCAACACACAAGGGTGTGTGTGTGTCTCTCATCCGGTTGACACCAGATATATTGTGAAAGGAGGAGCAGAGTACAGCCCTGTCGTGTAATGTCCATATCCTTCAAGGCTGTCTGTAAGAGTGCCTGTATTTTGTCGTCAGATTAATTCCAGATATATTACAGAAAGAAGTGAAATGTATGGCTGCATTGAAATAAAAAATTGTCTTTGTAGCAGTATGATTTCATCAAACCAAAATTTCTCTATGTAGCAGTATGATTTCATCAAACCAAAATTTTTCTATGTAGCAGTATGATTTCATCAAACCAAAATTTGTCTATATAGCAGTATGATTTCATCAAACCAAAACCTCTATGAAGCAGTATGATTTCATCAAACCAAAATTTCTCTATGTAGCAGTATGATTTCATCAAACCAAGATTTCTCTATGTAGCAGTATGATTTCATCAAACTAAAATTTCCCTGTGTAGCAGTATGATTTTTCACTGTTTTGTAGATCTTTATTAGAGTACATAAAGGTACAGCCCTACCATTTCCACCATAGTCTTCTTCCTCTCCCTCCCCATCACATTCCCCCTCTTGACCTTACCTCCACCCTTGCCAGCCCTCTATCCTTTCCTTTCTGTTCTCTCTCCCACTGACCTTACCTCCGCCATTCCCCTCCCTCCTCAAAAAAAAAAAAAAAAAGAACCATGCTGTGTGGTACTTTATTGGTGCTGCTGTTCAGGACTTTGGGGACACAATCCCAGGCCATCGGTGGTATCGTGGACCGCTTTGACTGCCAGTTCCTGATGGCCAGCTTTGTCCATGTCTACAACTCCAGCTTCATCAAGTAAGTGCCTTGTGCATGTCTACAACTCCAGCTTCATCAAGTAAGTGCCTTGTGCATGTCTACAACTCCAGCTTCATCAAGTAAGTGCTTTGTCCATGTCTACAACTCCAGCTTCATCAAGTAAGTGCTTCGTCCATGTCTACAACTCCAGCTTCATCAAGTAAGTGCCTTGATTAAGCAAGTGCTTCGTCCATGTCTACAACTCCAGCTTTATCAAGTAAGTGCCTTGATTAAGCAAGTGCTTTGTCCATGTCTACAACTCCAGCTTCATCAAGTAAGTGCTTCGTCCATGTCTACAACTTCAGCTTCATCAAGTAAGTGCCTTGATTAAGCAAGTGCTTCGTCCATGTCTACAACTCCAGCTTTATCAAGTAAGTGCCTTGATTAAGCAAGTGCTTTGTCCATGTCTACAACTCCAGCTTCATCAAGTAAGTGCTTCGTCCATGTCTACAACTCCAGCTTCATCAAGTAACTGCCTTGATTAAGCAAGTGCTTCGTCCATGTCTACAACTCCAGCTTTATCAAGTAAGTGCCTTGATTAAGCAAGTGCTTTGTCCATGTCTACAACTCCAGCTTCATCAAGTAAGTGCTTTGTCCATGTCTGCAACTCCAGCTTCATCAAGTAAGTGCCTTGATTAAGCAAGTGCTTTGTCCATGTCTACAACTCCAGCTTTATCAAGTAAGTGCCTTGTGCATGTCTACAACTCCAGCTTCATCAAGTAAGTGCTTTGTCCATGTCTACAACTCCAGCTTTATCAAGTAAGTGCTTCGTCCATGTCTACAACTCCAGCTTTATCAAGTAAGTGCCTTGTGCATGTCTACAACTCCAGCTTCATCAAGTAAGTGCTTTGTCCATGTCTACAACTCCAGCTTTATCAAGTAAGTGCTTCGTCCATGTATACAACTCCAGCTTCATCAAGTAAGTGCCTTGTGCATGTCTACAACTCCAGCTTCATCAAGTAAGTGCCTTGTGCATTCTACAACTCCAGCTTCATCAAGTAAGTGCCTTGTGCATGTCTACAACTCCAGCTTCATCAAGTAAGTGCCTTGTCCATGTCTACAACTCCAGCTTCATCAAGTAAGTGCCTTGTGCATGTCTACAACTCCAGCTTCATCAAGTAAGTGCCTTGTCCATGTCTACAACTCCAGCTTCATCAAGTAAGTGCCTTGTCCATGTCTACAATCCACTTTCCCAAAGCTTACATTCTAAGTAAGTGCCTTGATTAAGTAAGTGCTTTGTCCATGTCTACAACTCCAGCTTCATCAAGTAAGTGCCTTGTCCATGTCTACAACTCCAGCTTTATCAAGTAAGTACCTTGATTAAGCAAGTGCTTCGTCCATGTCTACAACTCCAGCTTTATCAAGTAAGTGCCTTGTGCATGTCTACAACTCCAGCTTTATCAAGTAAGTGCCTTGATTAAGCAAGTGCTTCATCCATGACTACAACTCCAGCTTTATCAAGTAAGTGCCTTGATTAAGCAAGTGCTTTGTCCATGTCTACAACTCCAGCTTTATCAAGTAAGTGCCTTGATTAAGCAAGTGCTTCGTCCATGTCTACAACTCCAGCTTTATCAAGTAAGTGCCTTGATTAAGCAAGTGCTTTGTCCATGTCTACAACTCCAGCTTTATCAAGTAAGTGCCTTGATTAAGCAAGTGCTTCATCCATGTCTACAACTCCAGCTTTATCAAGTAAGTGCCTTGCCCATGTCTACAACTCCAGCTTTATCAAGTAAGTGCTTTGTCCATGTCTACAACTCCAGCTTTATCAAGTAAGTGCTTCGTCCATGTCTACAACTCCAGTTTTATCAAGTAAGTGCTTTGTCCATGTCTACAACTCCAGCTTTATCAAGTAAGTGCCTTGTCCATGTCTACAACTCCAGTTTTATCAAGTAAGTGCTTCGTCCATGTCTACAACTCCAGTTTTATCAAGTAAGTGCTTCGTCCATGTCTACAACTCCAGCTTTATCAAGTAAGTGCTTCGTCCATGTCTACAACTCCAGTTTTATCAAGTAAGTGCTTTGTCCATGTCTACAACTCCAGCTTTATCAAGTAAGTGCCTTGTCCATGTTACAACTCCAGCTTTATCAAGTAAGTGCTTTGTCCATGTCTACAACTCCAGCTTTATCAAGTAAGTGCTTTGCCCATGTCTACAACTCCAGCTTTATCAAGTAAGTGCTTTGTACATGTCTACAACTCCAGTTTTATTAAGTAGTGCTTTGATTAAGTAAGTGCTTCGTCCATGTCTACAACTCCAGCTTTATCAAGTAAGTGCTTTGATTAAGTAAGTGCTTCGTCCATGTCTACAACTCCAGCTTTATCAAGTAAGTGCTTTGATTAAGTAAGTGCTTCGTCCATGTCTACATTTTCGTAGGAGAACTTTGTCCACATATACGACGACTCCAGCTGGATCAAGTGCTCTGTCCACGTCCGCAGTTTAAGCTTTACCGTGTAAGTGCTTTATTGATGAGTACTGTTTCAGCTTTATCAAGTAGGTGCTTTGTTCTGGTTTACAAGGCAAGTTTCCTCAAGTGAATATTTTCTGAGTCTCCGAGTCCTGCTTTATGTAGCGAGTGCTTTTTTTTTCCACAACCGCAAGTCCATCAAATGCTTTTCTCATGTCCACAACTCCCAGCTTTTTCAAGCAAGTGTTTTTCTCATGGTCCCAACTGCAGTATTTTCAATCAACTGTTTAACCATGTCTTATAGTCCATCTCTGTTATTAACTGTCTACTTTCACTATCAAGTGAATGTTTTGTTCATGTCTGCAGTTTCATCTTTATTTACCCATTCAGCCCTCATGAATTTGCAGCCAGGGCAGCCTCTCTGTCTGTCCAGTGTCATATGATCTGCATAAATGGAAGGGGCACTTAATGTTAACTGTACTGACCTTAAAACTATTTTATGGAGAGGCTAACTATGTCATAGGGCTCTTGCAAAATAATCGTAAATCAGCAAGTCAAAATTTCATGTAAAAGGATGCACTTGCGCATTTTTCTTTTATGCTTTGACAAACTCGGTTATTATTTTGTTCTTTCAGTTATTTCCTTTCTGGAATGTAAGCATGCAAAACACACTGTTTGTTCGAATTCCTTTAAAAAAGAAAAGAACAAAAATTAGCATACTTATGAGGAAGGAAGTTCTATGCAAGTTGCTTCCCTTTCCAAGCAGTTGAATGAGTATTTATGAGGTGAGAAACAGTTTTGAGTAAACAGACAACTTCACCTGAATGCTGTTCAGGCACAGGCTGAGAGTGACGTTAAGTGCTAAGTGGTGCCTGTACAGTATTTGGGCATAGGGTTGAATAAATCAAACAAGTGCTTTGTGCATATCTACAACTCCAGCTTTATGAAATGAGTGCTTTGTGTATAGCTGCAGCTTGAGTTTTATCAATGAGAGCTTTAGCCATATGAACAAGTCTAGCATTATCAAGTGAGTGCTTTGTTGATATGTACGACTATTTTTATGAAGAAAGGGCTTTGTGGCAGTTATTATCTGGTGGATGTTTTTTTCCATGTTGACAATTTCAGCTTTATAAAATGAGTATTTATCCTTGTCTACATTTCAAGCTTTATTAAATGTGTGCTCTTGTCCATCTCTACAACTTGAACTTATGATGAAATTAGTGATTTATTTCTCCACATAGAAAGTGCCCTATCCATGTCTACAACTTCAGCTTTTCCATCTCTACAACTTGAACTTATGATGAAATTAGTGATTTATTTCTCCACATATGAAAGTGCCCTATCCATGTCTACAACTTCAGCTTTTCCATCTCTACAACTTGAACTTATGATGAAATTAGTGATTTTATTTCTCCACATATGAAAGTGCCCTATCCATGTCTACAACTTCAGCTTTATCAAGTGAGAGACTTTTCTACTGTAACAACTCCAGCTTTATCAAGTGAATGCGTTTCTTATGTGTCCCAAATCTAGGATTTATCAAGTGAGTGCTGTAATCTTTGCTATAAACCCAGCTTTATGAAATGTGTGCATTTTCTATATCAACATAGAGTACAACATTACCACATGATTGCCAGGGAATGACAGTGTTCTCCAGTGAGAAGCATGTAGTCCTTGCACTTTCTACTTGGCTGGCAGACCTTTGGCTTTTACACTCATTGGTGTTGCTTTATAATTCAATAACTTTTTTTTTTCCCTTTTTTTTTTTTCGCGTACGCAGACTGATACTCCTGCGGACACTCACTGTATAGACAGACAAGGATTAATCCCATCTACCCAACAAAGGGAGTGGAGTTTTGTGTGTATGACCGTTTTTTTTTATTAAGGCAGCCATACTCCAACTTCGGGGAAATTCATTAACTTTAAGAACAGCAGTATTGGATGTTGATCTGATCTGCAGTGTGCTGTGTTGCAGAATGCCCAAGACCGGGAAGATCCTGCAGAGCATCCTCATGCTGCCGGCGGAAGACCAGGTACGCCTCTTCCACATGCTGCAGGCCAAACTGGCAGCCGCCGGAGCGGTCCTCAACAACACTCTCACGTGACACTTCAGGGACCAGCTTCATGCACATCGTTGACGGATTTGTCCGGAGTTGAACAATTATATGTTTGTGCTTGCTGTGCGTTTTACCTTTTGTTGCTGGCCATTGCTTCTTTTTAATTCATGCATTTGGAATTTGATGGTTTCATTGGTTTGTTGGAAGTAGTATCCGTCTGCTCATGTTTGTTTTGCGTTGCATGAAAGTTTCTTGTGTTGATGAAACATTCGAAAAAAATTTTATGGTAAGAAAAATTCTCACAAGGGTACTTATATGCGCTTACATTTATGGTTGCCCTTTTTAGTTTCCTTGAAAGCTCATTTTGATGATGCAGTCATCTCAGACAGTGTTGTTATCCAGTAAAATGACCTCTTTGGTATTATGGTCGCTCGTTTTGCTAATACAATCATCTTCAGACTGTGTTTTATCCGTTAAAGTGAATTGTAGGCTTTGTTGTGAAATAATGAAAAATACAGTGTTTTATTTCTCAAATCCAAAACCAAATCCGCTTCCATTAAAGCTTTTATTTTTGTGCTTGATTTTGTAAAAATCAACAGGTGTGACCACTCATGTGAATGAGCACTCACTCTGATTCCTGACATGTTGAAAGTAGGTGAAAAGTGTCAAGTTAACATGGAGGTCTTGGCTGTCTGATGATGTATGGATTAACAGATTAGTAGATCATTCTCAGCAACACGATTTACTGCTGCTGATGTGTGTACTTAACAGATCATTAGATCTTTTCCATCAACATGCTTCATGACTGCTGATGTGTGGATTAGCAGATCAAACTCGGCAACACGATTTGCTGCTGCCTAAGTGTAGCGATAACAGCTTTTGGGATCATCCTCGGGAACATGATCCAGTGCTGCTGATATATTGACTTCACAGGTCAGTCTATTGTCCCCATTCATTTTCTCATAAGTTTTGCAATATTTTTGTTGAAAGCCAACCTGACTTACCAATTTGAAGAAAATTAGACTATATGTAGAATTCTTTTCACGTGTAAGATTGATATCTTGTGTAATGTGTAGGAATGACAGGAATGTAAGCCAGATGGTGGTTCAGGGGTAAACATGCACAAAAACAGCTCACTCAGGACTTCTTGGTTGAGACCACAACACACACACACACACATATATATATATACACACATACACATGTTCCACACACACACCACACACACACACACACCACACAACACACACACACACACACACACACACACACACACACACACCATACACACACACACACACACACACACACACACACACACACACACACACACACACACACACACACACACACACACACACACACACACACACACACACACACACACACACACTCACACACACACACACACACACATACACATCAAATATTGACAGCCACTTACATTCTTTTTATCCCAGTTCTGTACGGCTGTGGAACTCACTGCTGGGTGCCATCAAGATTGCCACAAATGCAATCTCATTTAAAAAACAAATTGATTCGACAGTTTTGAGAACCTGCATATTGACGATTTTTCTATTTTTACTTCCCCAGATATTTTACTATTACCTGGGCCTGAATTTGGCCATTGCTTTTAACTTCTTGAATATCGAGTGCGACCCCTTGTTGCCAAATTTGCTCCAGGGGCCAACAGTCTGAGTCGCACTGTTTTATGTTATTTTATTTTACTTTTTAACATGCGCGCTGGTGACCTACTCGTTTTTGAGTGAACCAGTATTTTAGGAAGAAGAGAAGACACAAACCTTTCCTCCTATTTAAAAAATCAAGAAGGCTGTAAAGCCGAAAAAAGGAAAGAAACCTCTCCTGCTGTCTGGAAGTTGATGAGAGCGTCCTTGCTCAGCAATGCAGCTCGTCATGTTATGGCACTCCAGTGAAGTCTTGAGTGAAGGAAACACTACTAATGGGCGACAAATTTCTCGGACCCCTTTGCCCTCCTGCTACCATGCACTGGCCCGATCTCAAGTCAGCTTTGGAAGCTGTAAAGTCCATGTCTGCCAGAGGACCAGTGTTTTACACTGTGTGATCCTGGGATACGTGGACTGATTGTCAGCAAGTCGTGTTGTCTTGGACTAATGCAGGCCCAATTGTAAGTATTTGTGTCTGTGTTAGTGTTATAATCCTAGTTTGGTCCACAACGAATGAACACTCAGTGTCCTGAGGCTGTTTGAACCTTGTCTGATGTAGGACCAGTGATGAGTGTTTAAAGCTGTGTAATCCTGAACTGGTGCAGGATTAGTCATTTTTGTCTCAAACTGTATAATCCTGAACTGATACAGGACCACTGTCAATTCCATGTTTAAAGCTGTATAATCCTGAACTGATCGCAGGACCACTGTCAATACCATATTTAAAGCTGTATAATCCTGAACTGATGCAGGGCCACTGTCAATTCCATGTTTAATGCTGTATAATCCTGAACTGATGCAGGACCACTATCAATTCCATGTTTAAAGCTGTATAATCCTGAACTGATGCAGGACCACTGTCAATACCATGTTTAAAGCTGTATAATCCTGAACTGATGCAGGACACTGTCAATTCCATGTTTAAAGCTGTATAATCCTGAACTGATTCAGGACCACTGTCAGTTCCATGGTTAAAGCTGTTATCCTGAACTGATACAGGACCACTGTCAATTCCATGTTTAAAGCTGTATAATCCTGAACTGATACAGGACCACTGTCAATTCCATGTTTAATGCTGTATAATCCTGAACTGATACAGGACCACTGTCAATTCCATGTTTAATGCTGTATAATCCTGAACTGATACAGGACCACTGTCAATTCCATGTTTAAAGCTGTATAATCCTGAACTGATGCAGGACCACTGTCAGTTCCATGTTTAATGCTGTATAATCCTGAAGTGATGCGGGACCAGTGATTATTTTTTCAATTTTGGACTGATGCAGGACCTTATCAGCGTCTGAAGCTGTATAATCATGTGTTCTGCTGTTTGTTAGCCTTGTTATCCAGGTCCATGGAAAACAGTTTGTTACAGTTTAACTCCAACAGTTGAATTACCATATATATATATTAGTCGGTGGCATTAATGAACTCCTGACAGAAAATGTGTGTAGCATTTAGAGGTGATGGATCTGGAGCCATGTCGAGTTGCATTGACTTTCTTTGTAATGATTTGAAGTTGCAGTCTTGTGGATGAGGTGATGCATTGGTGTTTGCTCCAGGTCTCTGAGTGTATATAGGGGCGATTCATTCCCCCCCCCCTCTCCCCCTCCGATTTCTTTTAAAAGTTGTTGATCGAAACCTTGCCACATTTTATCATCTACATGTGTTGATTGGGTTGACATGTTTTCTGTAATCCTGTTTTTCTTGTGTTAATGAAATATTTTTTGGTGTCGGTGATGAGAGAGATTCTCATTGGGGTACTTTTTATTTTTTTGTTAATTGGTGCCACCGTTTTACTGACTGCTGAGCTATCCATGTGTGTATATATAATAAATATTTCACTTTGAATTTTAAGTTCTCTCAGGTAATGTCATCTTTCATTGATTTGTTGCTGTCGCATTTAAACATTGAAAGACATGATAACCTGATTGTCAGTTCAACATTATCTGTTGTTCATTGAATCATTCTTGTATAGCGTTTTGTACAGAACAAATACAGTAATGTTTTTGTCATTAAACTCTGAAGATGCATGCATGGCAAAAGTATTTCTCCTGTGATATTGCTGCCAGTTTTGAAAATATGAAAGACAGAACAGTAACGATCAGTAGAAAAGCAACATCAGAGCCAAAATAGTCACCTATTTACAGAATGAATTAAAAAAAAGTTAGTCCATGGAGTGTTTGAGACAGGGTTTTTTCTGCGTACTCTTCACCATTCAGCTTTGAAGGACAAAATTATAAGCCAAAGGTGTAGAGAGTCGTTCACATGGAAGGAACTTGGAAGGAACTTGGTACATGCATGTGTACGATTATAAACTCAATACATTGATCAGATCATGAGTGTGTTCTTGATATAATAACAGCTTGTGCATGTGTTGTAAATTTAATCAGTGTTACTTTGTTTTGTTTGTGTGACCATAACTTTTTGTTGACCAATGTGATCCCTGTGCGGTTTTTATCAGTGAATACTGGTACAAAGGAATAATTTCTGTGGCATTGGTGGTACTTAAACTTTTTTATATTTTTTAAAGACAGTAGCCTTTAGAGAGATTTGAATTGATTCATTTACAGAATATGATTCTTGTAAACATGGATAATTACTGTTAATCAGTAGACTTACACAACACACACACATACACGCACACACACACACATACACACACACACACACACACACACACACACACACACACACATCTGCGTTCACTCTTATGTCATGACTTTGTAGCTATTGTTCATTCCTGACAATCATTTGACCACATTTGTCAGCTTACAACCTCTTCATTCCTGATAGTTTCAAACCTTGGGTCATTCCTATCAGTTTCTTACTCTCGTCCATTCCTGTCAGTTTGAAACACTTTATGAATTCCTGACTTAAACCGTCGTTCATTCCTGTCAGTTTGAAACACCTTATTAATTCCTGACTTAAACCGTCGTTCATTCCTGTCAGTTTGAAACACCTTATGAATTCCTGACTTAAACCGTCGTTCATTCCTGTCAGTTTGAAACACCTTATGAATTCCTGACTTAAACCGTCGTTCATTCCTGTCAGTTTGAAACACCTTATTAATTCCTGACTTAAACCGTCGTTCATTCCTGTTAGTTTGAAACACCTTATGAATTCCTGACTTAAACCGTCGTTCATTCCTGTCAGTTTGAAACACCTTATTAATTCCTGACTTAAACCGTTGTTCATTCCTGTCAGTTATGAACTATTGTTCAACTCTGTCAGTGTCTGACTTGTTCATTTGTGTGTGTGTGTGTGTGTGTTTAACGCTTACTAAGTCCTGTCAATTTCTGATTCTGGAGTTCGTTTCGGTCAGTCTGTAGCACCTGGTCATCCCAGTTAGAAATCGTCGTTCACTCCTGTCACTTTCTGACCATTACACAATCTTCGTGATTAATATCTAGATCTGGTTCATTCCTGTGAAGATACCGGCTGTTGTTGATTCCATTGGGTTTCTGACCCGTATTTGTTCATGAGAAAATCAGATTTTTATCTTTGCACTTGTGTTCCAGGTGGAAGACTTCCAGTCATGTGTCCTGTGCTGTTAGCTGGTGTGTGTCTAGTCATAGTGTGTAAAATGATTCATGTACCATGTACTGATTCTCTGTGTGTTAACCTTTAAACTACAACTTCCCTTTGCATGAATCATTTGCAACAGCAATGAAAGTGCAACCTTATTCAACAACTGGTGACTGAGCTAAAAGTGTGCTTTTGAAAATCAAGTGCTTATTGTTTTTTTAACTTCTCAAATTTTTATTTTTTTTTTAACATCTCAAATTGTAGATCAAAATTACACCACATTTTTAGAGCAGAATCTACTGTTAGATGCAGTTTGCAATTAGTGTGTCTGTTCTTGTGATTGTAACCCACCATCATGGCCTTTACCTTCGTTCTGTAAATTGGGAATCCATCTGTATTTTCAAAGCCAGCCCCCCACTTCTTACTTGTTTCACAGACATTGCCACTGAAGTTTAAAATCAGTACAAGCACACTTGTAAAGTCCAAACAGCACATGGGCAGCTAAATTGTCTGCAGTCATGTTCAATGGACAGCCACCTGTCATTGTTGCTCGCAGTCCCTTCAACATGGGCTGAAAAATATTTATTTAGAGCTAAAGTGAAGCGCTGTGCAAATGGCAAAGCAACAGCCACTGTCCTCAAATGGTATGTCTTAATGCTTAAAGCTTCCCAAATTCCTTATATGAATAGGAGATGTAGGATCGACCTTGATGAGCTGATTCGGGCAGATTGATAGTTAATTGAAGTATGGCAGATTAGTAGAATAGGGCAACCAGTAGTTAACAGGTAAAGGAATCATTTCAAGAATAATATTCATGAGAGATGTTTGTGTGAATGAATTGATATTTGATGTTAAGGAATGATACCAAAGAGAGAAGATTGTTGAGACTTGTACACACTCATGCAGACTGATTGTTTGTGTTAAGGAATGGTTTCAAGATCAAAAGGTGGACAGATGAGTGAACACACATGGATTGAATCTGTGTAAAGGAAAGATTTCAAGAACAGACAGTTGGAGAAGTGTGTGCACAGACATGGATCAATTTACTGTGTTCAGACATGATAACAACTCAGCATGCTCTCTCACACACGCACGTATGCATGTACACACGCACACACGCAAGTTTTCACTAGAAACATGAATCGGGCTTTCATGCACAATCTGTAATGCAGTTGGTTCTTCTAATGCTGTTTGGCCTAAGACCAGTGTAGGTTTGTGGAGGACTGCAGAGACTTCGAGCTGTGCTAGCAGACTCTGTGCTGCAGGGTTGATTTCTGTCCATGCTGTAAACAGGCTTTATTGGTGTCTGACCCACACAAGCAGTGGAAGGAAGAACCCAGCTTAACTGGGGTTCTTTTTTTTAAGATTTGTTCTGATTTGTGTTGTTTGGAGAATGTGTGTGAGATGACTTGAAGATTTAGCTGTTTGTAATATCTGCAAAGCTTTCATATGTGTTTTTGTGTCTCCCCACATCCCCCCCCCCCCCCCCCCCTCCCCATTCAGTCTTCTTGTACAGTGTTGAATGCGTTAGGGTCTCTTGCTTGTTACATGCCACACTGACCTATTTACAGTAGTGATGCTAAGTTTCTTAGAAAAGGGAAGCAGACCTGCCTGTTTCGAATAATTCACAGTGTGTGTTCCTTTTGATCCTGAGGTTGAGAAATGGAACCCTCAAAGAGACTTCCAGTATGCAAGAAAATTTTGCAACCCAAGCATATCAAAGAAATACTGCTGATGAAATGGGGACAGGAAATAA
The DNA here is from genome assembly GCA_018398815.1 of Conus ventricosus. NCBI lineage: Eukaryota > Metazoa > Mollusca > Gastropoda > Neogastropoda > Conidae > Conus > Conus ventricosus. Next base: position 101,025,612 of record CM031596.1, read on the forward strand.
ATATAAATATAAAGATTCAGATGTATATTGTGAAATCAGAAGCAGGTGGGGAGGGGGGTGGGGGGCATTTTAATATACGTCTCTCTTATATTCTCTGTTATTGTCTTTGACGCATGGTCCATTCAAAATTGTTGTTTTTGCAAGAAAACTGACTTTTAGCAGATTGTACTGAAGCTGTGAAAGCTGCTGGTTGAACCTACTTACCATGTGGCTGATCAGTATGATATGGCGTGCCTCTGGAAAGAGATGCTGTTGATCAGTATGACCTCTGGAGAGAGATAGGGTTAATCATGATAACCTATGTTACTGTACAGAGAGATGTGACTGAGCAGTTTGACATCTGGCGAGGCATGTGACTGACTTATCAGTTTAACATGTTCTGTAGTTCTGAAGAGTTGTTGCAGATCAAAATATGCTGCTGAGGAAAAATGTAGCTGATCAGTTCTGTTTATTTCTCATACCATTTGCCTCTGGAAGGAGAGCGAACAGATCATTTCTCAGGCTGCAAGCCTTACAGAATAAACCAGAATCTGGAGGAACAGAAAAACTGTTTTGGTTATCTCCACATCAGTAAGATTGTGTTCATACATTTTCAGGATCAGCAAGATTTTGCTTCCGTCATGTTCAGTTTCTAGCCATTCGGAAAAAAAAATAGAACTCTGTTGATTATCTTTATTTTGAGGTATCCGATATTATGTGATCATGATAACTAAATGCTGTTTAGTCAGGAAGTTGGAACAGTTTCAAAAACATGACTTTTTGTCAAACCGTGGGTTTGCCATGTTAACGGCAGTGCCTTGCAGAGACAAAGTAGAAAATGGAGGAAGAAAAAAGATGAAATAACTGAGACCAAACAAAAAAAAGTCAATTTGGGGAAATAAATGGACAAAAACCACGAGCAAATAGCTGCAAATCAGGATGGCTGGATGTAGTTGATGGCAGTGGACTGGCACACATACTTTGATGCCAGAAGGGCAACATCACCCATGCGTGGTATTGTTTGCCACGTAATCAAACTTCAAAGCTAGCGCTGCTCCAGCAGACTGGCCTAGCAAATGCCCAGTACCTAGGAAAGCCTGTGCTGTGATCATCAACAGCCCTAAGCTGCAGGAGGCCACCGCAGCTTGTATCGGCACAAAACAAAGCGCGATCAAATTAACGAAATTAAGAATGTTCTATTTTTTTCTTTACACCGTTTACCTCGTGCTCATGACTTGTCATGCCATTATTCAATGGATGCTCTTTTTGTCATATTTTATACCTTTGAATATTTACAACTGGTTAAAAAAAAGAAAGTGTTTACAAAGTTTTATGGCGTTCACCTAACGTTGACTGTTGCCATGCGCAAGGACTCTTTACTGTATGTACCATTTAAACATTGTTTTGTTTGTGAGTTAAGAGTTACAGTTCATAGTTTGTTGCCAGAAAAAAGTATCCGGTTCATGAGTTTTGAAGATGAGGAATCAGATAAGGGATTCCTCCCCACTCGCTTCCTTGATTTTTTTCCTCTTTTATTCCACATTTCACGTGCCTTTGGTTAGATATGGAATATCAGTTTGACCTGTCGTTTGCCGCAAGAGAGAGATGTCATTTGTCTGTATGTCATTGGCTTCAGCAAGGAGAAGCAGATAATTTGTTTTATTCCATATTTCTTGTGTGCCTGGAGAGAAATGTGGAATATGAACTTGCCTTTTAGCTCTGGAGATTTTTTTTTTTTCCATTTGTCGCTGAAGAGAGAAGTAGCTTGTCAATTTGTCTGGCCTTCTGCATCTGTAGCGAATTCTTTGAAATGTGAGTGGTCAAACTGACAGGTCATGGTGATTTGGTTAGAGGTGTGCCTAATTAGTGGACATGTGCCTCTTAATTGATGTATGACTGTTCAGTTGGAGATATTATGTGCCTCTGGAGAGAGATGTGGGTGGTTAATCTAATATGCCTTTTTTTTTCTCCAGAGATGTGTGTGGTCAATTTGACAAGTCATGCATGTCTGGAGAGTGACCTAGATGATCAGTTGACGTCTTGTGCTTCTGAAAATATGCCACCAGTGTTGGAACTGACCATGAAGGCTTTCCGTATGTGGTTCATGTTATATAGGTTATGCAGCTCATTTTATGCAGAAGGGGTGGAATGTTCTTTCTTTACTACAGTGCCATTACTTTGTTATGTCAGAGGGGACACAATTTGTCATCCGCCTTTCTCTAAGCATGCACCGCAGACTCTGTGGTTTGTTTTGGTGTGTTGTCAGGGATATTCCCAGTTGGATTGCAGCACATCTTCATCTTCGACTCATGAAATGAAGATGGAAACTGGATCGGAATGTGTGTTGTCCCCGTTAACACACAATGTTGGTATCATTGTTCTGCTGATTATGGCATTTGGGGCCCGACAGCTTTGGTAGTAACTGCTTCTGGTTAAGGTTCTGTTCCACGCATGGATGTTGTTGCTTTGCTGAGTGTTTGAAGTTAAGGATAATTTCAGTTTTCTGCTGGGTTGCTGGTATTTACAAGTTGTGTAGTGTCATCCTTTCCATTATGTGTTTTGGGAGCTTTTCTTTGTTTTTTTTGTTTTGTTTTTTTTGTGTCAGAGAATGAGGTTTTCCAAGAACCTTCTATCACACTTCCCTCCCCTCCCCTTCACTCCTTCCCACCCCCACCCCCGCTCTGTCTGTCTGTCTGTCTCTCTCTCTCCCTCTGTCTTGTTTCTTTCTGTCCAACATTTCATCTCCACCTTTCCATTATTTCTGTTCATGGGGCTGTATGATCTCTGTTGATCTCCATGTGTACATATGTGTAATATTTAACAATATGGAATTTTATGTAGATTTGTTGAGAATTTTGTGTATGAACACGAACGACTGAAAGAGTGGTGTCAGTTCACATTTGCTGAGTTTTGATTTGTGATTTCTGTACCCCCAAAATCAGTTTTACTGCACATTGTTGACTTTTTGTTTTAGAGCTGCCTGGACATTGCACACAAAACATAGCTGCCAACTGTTACGGGAAAACCGGGACATATCGTTTTTTTTTTAATTTGTCCCTATTTTCGTTGTTTGCAGAAAAAATTCCGGTTTACGAGTTTTCAACAAAAAAAAAAAAAAAGTCCAAAATTAAATAAAAGAACGTTTGGCAACTGGTCCGACTGAACAGAAATCGTAAACTCGGAAGTCAGCATGAAAGGGGCATAACTAGGCCCAATCCGCGCATGCGCATAGCTGCTGTTCAAATAGTCAACATGGCGTCTTCAAGTGGTAGCACGGAGAAAACCACAAAACCTAAACGATTCCAGCGGTATCTGCCAGCTTATAAAGACAAGTTTCCATGGGTCACTTCTTGCCCTTCAAAGGGTGAAAAGTTTGCTTTCTGCACCATGTGTCGATGTCCGGTGAATATTTCACATGGGGGAAGAAATGATCTGGCCGATCACGAGAAGACCACGAAGCACAAAAAAAAACAAAAAAAAACGAAGCTGAGGAATCGGCAGCCGTCAAAAAAACATGATGGTGGCAAAGGCCAGTCTTCATGGCTCTTGCTATGAGCAAAAGTTAAGCCAGGAGTTTCTAAAGAAGGCCAAGTCCTCGACTGCACAAATAGTGAAAAAAAAAAACCTAGATCTTTGAACACAGGCTGTCAACTCAGGGTGTGGGAGTAGTGGTTGGATCATGACGACTGGGGACTGGGGAGTAGCTTGATGGAGCCTTAGAACTGGGGTGGGGGGCGATGGCAATTAAATGGAGCCGGAGGACTGGGGATGAAGTTGTTTGAGCAAGATTGTGGGGTACAGTTGATGAAACATAACTGTGTTGTGTTGTTAATGAAACATGACTGTGGGTGTAGTTGATGAAAGATGACTGTGGGGTATAGTTGATGAAACATGACTGTGGGGTATAGTTGATGAAACATGACTGTGGGGTATAGTTGATGAAACATGACTGTGGGGTATTGTTGATGGATCCTAAGTCCTATGGGGTGTAGTTGTGAGATCATAAGGGCAGAAGGGTGAAGTTGATGGAACTTGAACTGAAGAATGTGGGTGTAGCTGATGGAAGCCCAGGACTGTGAGTGCTGTTGATTGGGAGGGCAGAGCATCTTTTATGTTCATCCTACATCAATATGGAAGATAAAAAAGCTGTTTGGGTAAGTCTTATTTTGTGTGTTTTGTATATTAATCTATAGAAAAAAATATGGTGGCTTCCTACATAAGAGGCTTTTTTTACACAAAATATTGCATTGTATGCAACATACTATACTGTTCAAAAAAAGAAACGCAAAATGCCAAGCTGCCGATTTGAAACACAATTTATTGAAGCTCAGTGTGACAACACGTTTAATGTGAAAATGACAAAAACAGGTCATCAGTAGGACAGAAGTCTCCCCTGTAATGCTGTGGTAAAGAACCAGCCCCAGACCCTCAGGGAAATCGCCAGGCCGCTTCCAAAGTCAGTAACGGGTGTGACCCCCTCTGGCTGCAATGGTAGCCTGGCATCTGCGGGGCAATGAAGCAATAATGTTCCTGATTGTCTGCTGTGGGATGGCCGCCCACTCGGCCTGCAATGCCCGGAACAGTTCATTTGGAGTCGCTGGGGCGTTGGCCCTCACTCTCAGGCGTCTGTCCAAAACCTCCCAAACGTGCTCAATAGGATTCAAATCCGGGGGGGGGGGAAAGAGGGGGCCAGGTTTTCAAAAAGTGACATTGTCAAACCAGGTTTGCCATGTTAACGGCAGTGCCTTGCGAGACAAAGTAAAACTGGAGGAAGAAAAAAGATTAAATAATTGAGACCCCCCCCCCCCCCCCCCCCCCCCAAATAAGATGTCAGTTGGGAATAAATGGACAAAAACCATGAGCAAATAGCTGCAAATCAGGATGGTTAGATGTACTAGTGGCAGGGACTGGCACACATACTTGATGCCAGAAGATCAACATCACCCATGCGTGTATTGTTACCACGTAATCAAACTTCAAAGCGCTGCTCCAGCAGACTGGCCTTGCAAATGCCCAGTACATAGGAAAGCCTGTGCTGTGATCATCAACAACCCTATGCTGAGGAGGCCACCACAGCTTGTATCTGCACAAACAAAGCGCGATCAAATTAATGAAATTAAGAATAGATCTAGTTGCAAAGTGAGACGACGCAGGCAAAAAATCTAAACAAATCTGAAATAAATGTTAGCGAACCGCCAAGAGAAATCGTGGACAAACGAGTCACAAACAAAACACAATGCGTTTCGACCTTTTAGGTCTTCTTCAGGCCAGACAAAAACAAATAATACAACAAAAATGAACGAATTTGGTACTCGGCTTCAAACTCTTCAGTGTGAGGATGCCAGGTGTTGAATACTGTTTACCTGTGCTCATGACTTGTCATGCATTATTCAATGGATGCTCTTTTTGTCGTATTTTATACCTTTGAATATTTATAACTGGTTAAAAAAAAAAAAGAAAGTGTTTACAAAGTTTTTGGCATTCACCTAAACGTTGACTGTTGCCATGCACAAGGACTCTTTACTGTATGTACCATTAAACATTGTTTGTTTATGAGTTAAGAGTTACAGTTCATAGTTTGTTGCCAGAAAAAGTATCCGGTTCATAGTTTTGAAGATAACGATTCCTCCCCGCTCGCTTCCTTGATTTTTTTCTTCTTTTATTCCACGTTTCATGTGCCTTTGGTTAGCTGTGGAATATCAGTTTGACCTGTCATTTGCAGCAAGAGAGAGATGTCATTTGTCTGTATGTCATTGGCTTCAGCAAGGAGAAGCAATAATTTGTTTTATTCCATATTTCTTGTGTGCCTGGAGAGAAATGTGGAATATTGGTTGAACTTGCCTTTTAGCTCTGGAGATTTTTTTATTCCATTGTCGCTGAAGAGAGAAGTAGCTTGTCAATTGTCTGGCCTTCTGCATGTGTAGCGAATTCTTTGAAATGTGGTGTCAAACTGACAGGTCATGGTGATTTGGTTAAGGTGTGCCTAATAGTGGACATGTGCCTCTTAATGATGTATGACTGTTCAGTTGGATATATTATGTGCCTCTGAGAGAGATGTGAGTGGTCAGTCTAATATGCCTTTTTTTTCTCCAGTGATGTGTGGGTCATTTGACAATTCATGCATGTCTGGGGAGTGACCTAGATGATCAGTTGACATCTTATACTTCTCAAAATATGCCATCATGTTTGGAAACTGACCCAAAGGCTTTCCGTATGTGGTTCATGTTATATAGGTTATGCAGCTCATTTTATGCAGAAGGGGTGAATGTTCTTTCTTTACTACAGTGCCATTACTTTGTTATGTCAGAGGGGACACAATTTGTCATCCGCCTTTCTCTCCAAGCATACACCGCAGTCTGTGGTTGTTTGGTGTGTTGTCAGGAGTTTCCCAGTTGATTGCACCACTTCTTCATCTTCGACTCATGAAATGAAGATGGAAACTGGATCGGAATGTGTGTTGTCCCCGTTAACACACAATGTTGGTATCACTGTTCTGCTGATTCTGGCATTTGGGGCCTGACAGCTTTGGTAGTAACTGCTTCTGTTAAGGTTCTGTTCCACGCGTGGATGTTGTTGCTTTGCTGAGTGTTTGAATTTAAAGGGAAATAATTTCAGTTTTCTGCTGGGTTGCTGGTATTTACAAGTTGTGTAGTGTCATCCTTTCCATTATGTGTGTTTTGGGAGCTTTTCTTTTATTGTTTTTTTGTTTGTTTTTTTTTGTCAGAGAATGAGGTTTTCCAAAACCTTCTATCACACCCCCTCCCCTCCCCTTCACTCCTTCCCCCCCCCCTTCCCCCCCCCCCCCCCCCCCCCCCCCCCGCTCTGTCTGTCTGTCTGTCTGTCTGTCTCTCTCTCTCCCTCTGTCTTGTTTCTTTCTGTCCAACATTTCATCTCCACCTTTCCATTATTTCTGTTCATGGGCTGTATGATCTCTGTTGGATCTCCATGTGTACATATGTGTAATATTTAACAATATGGAGTTTTATGTAGATTTGTTGAGAATTTTGTGTATGAACACGAACGACTGAAAGAGTGTGTCAGTTCACATTTGCTGAGTTTTTGATTTGTGATTTCTGTACCCCCCCAAATCAGTTTTACTGCACATTGTTGACTTTTTGTTTTAAGAGCTGCCTGGACATTGCACACAAAAGACTAATGTTCTTCACGAAAATCACTCTGACAACTGCTAGCAAAGTACTCAATGCAGAACAGATAAAGAGAAGGAAAAATAATGAACGTCAAAGAAAAATAATTAACGTCAAAGTAACAAGTAAGAGTTTTAAAGTACAGATTTGACAGTTTGATTATCAGTAATGATGATAATAATTTTTTTTAAATGATGAAACAGGTCAAAGCAACAGTCCAAAAGTGAAAAAAAAAATGATAATGCATAGAAGACTTAGCAGACTAAGAAAAAAAAAAACAATCCCAACCGCTTCATTTGAAATGAAACTGATTTGAAAGCACTTTTAAAAATCATGATTTTCTTTTGTCTTAAAAAAACCTGTATTAATGTACAGCGAAAGCATGAAATAACAGTACGATGGTGCAGCCTCCTGTGACACTGAAACTGTTGCTTAAAGAACACAGGGTTACGTGTCGCACAGTGCCTCCCTTGATCGATGGTTTTATGCTCCAACGATTCCTGTGGATATGTTATGCATTTTTTTTTTACCTTCTTTACAGCAGTATCAAGCATTCCAAGTTGATTTGGCTATTTTTGTATCCAGTTTGGGAAGGTGATGGGTGTGTGTGAGTTGTCAAAATACACATTCTTTTTTTAACTGGATCTGCATATGTTTTTTTTTTAATGTCTTTTGATGATTTTTGCTTGTGCTCACTCTCTCCATCTCTCTTTTTTCTGTCTGCCAAAATCCTTTTCTGTGGCTCTGGAGATGTTAAATAGTACTGGTCAAATGCATATGACACTTCACCAGGAACTCTTGGACCCCTTTGAACTTGGCACACACCTCTCCAACATTAGCACCATAAACTGATGAGCTTTGGAAGCATTTGTAAATTCTGTGTTATCCATGAAGTAAAGTTCAGATACTGATTAGGACCACCATTCAAAAACTGCAGACGTTCGTTAACAGCTGCCTGCGAAAGATCCTCCACATCCACTGGCCAGAGACAATCAGCAACAAAGAACTGTGCGAGAGATGTAACCAACTGCCAGCAGAGCAAGACATCCGCAAAAGAAGATGGCGGTGGATAGGACACACGCTCCGAAATCCCCCGGACAACACCAGAAAAGCCCTGACCTGGAATCCCCAAGGCAGAAGGAAGCGAGGAAGACCAAGAAACATCTGGAAGCAGGACCTGGAGGCAGACACCAGACAGATGGGTTACAGCTGGGGAGAAACAGAAAAGATTGCCCAGGACCGTGGTCGTTGACGGGCAGTTGTTGGCCTATATGCTCTGGCAAGAGCAATGGGCCTAAGTCAGTAACTGATTAGGACGTGAGGATCCGGTATTCCATTCTCCCTTCGGGCTTCATGGCCCCAAACTGGAAAGAAAAATCTGAAATAATGTTCAGTGGCTCATGTGGATGGGAGACAGGGGGGGTGGCGGTGGAGAAGGAGTAAAAATAAAGAATGTCATCACGGAAACTCATCATTAGGAAAATATTGCAGACAAAAACTGGATCATGTATTGCAACATCACCCCACCCCCACCCCCATAACCCTCCTTCCATCTTTCCACCCCACACCTGGATCTATCCCCTCTTTACGTTTTTGATGGGTGTCACCCATTTGGTAAATCTCCACCACCACTACCACTCCTCGCCTCTCCTGCTTGGCAAATTCCCCCACCTGCCCCACTCCACATCCCACCACCACCTTCCAAAATGTATGTACGCACAGACAAACACACACAGACACGCACACACATGCACGCACACGCACACACACACACACACACCACACACACCACACCTACTTCTACAGGTATTCATCTTTTTATCATTTTATTCAAGACTTTTGTTTTTTCATTGACAATTATCCACATTACGACCTTAACACCATCTTCACATATGACAATCACATCACGTCTCCTGTGGTAGCACGGCCATCTGCTTATTGTATACACAAGTCCACGTCCATTTATACAGTGTACCCATAACATGAAAATGGTTAGTTGAGGGTTGTGTTTTTTTTTTTGTTCTGTATTTGTAGTGAGGGACTATGGCAAGTCATAATATCCATAACATAATATATAGCTTCCATGATATAAGGAGGATGTTCTTGGTAAATGTTGATACAGATGAGGTGGTTCAGGGCATTTGGACAAAGACAGGGAGAGGGGGGGGGGGGGGGTGGCAGATGGGGAGGGGGAGGACAGAAACATTTCAATTACAAGATCTGACCAGTAGATCATGCTTCTTACTGACCGTAGTTCATGTGTGTTTCTCTTAATGTTGGCCCTGTTCTTGTACTTGGATCTTGTTCACCATGTTCACATTTAGACCCACTGTCATACCGGTACCTGTTCGTCCAACACGCACAATAATCATGTAAACTGTTCAGACATCAATTGAGTGTACCCTTGTCCATGAACACTACTGCACAACAAATAAACATTCTGACCAATCTTTACACAAAGCTTAAGTATGAACGTAATACTGAAAGAGCAAGGAAAGCATCAAAATAATGGATATGCTGGTGGTTTACAGGAAAACGCTTCTATTCTTCCAACATGATCATGATAAAAAATGGTGAGAATGGACCGACTATCTCTTTTAACATCGGAGTGAGGCAAATTACAGCATGATGCCTCTTGTCAGGGGTATGACAGCTGAACTACTTCATTTTCTCAGTTCAGCCAGCCAGCCAAAGTTCACGCAGCATCCCACTCTCAAAGACATCCAGGAAAACCTGGTCATAGAGAATGCCAACAAATTAATCATTGCTGAGCAAAGGGTAGCGCTCTTCTTATTTTGGATGACTAGTGTTGACGTGCTTTCATGTGCAGCAGGCACGACAAGCTTTCCGACAGTAGCGCAGCATGTAGTCCGAGGTGGCGGTGCACTCGCCCCGTGCCGCCCACTCCCGGCACTGCTCGTCTTGGTCCTGACATTGACGCTCACAGGCCAACGTCTTCCCTGTCTTCCCTGGACCAGGTGCTGAAATGAAAACACGGGCAGCTTGATTAAGTGACTGTTCAGTTCTTAAATATGCACAGCAGGGGGGATAATACCATCAGGTTCCAGTACCGTCAGGGTCCAGCAAAAGTTGACCCGTATAAACATCGCATGCATCCTATGTGAGAAACTGGAGGAATAAATGAGATCAAATGAAAATGAGAGACTGATGTTTGAATGGTAACTGGAGGAATAAATGAGATAAAATGAAAATGAGTGACTGATATTTGAATAGTATGGGAAACGACTGAATGAACGCCAGTAGGCCGCTCTTCGGCCGGCTCTACCTGGGTAGGCATCCCGTTGAGTGAGTGAGGTTAGTGTGTTTATTGTAAAGCGCTTAGAGCTTGGTCTGTGACCGAGGATAGGCGCTATATAAATACCCAATATAATAATAATATAATAGTAAAGAAAAACAAAAATAAGAAAAGGCAGAATCAAAGACTAATAGAAAAGATGAAATTACCGCCGCAGAATTTTCATAAAATGGAGCTATTTGTACACAAAGCACCCCCAGCATTCCCACAGGGGATGTGTGTTTTACAATATTCACAAAATCTGAGAAAACAAGCATGAAGAGCACAGAAGAGTATAGTAAGGAAGCTTGACTCAAGTGTTCTAAATAATACATCAACAATTGTTATCACCAAGAGATTAATCATGTTTCAAACATGTTCGGTGTGCATTCCTTCAACATGGTGATTCTATCTGTCGCCATGAATGGTCTGTAGTATTTATATCGTTCTTAAAACGCCAGAAATGGATTTGTGACAGTTCATCCCCGCTGTGAAAACTGGTGCTTTCGAAATGGAAAAAAGTTGAACATGTCTCTGTGAAAACGCTCATGCTTGTGCTCACAAACACACACTCGTGCATGTACAGACTAATCGATAGTGCAACAAGAAGTGTCGGACTAATGGTCGCCTGTCTTGTAGATCTGACAGATCTGCCACTGCTTGTTTCTGATATGAAAACGTACCAATAAGTTTTTAAGTTAGAACAAAGTTGGAGTACTGAACAATGTGTCCTGTCAAAAATATGGAAGCCAGCTGAACTGCTCTATTCTCACAAGTCAGCCAGCAAAACACAGCATTCCAGTCTCAAGGACATACTGGGAAACCAGGCCACAGAAAATGCCAACAAAATAGTCACTGCTGAGCAAAAGGTAAGTGTTCTTCCCATTTCAGATGACTGGTAAAAATGCGGACAGCAGGCTTCACAAGCTTTCCGACAGTACCGGAGCATGCAGTCTGAGGTGGCGGTGCACTCAAGAAGAAAGAGATACCCCAGAACGTGCCAGTAGGCACCAGAGAAGTACTGTCGTCATCTGCCAAACTAATCAGCAGGGAGCGCAGGAGTTGAGAACAGTATTTCACTGGGTCGAATCCCACCGGATCCCACTCATCCATCCTGTGCTGCCCTCTGCTGGCACTGCTCATCTTGACACTTTACCTGTAAACGTTCATGTCTGTGCTCAAACACACATGTATGTGCACCTGTGCTTGAGCCTACAGCTGAACTCAGCACCGTGCAGCATGAAGTATTACAGCCGATAGTCACCTGTCTTGCAGACTCCACAGGTCTGCTTGCAGTTGTTTCTGATGAAGATGCCAAGGACCGTGGACTTTGTGCAGTATCCCCTCTCCCGCCAGAACTCACAGGTCTCGAAGTCGTCACGACATGCTGGCTCTACTGTGGTACACAGCCACACATTATGCTATTGCATCTGACATCGTTCACCATGGTAAATCATCACAATATTCTGGATCTGCGGTGGTACGTAGCCACATGCCATATTATGATGAATGTTTGACAAAAGATAAAAATTTGAAAATAATTTTTAGTGAGTCCGCCAAAAACAAAAACAAACGGCTTACAAGACAAAACACAACATGTTTCGACCTCTCAGGTCTTCGTTTTGACCTCTTCGGTCTTCTTCAGGCAAAATAGACAACATTCAGGACAATGACAACGAAGAACGAGCGATCACTGATCTTCTCATATTTGGCACAAGATGGGCGTTGATGAAAATCGAAAGAAATTATCATAATGATGACTGAAAGCCCATTAGGTTTCGATATGATGACTGTTATGATGATTCCCAGGATGAACATGAGTTAAGTGACGAAGATTGACTGTAGTGTTCTGTATACTTTGTTGATTACTGTTTTATTATCAACTGTCCAAAGTTTGCCCATCTCCATTAATCACCATAAGTCATCATGAGACATTAGAACTCGACTGAACTTCATGTCACTGTCATCAATCCTCATGCTGGCTGTTATGTGGAAGACGGCTACGCACATCACTGTCATCATCAGTCGTACGACATGCTTTACTATTGTACACAACCACATGTCAGTGCCATCACAAGTTGGCCTTCATGTTTAGTACACAGCCACATATCACGTCAATACATCACAAAATATGGGTTCCACTTTGGAACGCAGCCACACATCCTGTCGATGATATTACTACAACATGTTGACTCTACTTTAGAATACAGGCGCATATCATGTCAGTACATCACAACATCTTGGTTCTATTATGGAACGCAGTCAGCCACATACGTAAATACAAACACAGCGTGTTGGCTCTGCTATGGGAAACAGCCCCACATCCTATTAAATCGTGTCAATGTCATCACATGTTCCTCTACTGTAGTACATAGCCACACATTATGTCAATGTCATCACAACATGTTGGCTTTTCTGCGAAACACTGACTATTTTATGTTAATGCCAACACAGCATATTGGTTCTTGTATGGTACACAGCCACATGTCTCTGTACCATGATTACATGTCGGCTTTACTATGGAACACAGCCACACGTCATGTTAATGTCTTCGCACGTGTTGATTCCATATGGTACACAGCCACACATGTCATGGCCATTACAATATGTTGGTTCTACTATAGTACGCAGCCACATATCATGTTAATGCCTTCACATGTGTAAATTCCTTACAGTACACAGACACACATCATGTCATGGCTGTCACATTATGTTGGTTCTACTATGGTACACAGCCACACATCATGTTAATGCTTTTACACGTGTTGATTCAATACAGTACATAGCCACACATTGTGTCATGGACATCACATGTTGGCTCTACTATGGTACACTGGTACTGACCAGTGTCACACACAGTACTGACCAGTTGTCACATACAGTAATGACCAGTGTCACATACAGTACTGACCAGTGTCACAGTACTGACCAGTGTCACACACACACTACTGACCAGTGTCACATACAGTACTGACCAGTGTCATAGCGCTGACCAGTGTCACACACACTACTGACCAGTGACATACAGTACTGACAAGTGTCACAGTACTGACCAGTGTCACATACAGTACTGACCAGTGTCACATACAGTACTGACGGGTGACACATACAGTGCTGACCAGTGTCACTCACACTCACAGTACTGACCAGTGTCACATACAGTACTGACCAGTGTCACATACAGTGCTGACCAGTATTACATACAGAACTGACCAGTGTCACATACAGTGCTGACCAGTGTCACATACAGTACTGACCAGCGTCACACACAGTACTGACCAGTGTCACATACAGTAATGACCAGTGTCACATACAGTAATGACCAGTGTCACATACAGTAATGACCAGAGTCACACACACATTCTGACCAGTGTCAAACACACACACAATACTGACCAGTGTCACACACGCACGCACACACACACACGCACACACACACACACACACACACACACACACACACACACACACACACACACACACTACTGACCAGTATTACAGAGAGCGCAGGCTTTGCGGCAGGAGATGTTCATGTACTCTGGGTTGTTCTGGCACTCCCCACGTTCTGCCCACATCTGGCAGTGCTCACTCTGGTCCTCACAGTCTTCTGCCATCAGCCCCATCAAACCTTTATCTCATTTCTCCACTAACTAATAAATCAACGCTTTAAATAAGTCACTGAAAGTTTCTTTATTCAGTGCAGAGCCTCCTACTTGTAAGTTTGAATATCTTGGTCCATTCAATGGACGATTCTTTTCAGCAGGTGTGAAGGACTGAGAATCTACAGAAGAACTAAGACGACCACTGTTCAGATTGCCAATTGGGAATAGGCAAGAAAACCAAGGGTGACCACATTTCAGACTGGGGACAAACGCGAGAACTAAGGTGATCGATGTTCGGACGGGAGCATGGGAACAAGCAGAACTAGGGTGACCGCTGTTCAAATTGGGGACTGGGAATAGGTAGGGGAACTAGGGGGAACAGAGAGGAGACTAGGAATGACAGGGGATGGGGAACAGACTGAAGACTAGGAATGACAGAGGATGGGGAACAGACAGAAGACTAGGAATGACAGGGATGGGTAACAGACAGGAGACTAGGAATGACAGCAGACTGGGAACAGACAGAAGACTAGGAATGACAGGGGATGGGGAACAGACAGAAGACTAGGAATGACAGGGATGGGTAACAGACAGGAGACTAGGAATGACAGCGGACTGGGAACAGACAGAAGACTAGGAATGACAGGGGATATGGAACAGACAGAAGACTAGGAATGACAGGGGATGGGGAACAGACAGGAGACTAGGAATGACAGGGGATGGGGAACAGACTGAAGACTAGGAAAAGACAGGGATGGGGAACAGACTGAAGACTAGGAATGACAGGGGATAGGGAACAGACAGAAGACTAGGAATGACAGGGATAGGGAACAGACAGAAGACTAGGGATGACAGCGGACTGGGAACAGACAGAAGACTAGGAATGACAGGGGATAGGGAACAGACAGAAGACTAGGAATGACAGGGGATGGGGAACAGACAGGAAGACTAGGAATGACAGAGGATGGGGAACAGACAGAAGATTAGGAATGACAGGGATGGGGAACAGACAGAAGACTAGGAATGACAGGGGATGGGGAACAGACAGAAGACTAGGAATGACAGGGGATGGGGAACAGACTGAAGACTAGGAATGACAGAGGATGGGGAACAGACAGAAGACTAGGAATGACAGAGGATGGGGAACAGACAGAAGACTAGGAATGACAGGGGATGGGAACAGACAGAAGACTAGGAATGACAGGGGATGGGGAACAGACAGAAGACTAGAATGACAGGGGATGGGGAACAGACAGAAGACTAGAAATGACAGGGGATGGGGAACAGACAGAAGACTAGATATGACCACAGTTCACACAAGGAACTAGGAACAGGCAAGCGAACTTGGATGACCGCTATTCAGTATGGGGACTTCGAAAAGGTATGAGAACAAAGATACCAGTGTTCAAACTGGGGTCTATAATAGGCAGGAGAACAAAGATACCAGTGTTCAAACTGGGGTCTATAATAGGCAGGAGAACAAAGATACCAGTGTTCAAACTGGGGTCTATAATAGGCAGAGAACAAGGAGCCAGTGTTCAAACTGGGATCTGTAATAGGCAGGAGAACAGGATGCCAGTGTTCAAACTGGGATCTGTAATAGGCAGGAGAACAAGGATGCCAGTGTTCAAACTGGGTTCTGTAGTAGGCAGGAGAACAAGGATACCAGTGTTCAAACTGGGATCTGTAATAAGCAGGAGAACAAGGATACCAGTGTTCAAACTGGGGATCTGTAATAGGCAGGTCAACACGGATACCACTGTCCAGTCTGGGGATCAGGAATATGCAGGAGAACAAACATGACCATTATTCAGTTCAGGATTTTGGAACAGGTAGGAGAACAAACATAACCAATATTCAGTCCAGGGATTTTGGAACAGGTAGGAGAACAAACATGACCATTATTCAGTCTAAGGATTTTGGAACAGGCAGGAGAACAAAGATGACCATTGTTCAGTCAAGGAATTTTGGAACAGGCAGGAGAACAAAGATGACCATTGTTCAGTCTAGAGATTTTGGAACAGGCAGGAGAACAAGATGACCATTGTTCAGTCTAGGGATTTTGGAACAGGCAGGAAACAAGATGACCATTGTTCAGTCTACGGATTTGGGAACAGGTAGGAACAAGATGACCATTGTTCAGTTGGGGACTTTGGAACAGGCAAGAGAACATAGATTACCATTGTTCAGTCTGGGATTTTGGAACAGGCAGAAGAACAAAGATGACCATTGTTCAGTCTAGGGATTTGGAACAGGTAGGAGAACAAGATGACCATTGTTCAGTCTGGGACTTTGGAACAGGCAAGAGAACATAGATTACCATTGTTCAGTCTAGGGATTTTGGAACAGGCAGAAGAACAAAGATGACCATTGTTCAGTCTAGGGATTTGGGAACAGGTAG
>CM031596.1:101047033-101052033 GCA_018398815.1 Conus ventricosus
TCCTAGCATAACATTATCAGTCTCAAAATCCCCGAAGTCGGAGTGTGGCTGCCCTGTGGCGGGGTAATCAAAAACGGTCGCACACGTAATGTTCTCATCCCCAGCTGATGCATTTGCACCATAGTGTTCAAATACTTCGGCTGTTTTGGATGATCCTGGAGTCTTTTAGCCAGGGTACGACGGATAACAACAACAAACAACAACAACAACACAACAACAACAACAGCTGCAGACACAGAAAGGGACTCAACAGACACTGGCAAAGAGGAAGACTCTTGCGATGTGTGACAGACAGGGGGGGGGGGGGGGGGGGGGGGGCTTCTAAAGTGTGCAATATTACTGCTGATATAAGAGTGAAATCCCAACAGTGGGCATCATTACTGCTGACAGACGGGAGGTCGAGGACTCCTACGGTGTGCAATATTGCCGCTGATGCAGAGAAGCACTCCTACTGTATGCCACCGTCACTGCTGACTATACAGGATGACTCCACCAACAGTGTCACATTGAGGATTCTACGGTGTGCAACCTCACTGGTGAAATAGACGAGGACTTTATAGTATGCAACATTATTGGTGAAACAGACAAGGACTCTACAGTGTACAATGTTACTGGTAAAAGAGACGGGGAATTTATAGCATGCAACATTACTGGTGACATAGACGAGAACTCTAAAGTGTGTAACGTCACTGGTAAAACACACGAAGACTTTACGTGTAATGTCACAGGTGAAATAGACGAGGACTCTGTGGTAGACAATATTACTGGTCAAATGGACGAAAACTTTATATTATGCCACATTAGTGAAGAAACAGGTGACGATTCTATAGTCTGCAACATTACCGGTGAAATAGAAGACGATTCTGAATCATGCAACACTACTTGTGGAATGGATGAGGGCTCTATAATGTACATCATTAGTGAAGAAATACACGAGGACTCTATAGTCTTCAACATTATTGGTGAAATAGACGACGATTCTGAATCATGCAACATCACTTGTGAAATGGATAGGGACTCTACAATGCAATGTACAACATTATTATTGAAATAGACGAGGACTTTACAGTCTGCAACATTATTGATGAAATAGACGAGGACTCTACAGCCTGCAACATTACTGGTGAAATAGACGACGAGGACTCTAAAGTCTGCAACATTACTGATGAAATAGACGAGGACTCTACAGCCTGCAACACTACTGGTGAAATAGACAAGGACTCTACAGCCTGCAACATTACTGATGAAACAGACGAGGACTCTACAGCCTGCAACATTACTGATGAAATAGACGAGACTCTGCAGTCTGCAACATACTGATGAAATAGCAGGAGGACTCTACAGCCTGCAACATTACTGATGAAATAGACGAGGACTCTGCAGTCTGCAACATTACTGATGAAATAGACGAGGACTCTACAGCCTGCAACATTACTGATGAAATAGACGAGGACTCTACAGTCATCAACATTACTGATGAATATAGACGACGAGGACTCTACAGCCTGCAACATTACTGATGAAATAGACGAGGACTCTACAGCCTGCAACATACTGATGAAATAGACGAGGACTCTACAGTCTGCAACATTACTGATGAAATAGACGAGGACTCTGCAGTCATCAACATTACTGATGAAATAGACAGGACTCTGCAGCCTGCAACATTACTGATGAAATAGACGAGGACTCTGCAGTCATCAACATTACTGATGAAACAGACGAGGACTCTGCAGCCTGCAACATTACTGATGAAATAGACGAGGACTCTGCAGTCATCAACATTACTGATGAAACAGACGAGGACTCTGCAGCCTGCAACATTACTGATGAAATAGACGAGGACTCTGCAGTCATCAACATTACTGATGAAACAGACGAGGACTCTGCAGCCTGCAACATTACTGATGAAATAGACGAGGACTCTGCAGTCATCAACATTACTGATGAAATAGACAGGACTCTAGCAGTCTGCAACATTACTGATGAAATAGACGAGGAGGACTCTGCAGTCTGCAACATTACTGATGAAATAGACGAGGAGGACTCTACAGCCTGCAACATTACTGGTGAAATAGACGAGGATTCTACAGTCTGCAACATTACTGATGAAATAGACGAGGAGTTTACAGTCTGCAGTATTACTCTTAAAATAGACAAGGACTTTACAGTCTGAAACAGTACTAGTGAAATCGACGGGGATTCCACTACAGTCTCCAACATTATTGGAAAAAAGACGAGGACTCTGTTGTACGCAACATTACTGGTGAAATATACAAGGGGTCTATAGTCTGCAACATTACTGGTGAAATAGACAAAGGGTCTATAGTCTGCAACATTAGTGGTGAAATACAAGAGGACTCAAAAGTCTGCAACATTACTGGTGAAACAGACTTGGAATCTATATTATGCAACTTACTTGTGAAATAGACGGGAATTTTACAATCTGCAGCTTTACTGGTGATATAGATGAAATGTGTACAGTGTGCAAGATTTACTATTGCGATAGGAAAAATCTTAAGTTACCATCACAGCATAAACGCGGTTTAATCTTTTATCTTAGCATACATACAGTAAAAACACGGCAACAACTGAATTGGTCGCGCGCTAGCGCGCACGCGCGCGTCCACACACACACACACACTTACACACACACACACACACACACACACACACACACACACACACACACACACACACAACACACACACAGATACTTACGCACGCACATTCGCACGCACGAATGCACGCACACAATAACAAAACACAAAAATAACTGCGTTGTTCGCGCGTTCGCACGCACACTCAAACACAGACACACACAGACACAGACAGACACAGACAACACAGACAACACACACACACACACACACACACACACACACACACACACACACACGCACACGCACACACACACCACATCCCGAGTCTCCACACACACACACACACACACACACACACACACACACACACACACACACACACACACATCCCGAGTCTCCACACACACACACACACACACACACACACACACACACACACACACACACACACACACACACACACATCCCGAGTCTCCACACACACACACACACACACACACACACACACACACACACACACACACACACACACACATCCCGAGTCTCCACACACACACACACACACACACACACACACACACACACACACACGTGTCCCGAGTCTCCATACCCGGACGCATAGTGGCCATCGGTGAAGACGATCTTGTTGTGGGTGCGAGGCGGAGCCGGCAGGAACTGAACACAGGTGTATCGCATCCACTCCTCCATGGCAGAGTACAGGTGCTTGATGTCCCTCCTTCCTGAATTCACACGATCAGAGACAATGCTGGGAGATGAGCGCCACATATGCACGCGTTTAATGTCAGCATGTGTATACGTGGGTTAACAATTATGAATGGTCGCTACCACTGCGCGTGCACATCTGTGTGTGTGTGTGGGGGGGGGGGGGGGGGGAGAGACAGAGAGAGAGAGAGAGAGCTAGAGAGAGAGAGACAGACAGACAGAGAGACAGACAGACAGAGAGACAGAGACAAAGAGATAGAGAGAGCATGTGTGTGTGCGTGCGCGCGGCGCGCGCGCGCGCGTGTGTGTGTGTGTGTGTGTGTGTGTGTGTGTGTGTGTGTGTGTGTGTGTGTGTGTGTGTGTTGTGGTGTGTGCGACCAACACTGCAGATGTCTATGTCTCTCGGGTCTGGTTGACGCCGGGATATATTAAGTAAGCGTAGAGTACAGCCCTGTCGTGCCGTCTCAGACCAGATCATCATCATCATCATCATCATCATCAACGATTAGCGCTTTAAGAAAAAGGTCTTGCATTCCATGGCAGTTCACGCCCTACTGTCACGGTGAACTAAGTTTTGATTTCCTCTCCATGCCTACGCCCTTCATTAGTTCACGTCGAGGTCGCCAGTGTCGGCGAGTTCACATGGAGTCGTCGCTGGACGGACGTGGTGGCGCCCTCCGGAAGCGGAATGCTAACTCACACAGTAGGCGATTATTGTCGTAAGTCGTGGTTTTTATACATGGTGTCCTGCGTATGTTGGGTCAGAAAAAAAAAATGTTGGGTCAGAAAAAAAAAGCACAACTGAACATCACGGAAGTCATTGGGCAGGAGTGCAGAGTCTCGTCTGGCGGGTTGCCTCATGGCCTCTTAACACTGACTCTCCCTGTTGGTTGCCGATGCCGGGCTGCAATGGTTATAAGCCAGGATGTGAGCGTGGATGGGGAGCTAAAAATTATGAGCGGCGTAGGGGTGGGGTGGGGGCAATGCCACAAGAATTGCATAGAAAATGGGACAGAAAAAAATATAACCCCCCCCCCCCCCCACACACACACACACACACACACAAAGCAAACAAAAAATCACAAGAACTGGAAAAAAATGAGGTTAATGAATGAACAAATAAACATATAAAAAAATGCAAATCATAACGAAATAAAAAATACCCTTTATTCTTCTTCCTTCAGACCAGTCCGTCACAATCCTACACAGGGTTTATTGCATATTTTCAATTGGTTAACCGTTAAAATACCACAACCTTGTCGCCGTGGGCAGCGGTGGCCTGTTAGAAATTCACCGAGTCTTGCCCTCTCCTTCCGCCACCTTAACCTTCTGTGAACTGGATCAGGTGCCCGCGTTTACTGCTTGGTAAAAAATACAGGGATTTCAGATGGAAAAAAAAAAAAATGCCATCCACGTGCGATTCCAACTTATTACCATCAGCTTCACAGCCAAACGCTCTAACCATTCGGCTATGGCCTCTGCCGAAAATTCATGTGTGCACTGGGTGTGTTGGGTCACAAATTGTTGCCCCGGCACCCACTGTCGCCGGCGACAGTTTGTGTCTTATCGCACGAAACATACTGTCGCCCTACTAATATTGTTGCCCCCATATGCTTTGTGAAGTAATCATCGTGTCCGGTTTTTTTTTCGCCTGTCCGTCTATATGTCTGTGTG
>CM031596.1:101057033-101059533 GCA_018398815.1 Conus ventricosus
CCACATTCCTTGCTCACCTCAATTGATGTATTGTTAAACACGTTTTCGCTTAGTTCCCATGACTGCAATCCGTTGCGTTGATGACTGTGTGTTTTGAACCGACAAATAATCTGTGTGATGTAATTTGTAACTGATGGGAAAAACATGCGCCATTCTGTTTATTAAAGAGCAAAAAGAGAATAAGTCCGGATATGACATCTCAAACAGATCACGATGCTCATCTTCGAATACTTTGCGCTTGAATACTGCAGAGAGGGTTCGGAGAGATATGCAGCCATTCGCCACAGTTAGGAGTTTGCACTAAAACAGTATGATATAATCCATGTAAGAGTTTGAGGTCTACCTACAATTTTGAGCCAGCGTTTTAATGTTAACTGATAACTGGTCAAGGGAACAACTCCCCATCAATTATTTCCCTTGTTTGGAGGGCTCTTCACCGATGAAATTACAATCTTCAAATACATGACCTTCCCCTTAGTTGACACATATCTTGGGCCTTTGCACTCACCCGTCACCCTGTTTTTGCGCCAGTTCCAAGAAACAAAACAATCCTATTCCTTTGATGGGAACCACCTGCATTGTACCTTGATGGTCATATGAAAGAAAAGGAGGCGAGTCAACTTTCAAATACAATGAACAAAAAAACATTCTCAAAGCAATCCAGCTGCATCAGTCTATAAGTACTCGACTCCTTAAGTAAGGCCTTGGCGCGTTAATTTTAGGTGTGCAGCCAGTTGGATGGCTTGACGCACGAAGTTCTTGGAAACCAGCCCATCAGGCTGCAACGTCAGAATTAGAATTCCTATTTTTTCATGTACCATTCAGAGGACATACTGTTTACAGTCAATGGGAAGAAAGAGGCACACAGTAGAAAAGATTTCCTTTGAGATTTTCAGCACTAAAAGAAAAAAAATGAATTTTGTTGAAGACGAAGTGGGTTTAAACACAAAGAAGTTGAATCAGAGAAGCCAGGTAACACGATGGACATACTCTATGACTCATTGGCAATCACGGAAACGCAGGTTTTTGAATCACACCTACGAACAGTTATAGTCTGCCGAGCCTCTAGAATACAGGCAGTGGCCACACGCCACCAAATCACCGAATAATCCCTGTAAGCGTTTTACGGCCTAGCATAAAACTGAGCCAGCGTTTCATATTAAACTAAGGATTGATCAAAAGAACAACGACCAAACAATCATTTCACCTTTTTTGGGGGATTTCCGCTCCTGACATCATTTACAATCTTCCAATACATGACCTTCCCCTCGGCTAAAGTAACATTTCAGGCCTTTGCACACACCCGTGACCCTATTTTTGCGTCAGCTGGTATCCCCCAAATAGTCCAATTCCTTTGGTTTTAATCTGTCTGCTGGGAACCACCAGGCTTGTCCCTTGATGGCCATATGAAAGAAACAATACAAAATATATTTTTTTTAAATCTAATTGTGCTAGTCTATAAATACTTTACTCCTTAAGCAAGGCCTTGGCGCAACAATTTTCGGTGTGCAGCCAGTGTTACATCAGGCAAAACCGAATCAGCTGGCGTACCGTCTCCATCATCACGTGAATCGATGTCAACGTGCTGAAATATGTATGCGTTGCGCTGACACCTTGCTCGTGGAGTCGGCTGGCACAGTCTGACAGGCTCTGACAGCATGTTCCTGCCATCCTGGTTTACAACCCAGTTTGTGCTAGCAGAGTTGTCACTGAATATTCCAGAACCATACCGTTAGATTCACAGACTAGACGTCTGCGCTGGGCAGCAGGGCGCGACTTTCTTTGGAGAAGTTGTTTCTGTCTTGTTCTCTCCAACATTTTGCACAGCTCTGTCTGTCAAAGAAGGGACGTAACTTTTATGACGCTTTTTTTTTTTTTTTTTTTTCTCCATCTTCCTTAATTCGGTTAACAACAACAACAGCTCGTTCACAGTCCGCAAAAGTGAGAATACCGACCATTTCATGCACCAATCAGAAGACATTACGGTTTAGGGCGCGTAGAAGAAAATGACGACACTTGAGAAGTAGAGATTTTATTTCTGATTTGTATAGCTCTTAAAGACAACAAGGTCTTTCTTTGTATGGAAGATTTAAAGGATTTTCAACAGAAAGGAGCTGGATCGCACACGAGGCTGTTTCACCTTTGTGTGTGTGTGTGTGTGTGTGGTGTGTGTGTGTTTTCAACTGTCTTGTATGTATCACGCCACACGATTCGTCGAATTCAGTAACCTTCTTTGTGACTGGTAGAGATCAAGATTTCCATGCACTTGTTGAAATGAGTTTTTCTGTTAACATGTCTCAGCCATTTTGTTTCGCAAACTTATATCGCGCATGCATTTCTTGTCTTCACTGGGAGCTGTGGAAGATTATTTCAGAGCTAGACCATCAGATTCACGTATCTGTGTCGTTTGAACGGTGGGGCACAACGTTTCTAAAGACGGCGTGTCTGGTCTATCAAACATCTTTACACAGACTGGTTTGACAAGATCGCCACAGACATT
>CM031596.1:101079533-101082951 GCA_018398815.1 Conus ventricosus
GGTGACGTCCTGGTGAAGTTCTGTGGATGATTCGCCTGGTGAAGTCCTGTGGATGATTCTCCTGGTGAAGTCCTGTGGGTGATTCTCTGGTGACGTCTGTGGGTGATTCTCCTGGTGAAGTCCTGTGGATGATTCTCCTGGTGATATCCTGTGGATGATTCTCCTGGTGAAGTCCTGTGGATGATTCTCCTGGTGACGTTCTGTGGATGATTCTCCTGGTGAAGTCCTGTGGATGATTGGTGACCTCATGTGGATGATTCTCCTGTGGCTTCAGAGCGGAATATTTTGCAAGTTCCTAGCTCACCTACTGAGGGACATTGACCAGACAATCAGATCACTGGACTTCGTTAAAGTTCCTGTCTGGTGCGTCTGGGATCGCACCTGAGCGACTGCTTGGTGAGAACATGTATTGCCGTCCTGAAAGATAAATACAGGTCCAAAGAGTCGTGCAAAGGCCAGCAAAGGTGGGTCCAAAATAACGTGTCTGTGTCAGAGGTCTGCCATTGCTTTGGCGCTCCGTGCGGTCCGCCAAAAGGAGGCCACTCCGGCTTTTCTTCCTATGTGCCCTTGCACTACAGTTCCATGTATGGATAGTTTGGATGATTGTCCTTTTTTGTGTGTATGTAAATTTCGGAGTTTTGTATTTAATCTGGATGAAGTCATCGGTGGACATCCCCAAAACAAGTGAACTGATTGGTGGGCGGTTGATCTTTCGACCCTTATCAGTCTAATATCAAATGCTGGCTCAAACTTATGCTAGGCCTAAAAAACGCAAAACATTGATTTTTAGAGTGACTCTGAACAAACCCTAATTGTGGCGTGTGGCGTGGTAAAAATAGTAAACAGTAAGATAACGAACAAGTAGGGTAACTCTTCTCCCATGATGAAAAAATTACGCGCCCATAATTTCAAACGAATGTTGCTTACGACACCTAATCTCCTCGCAGAAATGCCAACCCCAGAGCACACAGAACAAACAGGAAGGGATGTCTGTTCTGTGTGCTCTGACTTGGCTTTTCGATGGGGTTATGAGCGTGTAATCAGTTCATCATGAGTGGAAGAGTTACCTAAGTGTTCGTCATTCAGTTTTGAAACACGAATTTTCTGTTAGTGATGGGTTCCAAAGACTTGAGTTACGGTCCCTTCTGACGGAAAGTACGGTTTTGAACACAACATTATTACAGGCGTATGAGTTTTTTAACATAATTTCAAGGAACAATTCAGTCACATAATCATGTTTATGAGGGAAAACACATCAACGAGCCAAACGAAATAGTGCTTTCCCTCTTCAGAGGGGGTTGCCAATTTTGACGAATAAATATTACTTGCTCTCTGTAAGGCGCCGCGGTACTCAAACTGAAACTAGATATATGGGTTGTAGCTCTGCATGAACCGTGAGGCCAGAATGACCTGAGCGGCGTGAGAATGGGGCACAGGAAAAGAGAGCTAACGAAAACCTGATAACAAAAATTGATAATGATAAAGCAAACAAATTGGATGGACAAAGAGTAGGAGTGGGGTGAGGAGTCAAAATGAACCTGAACTTGTACAGATCCAAGGGCCTGAATAAAGAGAGTGCAACATTGGGTACAGTCTTTCTGATTGGACATACTGTAATGATCACTATTTTTAAAACGTAAGGACAAAAGAGGAAAGGGGGAATGGATTTGTCATGTTTGCGTTTATTTTTTTTATCCTTTCAGTTCGTTCAGTGGTTTATTTAATGTCTTTTCATCACCGATGATATTAGACACTGATTATTTCGTCGGTGTGTGTGTGCGTGCGTGCGTGCGTCCGTGCGTGGGTTCGTGGTGTGTATGGTTGTGTGTGTGTTTTGTGTGTGTGTTGTGTGGAGAGAGAGCTCGCGCGCGCGCGAGCGCGATCACAAGGTATACAAACGCGCGTAGTGCGTGCGGTTGTAGGGGTGGGGGGTTGTGGAAAGAGAGGGAGAAAAATGTGCCGACAAGAAGTGAACGACAAACATCTGTCGTGTGATTACTAAGTGGGTAAAAAGTGTGTGTGTGTGTGTGTGGTTTTGTGTGTGTGTGTGTGTGTGTGTGTTGCGCGCGCGCGCGCGCGCGTGCGTGCGTGCGTGCGTTTCGTGCGTGTGTGTGTGTGTGTGTGTGTGTGTGTGTTGGGTTTTGTGTGTGTGTGTGTGTGTGTGCGTTTGGAAGCGCGTGGGCGCGGGGTGTGCATGCGACAAAGCGAGCGTGCGAGCGTGTGTTTGTGTGTTGGGACTGAGGGGGATGGATAGCGGGAAGAGGAGCGAGGAAAAAGAGGGGGGGGGAGAAAGAATTTCCCCCAAAGTGCGCACGAAAAAATTGGACCCGTCAGGGGAATGAATGAGTGTCTGAAGGGGGGAAAAAGTGTTGGAACGTTTCCGTTCCAGACAAAGAACACAGCTGGCTAAAATCCTGCCAACTATTCAACGGGAAAAAAAGCTCTTTGTTCCCCGCTGGTTGTCCAAAAATCCGACTTGTTCAAATGGATTTTAAAACGGGTTTCCGTATCCGCCCGAATTTTTCCTAACTCTTTGCTCGGACATATCGGGTGGCTGATGCATACCCGATCTGTCCAAAAAGCCCAAGTTGTCTTCTTTTCAGTAACGTAATAGAATACCGTGTTGGTTGAACCCCCCCCCCCCCCCCACCCCCCCCCCACCACACACCCTCTCTCTCTCTCTCTCCTTTTCTCTCTCTCTCTCTCTCTCTCTCTCATTCTCTCTCTTCTCTCTCTCTCTCTCTTTTTCTCTCTCTCTCTCTCTCTCTCTCTCTCTCTCTCTCTCTCTCTCTCTCTCTCTCTCTCTCTCTTCTACTCTCTCTTCTCTCCTCCCCCTTGTGGAGGTCTTCAAAACAACAGCTGTGTTTCCCAAAGTCTGTATGCCTTCAGGCCTATGATTCCCGGATCTATCCTCATTCCCTCCCCCGCCCACCCGATTCTTTTCCTTCTAGTCTTTTCCCCCTCGGAGGTGTATACACTCAAGGCATGTTTACTCAGGTCTATCCCCCCTCCTCCCTCTCACCCCATGCCTATGTTCCTCCGTTCTACAATCGCAGTAAAAAATTTTTTTTTTTTTAAATGATGTGACCCCAAAAGCGTCATTCTGACCGACATCCGCAACAATGATTAGGAGACCCCGATGGGTCATTGTGACCCAGAAGAAAAATTATAGAGTTCGTCTAGCATGAATGGTTAGTTTTATAGTGAGTGACATCCCCTTTTTTGTCCATGGAAGCTTGCGCCCTCCATCCCTTTTCACCGACGCCCACCCCCCCCCCCCCCTCCCTCCCTCCCTCGTCCAACCCCGCTCCCGGCGAAGCACCGATAAAAACTAGAGGAGTAAACCTCGAATGGGAAAAACAGGGAGGACTTCGGCCTCCTAGGAGGCATTGTGGGCAGGGCCCGTCGGCACGGGAGT
>CM031596.1:101091451-101101734 GCA_018398815.1 Conus ventricosus
TCAAACATTCTTGTTGAAACAGAATACAGAAACTGACCAGACATGCTTGCTGACATTGTCACAGAAAGTTATCAGACGTTCTTGTTTTGTATTGTATCACAAAGTTATAGGATTCATTCTGGTTGACACAAAACACAGAAACTGATCATTATTGTTGAAACAAGACAGACACTTCACTATGGACTCCTTCCTGGTGTAAAACGGATAGAGTCTTAGGGGAACGAACAGGAGCCTGTTTCAAAGTGAGGTGGGTGCAGACGGAAATTGAAACAAACTTAACAGAAGATTTATTGTTCCGAGGAACAAAAGAGACAAACAAATTATAAGACAAAACACGACGCGTTTCGAGCTCTATTGGTCTTTTCATCTCCTCAAATTGGGCGCAAAATCCGTTTTCCGTTCTTCGTTTCACTGTCTTGAATGTTGTTTGTCTTGCCTAAAGAAGACCAAAAGGTCGAAACGCGTCAAGTTTTGTCTTGTAATTTGTTTGTCTCTTTCGTTCGCCGGCGGAACAGTAAATCTTCATTTAAGATCAGGAACCTGGAAATCTTCAGCCCGTTGAAACCAAAGCGAAAGAACTGACAAATAAGATTCAGCTCTGTTATAAAAAAAAAAGAAGATAAATTAAAAAAGCAGCTGCAGATTAAAAAAAACAACAACTGTAAAACAAGTGGAAGCCACCCTAAAGAGTGCTCTGAAGAGAGTTGGTTTAGTTTTTATCAAAACAACTCAGCCAGCCACACAGAACGCTTTCAGGGTTGTCAGATTCCTACAGGGAGTTAGAGTGTGTGATGACATCAAAGAAAGTGATGGCCCTTTACTCTGGGCAACACTCTTGTGGTTTACTCATCCTGGCTGCCTCCTCCACCGCTCTTTCCATGCTCTTACGATCACCCACTTTTCCATCTCCTTCTCTGCTCCTTCAGCACTTGTGGCCACACGCCACAATTAGGATTTTGCACTGAGTCGTGATATAATATAATCCATGTAAGCGTTTTGAGGCCTACCATAAATTTCAGCCAACATTTAGTGTTAAACTGATGATTGATTAAAAGAACAACTCCCCACCAATTATTTGCCTTCTTTTGGGGGATCTTCACCGATGAAATCACAAACAATCTTCAAATACTTGATCTTCCCCCTTGTTGACACACATTTCTGGCCTTTGCACTCGCCCGTGACCCTATCTTTGAACCAGCCCCAAGAGCACAAAATAATCCCATTCCTTGGATTTTAATCTGTCTGCTTGGAACCCCCTGGCTTGTACCTTGATGGCCATATGAAAGAAAACGAGGAGAATCAACTTTCAGACGCAATAACAATTCTCAAAACAACCCACTTGTGCCAGTTTATAAATACTCGACTCCTTAAGTAAGACCTTGGGTGTTGATTTTTGGTGTGCGGCCTGTGCTCTCAACTTATCTGCTCCTTCTTTCTCTCATACTCCCAAGTCCTCTGCTCCCTTTCCCTCACGCACGCTTGCAACTCCCTCTTTGCTCCGTCTGTAGCGCATGTTCTCAGTTCCTTCTCTGCTCTTGCATTCACGTTTGCTGCCAGTCCTTCTCTACTCCTTCTGTCAACTAATTCTGTCATGCATGCTCCAGTTCATTCTATTCATTCTGTCACTCATGCCTTAATTCTGCTCCTTCTGCCACTTATACCACAAATTCCTCTGCATCTTCTGTCACACGGTGTTTCCAAATCCTTCACTAATCCTCCACTCACTTGTTTTTTTTCCCATCTTCTTCACTAACCCTCCCGTTTCCATCTCCTTCATTCTATTGTTCAATACCGTGGGTGCCCTCACCTCTCCCTCTTCAAACGGGGATGGTCGGGGTTAATTGTTCATGTAATGATGCCTTGTGGGTTTCCCAATTGTATTCGTTCTTTGAGTTTCCAATCCGTTTGTTTGGGTAGGTCAGCGGGAACTAAGTAAGGAAACTCCTTTGGTGCACGTGATAACTTCATCAAAGGGAAATTCACTACCCCGGAAACTTCTCCGGGCAGAAATGCCGCATTCATGAGATAGGTTTTTACAAACCCGTAGTCTATTTCAAGACTGGGGTGCTATGTTCACACTTAACTCAGCATTGGGACTTATGGGGGGTACGTTCATATGTCGTTTGCTAACGACTGGTGTGATATGTTCTTAAGAGAACACATTTTCCAATTCAAATCATTTGTCCACCACCGGTTTTTGGGGCGAAAAGTGGCCTAAAAGCCCCCTTTTTCCCGGGGGAAAAAGAGAGGGGAAGAGAGAATCCCCGGGCACCCCTGACAAACCCCTTTAAGTCAAGTTCCCCCTAAAAACAGACAGACGACAGACAACAGAAAGAAGAGAGACAGAGGAGGACAAAGACAGAGGGGCGCCCATCACCCTACCACACAAACCCACACACAAAACAAACAACCGCCACTAACACAACAACACACAACAAAACACCACACACTCTTTCTCTCTCTCTTCATTTAATGTCATAAAATCCGCACCTTCCTAACTAATTTCTACTAAAAATTTTCACAACGGGCAGAACGGGCGAAACCTAATCCTTTTTACGGTTTTCGGCCTTCTTTTTAAACAGCGCCTAGGCGCTCTGGTTTAAACTCACACTGGGCGGGGTTTTGCACCCATTGCGTCAGAAAATGTTTTTGGAAAATTTAGATTGCCACTCGAACACCGCATCGACCACCGACACGAGGGGTGGTTCGCCATTGTTTGCTCGGAAAAAAGGTTTTGGGGTTTTTGATGCGCTTTGTGGACCACTGTGTTTTAATTGTGTTTTTTTAAAAAAGGGCAAAAACGTTACTGAAAAACGGGGTTTTGGGGAATATTTGAGCCCATAAGTTTTATTTTAAACGCATGAAGATTTTGAAAAAATTGGGAAAACAGTTGTAAACCAAAGTTGTTTTTCTAGAAAACGAAAAAAGTGAACAAAAGTTTTGGGAAATGAACGACTATCTTAAAGGTTTTTGGTTCAAGGAAAGAAAAAAAGATGTGCCAGTTTGATAGTGTTTGACTATTGATGAAGGGTTTCCTTTTTTAATAAATGGCGCTGATTTTTTAAAATTGGCCGAAGCAAAACAAACCATCACCTTGTTTTTGGGGAAAGGCTTAGACAGCTAAACCCCATGTTTAAAAACTGGCGTTCATTTCTTAAGGCGGGGGTAAACACGGCGTTCGATGAAAAAAACTATATTTGAAACATTTTGCTGTTCCCCCAAGTAAAATGTTCTTATTTTTGTTCAACTTGTTTGTTTGTTAACTACGATTCGTTTCATGTGGCGGCTGATCTGTGTTTTAAGATGTGTATACTTTTTATTTTCAATTCTAACCATTCTCTGCCTTCAAGGTCCCCTTATGAAACTATGGCGTTTTTTTAATTTTGGGGCAAAAAACTAGATGGGTTTGGGCAGACCTTAGTACATCTACTTTATGGAAGGAGTTTGGTGGCGGGGACTATCTTATATAAATGCCCCAAAATATACAATGACGGATGTACACATGCGATTAGAGCCGCCATAAAAGCTGGCACAGCAGTAATTGCGTAACTCCAAAGAAATTTTGCAACCCTTTTGAAAAAAGGAGACAGCAAACTGGCCAAGTGATCAATATGACACTTGACCTGCAAAGGCGGCAGCCGCCCCCAAAAAGACGTCACACGGAGCACCTGCAAGCTCGGGGAAAACGGGCCCAAGTGATCATAAAATCACTTGACCTAAAAACCCGGCAGCACCAGCAAAGCTCAGCGGCAAACGGGCCAAGGATACAAGATCATTTGGGCCTAGTTGATTGGGGTTTGCGAGAAAAGACACAACCTTTTTTAGTCACAAAGAAAGAAGTGTCCTATAGTTTCACTTTTTGTTTTTTTTGTTGGTGTTTGTGTTTTTTGGGCCTACCCACGACGCACGCCCCCACCCCCAACCCCGGGACGTCATTGGGGTTTTGTTTGTTTTTTGGGGGGTTTTTGTTGTTTTTTTTGTCCTACCCCCCGTATGCACACCCCCCCCCCCACCCCCCCCACCCGACCCCAAACCCCCCACCCCCACCCCAGCATGCACACCCCCCCCACCCCCCTCCACCCGCCCCCACCCCCCACCCACGCATGCACAATCAAGTTCCTTCAATTTTTTAACTAAGTTACTCAGTTGCTTAAGTCTCCTCAATTTATCCACAAGTTTTTACTTAAGTTACTTAAAAGTTTTAATTAAGCGCCCCAAGTTCTTAATAAGTTCTTGTTCAAGTTTTTAAATTTAATTTTTTAATAAGTTCTTGATAGTTCTTGAAAAGTTCTTGTTTAAATTCATCCTCTAATTAAAAACCAAGTTTTATTTAATTTTTTTTTTTTAATAATTATCAAAAAATACAATCTATTTTTTTATCTTAAATAGTAAATGCCTAATAAGAAACACACACCCCTCAAAAAACTGTCATCGTTTGAGAATGTCTTGCTCAGCTCTTGCATAATCTTAATGAAGTTTTTACACCCGAGAAACCCGCATTGATTCAATCTGGTCATGGAAATTCTTTTATAACCCTGTCTTTTTTTATTGACTTCTCTTTTTTAAAATACGCCATGAATTATTTTTTTAAAAAAATTTAAAATAAGTTCTAAAATATTATTCCTCTGAAGGGTAAAAATTTTCTTTTGTTGTTGAGGGTTTGGCGGGGTTTTTGTTTTCTGTATTAGGGTTCTTTTTTTTTGATTGCTTTTTTTTGGGGCTGCCATTCTTTAATATTTTATAACAGAAAAAACCCCCCCCGCACACAATGGCCCCAAAAAAGGCCTTTTAATTTCCCAAATATTCCATGAGACTTGGTCTGTGGGCCTTGAATCACATGGATTTTTATAGCGCATGAATCAACTTTTTCGGGGCGCTGGCGGTTTTATTTTTCATGAGAGTTTATTCTGTAACTTTAAATTTTTTTTTGTTTTTCCCACCTGCTAATTTTTTTCCTTTTTTAAAACCGCCCGGGTGAGGATCTTTTCACGGGTCCCCCCCTGACATGTTTTCTGCTGTTTTTTGGGTTTGGGTTATTTTCTCCCCTATTAAAAGTTTCCTTTTCTGTTCTGGTTTTTCCCTCGTTCTTTTTGAAGGAAACAAAATCTAATATAAAAAATATTAACCCATTTTAAATGGCGATAAAATTTAAAAATCTGTAGTATAAATCACATCCTAAAACTCAAATGACTTTGTAAAACGGGACTTGCGAAAATCTCGTAAATCTTGTCAAATAAAATGGGACAATCACTGACTTTTTTATGTACAAACTAAAAACCGTTTGCCCCCCCTTTTTACCATTCTAGACCCCACGCGCTTCCCCCTGTTATGTATTTTAAAATGTCTTGCCGACATCTTTTTTAACTGTTCTATGCTGTTTTTCATTCCCGGGGAAACTGTTTTTTTTTTCCCACATCCCCAAAAGAAAACACCTTTCCCCTTTTTTGGGCTAAACTTGTCATCAATTTGGGTCTTCAAATTTTCAGGAAGGTTTTAGGCCACCTTGAAAAGTGTAGTAAACCCCAACTGTTCATTTTTTTTTAATAATTAAATTATTTTATTTTCAAAAAAATGAGAAAAAAAGTTTTTTTGTGTACCCTTCTGCTTTTAGGGGTTAAGTGTAATACTCAATGCTTGGGAAAAGCTTGTTTTAAAAATTAAACCAGCAATCTTTCAAACTAGACTTTGAGGGTTCAGCAAAGCTGTTGCTATTATTTCAAATTCGTTTTGCCCCGAAAAATTTTTTTGTCAAGCAAGGAATAATTCCGACAGAAAAAATATGTAAATAAAAAATACATTATAAAAATGGCTTCACTCGATGAAAGGCCGCTGGTTAATGCCTCGCTTTAGTGGAAGTAATTTTCGCATTTAGTAAACGCGAGATGAAGGGGAGAGAAAAAAAACATAACAAAGCTGTGGACAACTACTGCGCACAAATCGCTATAAAAAACGAGAATTGAGCATTAGATTTTATTTTTATACTCTGAAAAAACAGGGGCCAGCCCCCTTACACATTTTAAAAATTTGACAAAACAATAAAACAAATTATCTAGTAACAGGCAAACCAAACGGGAAAATTCCCCCACCAAAAATTTGATTTATCATCCTCAAAAAACAAAAGATGCAAGAAACGGGGTTTTTTGTCTTTTGGGATACTGTTTGTATTTTGTTGCAATAAATGGGTGAGTAAAAAAAAGAACAAAATCTAAAATTTTCGCCAAAAAGGGTATTTTAAGGGAATAAAACAATTTAAAAAAAATAACCAAGCCTGGGGGTTGTAACAAACCAAAAGAAAGGTATCTAAACAAGCATTTTGGGAAATTTATTTACCAGCCCTAGACGATACAGAGACCACACTTTGTCAATACAACCCAAACGACACCCACAAATGGATCTTTTATATTTTTCCCTCTGAACATTTTAAAAAAAAGATTTAAGACGCGCTTACAGTTTTGACTAGTCAAGATACAAAGAGCGGAAAACCCTTAACACAAAAGAGTGCTTCTGTGTTGCTGTCGCCCTAAAACAATAACCAAGAGGCCCCGCTAACTTACCCTCGAGGGGGTTCAGTGATGATGGAAAAGAATTTAAAGGGCGTGAATCAATTGTTGTAAAAAAAAAGTTCCATTAGAAGGCATTCCGGGGTTACAGATCACAGGGTTTAGCGAAAAAATTTAACAAAATTATCCGAAAGACTTTTCTCCTCCAGTTCACAGAGAGCTATGACAAATTTTCGCAACACAAATGGGTTTGAAAATGCCCTCATTTTTTCGCGCAAAGAAAATGAAAAAATTTAAAGGACTAAAACCAGTACAAGCAATCAAAAGAAAAGCAAAGTTTGTTGAAGGAATCTTTTATCCGGGAAAATATTTCCGTTTGGTTTTAAAAATAAGGGACCTTTATTTTCCGGGGGGGAAAGGGGGACACTCGCATCAGGAACAGATCCAGTTTTGGGGTTTTGCCCTATGAAATAAAAAAAAATTGTAAAAAAGAATCCGCCCCTGATTTTTTTAAAGGGAAAATAACAACCAAAAAACCAGCTCCTCAAAATTCTTTTGGAAAGGAAAACTGCAGATAATCCCCCCAGACACTGTTCCGCTTTAATTTAAATTTAAAGAAAAAATATTGAGTTTTAAAAAGGAAGCCAGAAGGAAGTGCAGAACGAAACAAGAATGGTAAAGGGAAGAGACCTTTAAAAAGATACGGAATCATTTCATGCGTGTAATGCATTAAAAAAATTTTTCGGGGGGTTAATCAATGCAATCTAAATCCCAGACACCCACAACAAACCCCAAATTGGAAAAAGAATATCTTGAAAATAAAAAAAAAATTCGAACGCTCAACAAACGAGAAAAAATTTTAAAAAATTTGGGTGAAAACTATGTTGATCTTATAAAAAAGTTTATGAAAAATAAAACCCCCCTGTTTAGCGTCCTCCAGTGCCCGATTGATATAAAACTTTGGGGTTTAAAAACACCTTTTGTGTTTGTTTATCTAAAGACTTTTTGTTACAATGTTTTGTTACTCATTAATTAGATCGCAGTTTTACGTTGTCATATGAAAGCTTATTCCAAACAATGTTTTTTTAGTTGTCATGTGTATGTTTGACTGCACAACGCTGCGAGAATTTCCCCTTTTCTTTCTTTAAAGATTTTCTCCCGGGTCAAAAAACGTACATTTTTGACCTTAAAAACCAACAAACTCCTTATCACCTTTCCAGTAATTATTTCCCTTTATCTTTCCTAAAACCTTCTTGTTAGTAATTGAATGTAAAGGCGGTCTTTAGGGGAAACGGGCGGGCATACCATCCTGCAATGCCCTTAGCTCTTCTAATTCCATTCTTTATAGATTTTTCAGTAGGGGTTTTAAAAAAATTCTGTATCGTGTAAAGTACTCTGGCTCAGGATACAAGGGCTTTTAAATAGTCAAAGAAATTCAAAATCAAAAAACTTTTATAATTCTAAAAAAGTAAACCCAATAAAAAAAGTTTGTCTAATTTGACTTTTTTTTTTTATCATTATGCCCAAAAAAGGGGATCATGAAATCTTCTAAGTCCCTGATAATTAGGTTTGAAATCAGCTTAATTGCTTCGTTCCTTTGGTGCCAATCACATCTTTGGTTGTCGGTTCTCCAAAAATCTTTCCGAAACACTGGTTATCAGCTTTTAAAAAATCTTTTTTTGAAACTCTTGGATTTTTGTTCTGGACGTGTTCTTTTGAGTATGGTTTTTAGAACTGTTCTTGATCAAAAGCAAAAACGATGAACTCTGCAACTTCAACCCCCTCTTAAATAAAATTGTAGAAGTCTGTAATGACAGACTAATTTTTTTGCCCCGAAGGGTTTGACAAGTTTAGGGGGTTCTCTTTGGGTCCACTTTAATTTCTCGGGTTATATCTTAAGCATCATGGAGTTTTTGAGGATATTCAAGTCAACTTTTAGAAAAACACGCGTTGACACGTTAAATGCTCAACCACTTTAAAAGCCTTTTGAATATTTTTCGGATCCCGCCTGTTACATTTTTAAATTGCTAATTTAAGTGATTGCGCCTTTTCCCATCCTACAGTTTTTTTGCACTAAAAACATAAGAAGTTTGACCTTTTTTTGGTCATAATCGTCCAATATTGTTGTTTTCTTTTCAGTAATGATGCGACGCCATACTAATTCCTCCACGCAATCCGTTTTCAATCATCTGAATCATTGGTAAATCAGACAATAAATCAATCTGTACTCCAGTAAACTTTAAGAAAGCGTCCCAACTCATCCCGGGCGCAGAAATGTAATGCGCGGGATCCAGGCTATAATTGTTTCATGCAGGTCTTTCTATAGTTTTCAAAAATATCCGCCAACAACATACATCTGCCCTCAAGTATGAATCATGATAGTCTCCCATCGTTTTACAATCTAACTTCTGCCACGCATCTTGAGCATGCTGGTAATCAGAATCACTGATGTCCTTTCCTCTGAGACTAGAAAAGAACGCGCCTTTAGGAGGAAGTGTGTCTTCATCAAACCTTTCCCAACTGTTCATGTACTCATAAGGGTAAACGCCCTTTCTAACAAGAGTTTGAGTCAAAATATTCTTCTGTTATTGGGCAGGACTTTAAGGACATAGCCAGTGACTCTAATGATCCCATCATGTGCTGCATAGAGTCATAAAAAGACATGTTATTCAGATTAAAGCACATGTACTTTTCTGATGACTGTGCAATGCATGTCACCCTGAAGGCATCGTCCACTGCTTTCATTATAAGATGAGAGTCGTAACCTCGCAAGTTATGAAAAGAATACAGGCAGCTTCCATGTCTTTGGTTCAAACTTTAGTTGAAGATTGCATTTACTGTGCGCAGCTCCTCTGAACTTTCCACTAATGTGATCATGGTCTCTTACTTTTGGATTTGTTGCTTCTTCACTGAGTTCTAAACCACAAATCCAACAATGTGTGGCTGAGTCATACTGTTGTTGGTCTTCAGGCGTCATTATGATTTCAGATAAGTTTAGATTATTAGAACAGTCATTACGCACTTTCTGCATGCGTTCTAAGAAGTTATTCCTGCAGCATCTGGGCCTCTATACAATTCTGGTGCTGAATGGGCGCCATCCGACCTGACAACAATGAAGGCAAATGAACAAATCTGATGATTACTCATTAAGACTGTTTTTCGAAGTTTTTGTGGCGCTGGCCCTTCATAAGGAACAATGAGTGATTCAAGTCTGCATAAACAACATATGGACTTGTTTGCATCCGTTTCCAGTTCTTAAAACTAACTTTAGATCCGGGTGGAGGTGTAATTAGTTCTGTATTACAGTCTACAGAACTTTTACAATGTTTCTTATGTTCGCTCGCGAGCTTGAACAGATGGCATTCTGTTAAACATTTTCTACAGAATTCTTGTTTGTGCCCATCTTTTGAAGTATGCTTCATTAGTCTACTCATCGTGCGTATCAATGTGTAATGCGGTAGCCCCGCTGGTGAAAGCATCAGTAGTAGTCAACAGATTTTGTCTGTTCGCTATGTTGGACGTTCATGGACCTTTAATGGCACCAATTTGTTTCCTCCCATGTGTTACATAACAGTTATTGGTTTTTTTGTTCTTCAAATGATCATTGTCACATAACAGAAGGAACCCCCAAATAGTCATTGAGTAGGTGATAGTTAGACCCTCTCTGCGTATTTTGCGGGGTGATGCGCCTTGCAAGAACACACCACATAAAATTGTTGTCTGATCTTTATGTTTAAACTGCTCTTTGCAACTACGGAGAGTGGAATGTAAGCCTACCAAAAA
>CM031596.1:101101834-101116297 GCA_018398815.1 Conus ventricosus
GGGTTTAAAGAAAATGTGTACTGTATGAAATCGATACTGTGTTTTTCATTTTGTTCTGAAATCGCCACGCGGCATTATGTGTGCATCACTTGTCAGGAGTTGTCCAAACCATCGCCTTCTAAATGCTAGAGTTAAATACTGATGTCAACATTTTGGTGGCTACCTTCTCTACTGGGAACAATATATGCTCGTTTATGCCCCTCCCCAGATTTTTTTTTTTCCTCCATAAAATCAAGGGCTATGGCTTGCAATCTAAAAAATCTATAACCTCACAACTATGGAATCGGTTTTAACTGCTACAATCATCCAAACCAGAACCAGTCGGTTGAGCAAATGATGTACCAACTGTCTCCCCTTTTTTTTTTTTCATGTCACAATCAACCACCACCACACGAACACCTCACAACATCACTATTTGAGCAGGTAAAAACCAATGTGAAATAGACCGCCTGTTTCCATTTCCCATAATACAACAAACTGCAACAAAGCCCCTGGCGAGTACAGCGATGACCAAAACCACCCCCCTCACGTGTATCTCCCTCCCCCTTGCCCTGAGTCTGGCACTGTGCCGTCCCAGCATGGGGCAGGGCGGAGGCAGGGGTCAGACCTGCTCCTGCACGTCCAGCTGCTGGCTGGTGTAGAAGGTATCGATGATGAGGATGACGGCGTTCAGATGCTGCAGGAAGACCTCCATGTCCTCCATCAGGCAGTGCAGGAACTGCTGACTGCTGCCGTCGCTCTCCCCCACCGCCAGGTGACTCAGGAACTCGGAGCGGTAGGGCAAGGCTTTCACGGCCACCTGTTCCAAACATCATCCTGTCTCAGAGTAAGCACATCGCAGCAACTATTACCACTGCATATTCTGCTGCAACTGCTACCACGGGAAAACCACTCGGTAAAGGCCCAACATTCAAAACTGTATTCTTACATGTTTCTTCAAGTTGGGAGTATTCTGCATGTCTGAGCATAACTAACAAATCTATCACAACTCATAAACCTATCAATATACAGGATAGGAAGTCGGTGCAGTTAAGAATACAAGCAATAAACACTGCCTATCGATATTCAGAGCAAGCACTGTCAAAAAAACAGTAATCATGTGACCTACTACTTAAACATTACAGAAAAGAGGACAAAGAATCAGCAGCTAAAGGCACTGTGTATGATGACTGAAAAAAAACCACTTCCTCTATCATCTGTCGGCAGACTCTTCACAGTTGGTAGCATGGACATTTTGATGGGCAGCTTCCATTTCACTTTTTGCTCTTAAAAAAAGAATCTGCTGAAAGTTACCACTCTTCAAGCAAGCAATACGAAAGGAAAACTGTCACAAAAACGAACAGTTCACATATTGGCACAAATCTGGTATGAGTCTCTACAATTCAAACACACACACACACACACACACACACACACACACACTCACACACTCACACACACACACACACACACACACACGCACACACACTCTTAACACACACATTCACATAGCCAAAACATCACACCACATATATATACACTCACAAGGGCACACACACACACACACACACACACACGTCCCACATAATGGTACCCCCACTCACAGCGAACACCCCCCTGACCACCCATCCATGGTACTGCTTCAAAGTGCGGCTGTAGGCATTGCTGGCACACTCCGACAGGTCAGGGTCTCCAGAGCACACCTCCCGCAAAAACTCCCGAATAAACTCCAGCCCTCTGCCACCACAGATCAGCATACTGTTAGTCCCTTTGCATACAACTGGGTCATCTTCTACATACTCCAGTAACAACACTAGCATGCCATATGACTTGGGGTGGGGTTTGGGGTGAACTACAGCCAAAATGTCTACTATAAAAAAAGCGTATTCTGGTCCCTCTGTTAAAAAGAAAAAAAAATTTGAAGAGAACAAGTCACAGTGTCTGAGCAGTAAATCACTGAAGTGTGGAAAACCATCCTCAACAAAGCAGTTGAAAATGAAGCCTGAAGATTTGCTAACTGTGAATAGAATTATTAATCAAAAAAGCTTCCACAGAACATTCCATAAAATGAATTAAGAATAACTTTGAACAGGATAATAAATCAAAAAAGCTTCCAGAGAACCTTTGACAAAATGAATTCGAAATCTTAGTTCCTAAAAACAGATAACACGATAAACTCTAACCATTAATCTTTGATTGCGGACATCTATGTGCAAGTGTTCGGTACAGGAAGCTTCATGGGGACTGTTATGAGAGAGAGGGGGAGGGTTAATTTGAATCAAAGAGTTTCATGTGGAATGATTCACTGGCTTTATCACTGTGGGCAATTTGTGTCAAAGTGTTTGATGTGAGTCAATTCACAGGCACTGTCAATGGGAGCAGTTTGTGTCAAAGTGTTTGGTTTGGGATGATTCACGGGACTGTCACTAAGAGCAGTTTGTGTCAAAGCGTTTGATTTGGGATAATTTACAGGGACTATCACTGGCGGCAGTTTGTGTCAAAGCGTTTGATGTGGGATGATTCACAACTGTCACTGGGGCCAGTTTGTGTCAAAGCGTTTGGTGCAGGATGATTTGGGTGCAGTTTGTGTCAAAGCGTTTGGTGCAGGATGATTTGGGCGCAGTTTGTGTCAAAAAACTTTAGTGGAGGAAAATCCACAGCTTCAGAGGTAGGTGTGTGTGTGTGTGTGTGTGCGGTGTGTGTGTGTGTTGTGTGTGTGTGTGCGTGTGCGTGCGTGCGTGCGTGCGTGTGCGGGCGTGTATGCGAGTGTGCATGCATGCGTGCGTGTGTGTGTGTGCGTGTGCGTGTGTGTGTGTGTGTGTGTGCGTGTGTGCGTGCGTGCGTGCGTGCGTGCGTGCGTGTGCGGGCGTGTATGCGAGTGTGCATGCATGCGTGCGTGTGTGTGTGCGTGTGAAGGTGGGTGGATAGGTGGATGATGTGAAGGCAGTTTGTGTCAAAGTGTTTGGCAGAGAAGATTCACGGGACTGAAGGCAGTCTGAATCAAGTTTTGGCATGCCAACATTTTTTGTAGGTCAATTCTTAACAACCATCACAGGGTGAAGTCTGTGTCAAAGCTTTAGTGTGGGAAGATTTACACGACTGTCAATGGGGGGCAGTAGCATTAAAAAACTTTCATGTGGGAAAACTGACAGGAACTATATCGCTAAGGCAATGCAGTACCAATTTCACACAATTTTCATGCTCCCTCTGGCTATCCAGGCAGCAAAACAATTTCTGTTGACAGGATGTGGCCCAAGTTACGGTCTCCTCTGGAGAGTGACCTCATCAGATCTGCTGCCAACGACTCCCAGTCACTTGCTGGTTCCACGATAACGACATAAATCTACAACTGTTTTTCACTAGGAAAATATCCAGACTCTAAAAGCACATCAAGGAAAACAAACAAAAGAGAAGCCTTCACGCTGTCATGTTCTCTGACCTCTTGAGCCATCGCAGAGCAACCGTGGCAGAGTTGGAGTTGGTGTGTTGCCTGGCAGAAACTTCGGCCAGCACCATGGCCTGCAGAGAGGGGTAGCCCGAGGACCCCGCTGCTATTGCACTGGTCTGCTTTTGTTGTATCTTCTGTTACAGCACATCAGGGCTACTTTAGAGGCAGATCAATGTAGACAGCGTCCATTCACATACACATGTTTTGAGTGTGAGCGAGCGAGAGAGAAGAGAGAGAGAAGAGAGAGAGAGAGAGAGAGAGAGAGAGAGAGAGAGAGAGAGAGAGAGTGTGTGTGTGTGTGTGTGTCTGTGTGTCTGTTTGTTTGTTTGTTTGTTTAATTTTACGTCTTTTCACATAGCATGTTTTTAGACGATTATGATATTTGTAAATGATATACATCAAGACGACATTGATATTATTATACAAATGAAAACATAATTAAAAATAAAGCTTAAATCATTGGACATGAACAACATAAACAATGTTTGCGTCTGTGTGTGTGTGTGTGTGTGTGTGTGTGTGTGTGTGTTGTGTGTGTGTGTCTCATGTGACATAGCCTCACATCAAGGCATGTGACGCTCCATCACATGTAGTTTAGTGATATGAATCATTTCCCCATGCCACAACTAAAAAGGAAGAATATTCATGTGGCTTGACTAGCGTAGCGGGCGTCCCCAAATAATTGTGAGAATGACTCATCAAATAAAGAAGGGTGGTCATTGGGTAAAAGTGACCACTGAGAGATAGTTTTAATAAGGGCTGGTACGGTGCTGGTCATGTGTTTTGAACACTGAGTATGCACTCACTAGGAGGGAGGAAAGAATCAGTTTTAGCCCAGCAGATGGCCTAGAGACTCGAACCTGTCAGGACGCTGGTCCTCACTGCTGACCAGTCATTACCAGGTGAGCCATAGATAAGCTACACACAAAAGTTAAGGATCACTTTCACAAACATTCATAACTGTCAAAATAAGAAAGTCAATGCGTTGAGTTTGGCCAACATTTAATTCCATTCTTTAGTGATAACGATACACAATTGCCTTCAATCTCGAGCAATCGTTTGGTGTGTACACTCTTAGACAGCTACGTTTCTTCCTCTGACACTTCTCTTCTCCAAATTCCTCGCTTCCGCACTAGGACCCTTGGTGAACGTTCGTTCTCTTTCCAGGCCCCCTGTTGTTGGAATAACCTTCCTTTATCTCTCCGCTCTGCGACTTCCCTCTCTTCCTTTAAGTCTTCTCTTAAGACTACCCTCTTCCAGTCATGACCCTTCCCCTCCTTCTGTCGAAAGCAGATGTACCCTACACCTGGCGTGTGTGCGTGTGTGTGTGTGTGTGTTTTGTGTGTTGCCTGCGTGTGTGTGTGTGTGTGTGGTGTGTGTGTGTGTGTGTGTGTGTGTTTGTGTGCTCAGCTTAAGCATGTAGAAATGTTGTGTTGTGTGTGTTTGGAAGATTGCCTTTTGTTGTTTATCATATTGGTTGCTTCTCTTGATTTATTTATTCTTTATTCTTTATTGTAAGCGCTTAGGGCTTTTAAAGATTAGGCGCAAGAAATGCACATTATTATTATTATTATTATTACATTTGATTAAAAATGTCATCCTGGTAGACAGCCCTCGTCCCATCTGCTGCAGTGTAGGCACAGCCAGTGGTCGAAGGATCTCATCCCGGTATCGGATGCCAGTCAGGTTACCCTGTACATGATACAAGGGTGTTCTGTGGTGAAGGCTGAAGGCCCCCCAGACCATTACAGAACCTCCACCAAAGGCCACCTTTTCTTGGACATGGCGTCAATAAAGCGTTGCCCTGGGCGCCTCCAGACCCTCAGTCGGCCGTCGTTGTGGTGAAGGGTGAAGCGTGATTCATCACTGAACGGGACCTGGGACCATTGCTGACGTGTCCACCTCACGTGACGTGCACAGAAGGTGCGGCGTGCTGCCCATGGCTGGAGTTAAGCGTGGCCGTACTGCTGGGCGACGAGAACGGAGATTAACCCGTTGAGCGCCTTTAGTCAGTCAGCTGACGCGGAAATAAAAGTGCTTTCCATGTGCCTATGGGCAGTCCCTTGACGTCATGCATTTTTCTTGAGTTTTTCATTCGTTACTATTTCTATCAACGGACTCAAATAGAGTTTGCGTAGAAAGCCTTATATGTCTGTAGTCTTAAAATAATATGTAAATGACCACACTGTGGGGAAAGCCCATTTATTCTTATCACTGACTGGGTGACTAGCCAGCACTTCGTGTCTCGCTTGCAAAGATGGCGGCGCAACCTTCGTTGTCGAAGCGACCAGCGACCAAGTCAACGTATTTACACAGCTGAGCAGGCTCTGCTGATGATTTTTGACAAACACAATAATCTTTTATTCAACGACTAACTCGAGCATGAAGGTGAGATGATGATAGTGGTGGAATTGCCGACCATATTCGTCAGTTATTGAGTAGGGCTCTGTGACCTCAGTGTGCGTTCAGCGACAGCGTCAGTCGAACGAGCCAGCCAAGTGTGTACTCTGCACTGCGTGCTGGTGTCCAGTGATGTGAAATCAGTGCGAGAGGGGATCGTGGCCTGCTCGCGGCGTGACACGGTGCAGACGAAAAGGTAGGGGAAGATGAGGAGTGAAAGAGAGGGTTGAAGTTGAGCAAGGGGGTGTGGTGGGGAGGGGGGGGGGGGGGCGTGGTCGTGGACTGGTCAGTCTGCATCGAGTGTGAGCGTCTTGATAGACTTCCAAACTGTTTTACTTTCATTTACAGGTGTAGTGTGACAATACAAACTTTATTTTCAACTTTTTTGCTGTGTGTTCTTGTTTGGATGTGTAAATACATATGTTTTTGATCGTGCAAAAAAAATCTATCCAAATCTACAAGCCTAAATACTTTTGTATTATCAAAATTAAAACAAAAGAAGCCCAGATTCAAAATCTTCATTCAATTTCCTTCAAAAATGATATAGATTTCATTTTTCTATCTTTTGTAGTTTCTGAGCTAGAATTTTTTGTTAATTATGACCCCCAAATCATGAGATTTCCCCGCACCTGGAACACCTTTGTTTGTACTCTTGTGAGGCACTGAACGGGTTAAACCCATGTAGGCGGTTCCGTATGGTCTGCTGG
This sequence comes from Conus ventricosus, assembly GCA_018398815.1. NCBI lineage: Eukaryota > Metazoa > Mollusca > Gastropoda > Neogastropoda > Conidae > Conus > Conus ventricosus. Next base: position 101,108,369 of record CM031596.1, read on the forward strand.
CTGATGTTGATGTTAGTAGCCACCCTGAACTGCCTTTGAATGATGCTGGAAGAGGCTGTTCTTGTCTGCAGGGCTTGCCGTTCAATGAGACGATCGTCACGTGGGTTGTCTTCTTCGGTCGACCAGATCTGCGTCTTTCATGGACAATCCCAGTGGCTGTGAAGCATTGAATCAGTCGGACAATGACCGAGATGGACACATGAAGTCGCCTGGCCACTTCTCGCTTGGAACACCATCTTGGAACCATGCAACAGCTCGTCCCCTATCCAACTCGCTTAATTTTCGTTGTGGAGCATTGTCAGATCAGGCCTACTACTGGTGGAATGTCTTCTTATAAAGCCAAGCGAGCGACAGCATCTCACACATAAACAGCAGTGCTTGCACGTGCATAATGGTTTTTCCATCTGGCAAGTGCAATGTGTTCAGGCAGAACGGTCCAAAACAAGGTCATTTTTCGCAAGTTTCCACTTTTCCGTTTGCGGCCCAGCTCAGTAGTAGAGAATCCCGTGCAATTTTCGCACTAACACAACATCGAACACTTACAGCTGAACAAGAATTCATGACAATTTGGCTGGACTAAGAAATAAATAACAGTAGCGAACTGAGTTTATTACGCACCTGTTTTCACATACCGATCCTTAACTTTTTGTGCGTAGTATAGTTGGGGAAAGCTACAGGGGAAAACCTAAAGAAAAGAGAAAGAAAGAATTCATATGTTTACTTGGGAAGCAGGTTACTTACATGAACCTTATTCGTGTTTCAGCCCTTCACCCTTCACCTTTCACTCTTCACCCCGTGAGGTGGTTAAAGATGGCCATGGTGTGGGGAACACACCGGTAGTTCAGCCCAGAAAATAAAGACTCCAGGGAGAGGAGTCGGAACTCATCATATCTCCAGTGACGGGAGAATTCAAGGGGGCGACTGTGACAAAACGCTTGACAAAACCATCCGATCGGTCCCACTAAAATCCCTAACAAAACAAAATAGATTTCAAATCTATGCCCCACTCCCCTCTCTCAAACCTCCCTCTCCCCCTTTCTCTCACTTAGGACTGCCCGACCGACCCTAGGACTAAGAGGAAAAAAATTACGTCACGTTCTGGTCGGCCTTCCCCCTTCTCTACCGGCGACACAAAGGCTGGTTGCCGCTCTCTCCACGACCCCCCCCCCCCCCCCCCCACTCACCAACTCTCCTTCCCCCCTCTGAGTAGCAACGCCGCGGAGATTTTCAATTGCTGTGTGGCAATCGCCACCACACCCCCTTTTTTTCCCGGCGCTATCTTCACCCCTCCCCTTCTATCCCGGGAAATCAAAGGCACGCCGCTACTGCTGTGCTCTCCCCAAGCAAACCTCCCCCCCCCCCCCCCTCCACCTGAGGCACGTGTGGCCGTAGTCGAAACAAAGGCCTGTGGTCGATTTACACACAATGCCGGTTAAGATCAAACAGTTCCCGAGGCGACTAGTGATAAGACTAGATCCCTCCCCCTCTCACCCCTGAGGTATGAGTGACAGTTGTCAAACTCGAATTCCGCAGTTAGACTCCATATATACCTGACACACAGGGGGATAACTTCACTGACCCCTCAAAGCTGCCTGTAGACCGGACCAGTAGAAGACAAAAGAGACAACTAGAGAAGTCGTGGGACAATCCTGGTATCCTCGTTGATCTCCAGTCATTCACTGTTCATTCCCAGGAAAAGTGAGTTGGAACTCTGTTTTACCTTTTGGAATCTATGTATTGATTTTATGTATGCTGTGTGTGTTAACCTTGTAAATTTGTACAAATGCTTAGCAACCTGTATCAAACTGATGAATGATTATTCTGTGTAGTAGTTTGCTTGCCATCTTTGTTAACTGTCTGACCATTGTTTCTTTGTGTTTACCCTGACTTTTGCCAGTAGGCAATTCTGTTAAGATATAATTAAATGATTAATGGTGGTCAGGAAAACAGCATGCCTGTGCTAGGTTAAGAACTGCTACCCTGATTTATAAATACTGGTGATTGTTGGAATGATTTGTAGTGTATGACTTTAAGTCTACACCACATGTGTACTTGGACTCAGTGTAGCCCAAATCAGTGTGATTTAATTCATAAGAAAACAGGAAGAGTTGTTTGACTGAAACTATGTAACATTGTATTACTGTCTCCTACCCTTTTGTACGCTTAACTTAGTCTTTAAACAAAAGGGAGATTAATAGTTATAGCAGACACTCTACCATAGAGAATATTTTGGGGCTGGCTGAGTCTCACACCTGTGCTGAAAGTAAACCAGGGTAAATGTGAGCACTCGTCAAACCAGCCATCAGATTCTCACCTACAGACCAAGTTCTCTTTATCGCAGAATTGGGATCCTGGACACGATATCCTGGTCACCATACCCTGGTCAACCTATCCTGGCACGCTACACCTTGCAGCTGTACCAGAAGCTGGACCTCACCCAACACCAGGGAGACACCAGACAACCAACCTACACCAGTGGGGCAGTCACCAACCACAGGAGAGACCAACTACTCTCTCCGAAGCAAAGCTAAGTTAGCTTACCACCTGGACTCAAACAATCAGACCCTTTGCCCTCTCTTTATGATGACATAGGAAAAACCAGTCTATGAGTACCACTCTGGCTACAATCACCGGTGATTTGCAAGCGAAGTGGATGTATAATAATCTTATACATCAGTGTAACTTAGACTGAACCCCCCCCCCCCCCCCCCCATATGCCAACTTAAAACTTGCTGCACTGAGTGCAAGCGAGTAAAGTAGGAGAGAGGGAGGGCCCCTCATTGTGGTAGTCCAATGAGAATTAATCCCTAGCCTATTCAGAGTTGACATGCCAATACTTACCAATGTGTAAACAATAAAGGTTGATGTGTGAAAGTCCATTTAACTTGTGTCAGTTCTCTGTTGTTCAATCAAATGTTGAATGTTTGAACTTCTCTCTTCAATTCTGTCTCTCGGAGCTACAAGTACTTTTATGAGTACAAGCCTAAGGAAAACTATCTCAGAGCCACTAGCATTTACCCAGTCCCGGAATTAAATAAAAATTTCTTCGATGACTATACCGGGAAAGTTGCTCCTTCCACCACTAGTAAGAGAGAGGGTGTAGGTGAAGTGTTAAGATAATTCCCATTGAGAAATTATCCCCGGTCCTTCCCCTAGAGGACCCCACCTACACACATTTCCCACTCATCTCGTCACATCAAAGTGGGGGCTCGACCCGCTCCGGGATTGTAAAATACAAATTCGGATTGTAAAATACAATCCACTCAAATTTTATTTCCTTTGGCTAGTCCAAAAACTTGGACAAAGAGCAGAATTAAGAGCAAATAGGCTGGTTGAGTTAGTCCAGGAGGGAATCTTTATGTTTGTGAATGGTTAGCTTACACAACAAATAATAAGAGTACATGTGGTTGATGTTATAATCAATTCATTTTGATATTTACCTTGTGTGATTATTTGCTTTTGTTGTACTCAGGGATGTTTGATTGCTGAGAAGTGATCTTTGATTGTTTAGAATTGTATAATAGTTCACTATCATGGCTGAATCGGTGAAACTTAGAAAGGGAGATCAAGGAGTGGGGAGAATCCCTAGGCCTCTCTGGGCAAGAGTTAGTCACTTTTGTGATTACACAGTTTGAAAAGGAAAACGACACATTTCTGAGAGAGATAGGGAATCATGACAGTATGGGGCGAGTCATAATATCTGATGCAGGCATGGCATCAATGATTGCAAGAATTATTTATTCTCCTGGTCTGGATCTTGGGCCAGTGTTATTGAAGGCCATGACTTTATAGAATACTGAATTTATTGATTTGAAGAGAAAGGGAGATACATGTATAGAATCTGTTTATAAATTGTTTGATGTGATTTAGTAAACTGTTTTCCCCGAAGGAGAGGGGAGAAGAAAAAACATTCGGTAGTGCGCCTTTTGGTTGATTGGAAAGATTGCGTGTGCGTATGGAGTAAATGCTGTCATGAATGCGTGTGTGCAAAAGTGACAGTGTGACAGTGTGTTTGAGTGAGCGTGTGTGTTTGTCTGTATGCATGTGTGTGTCTGTGACTAAAGTGGCAAAATGAGTGCAGGCAGTGTTCATTCATATAAATGTGTGTGTGTGAGTGTGTGATAGTGTGTGACAGTGCGTGTGTGTGTGTGTGTGTGTGTGTGTATGTGTGTGTGTGTGTGTGGTGTGTGAGAGAGAGAGAGAGAGAGAGAGAGAGAGAGAGAGAGAGAGAGAGAGAGAGAGAGAGAGAGAGAGACTTTTCATGACTGAAATGACTGAGTGGAAGAACACTCATTACAGGCACAGCTCAACAACATGTACATCAGGTCATAATCACATGACTTTCATGCAAAAGCTGAACAAAACTGAAACAAAACCAAGTGCTTCATCTGATGACAGGAACGACCAATGCTCTGATGATAACAGGATTCTGGAAATGCTTTCTGTTGTTTTGGTTGCAGCATTTTCCAAGACTTTTGATGCAAAACACTTCACCAAACCCCAGCAATTGTGCTTCCAATGGAGCCAGTGTATGTGAGATCACCCTCAAAAGGATTCTACTATGTCCTTAGAAAAAATCAGTCCCATGAACCTGCAGATACCCATGACTTAAATGCAAATTCAAAACAGTCATTTACATGGATTTTGATAAATTACTGTGGTCACAATGAGAGCAGAGTATGAACAGCACAGAATTTTATACTTTTTATGACAGTCATTGAGGATAAAGAATATGAAGATGATGCTGTGGTGTTCCATTCTGGCTGATGTTTCATGACAGGTTGTGCATTAAACTTCCCTTCGCACTGTATCCAGGCATCAACCAGGCCCAAGGAATACAGGCACCTGCAGTGCTGGGCAGGAAATTTGAGTGACACTTTAGAGATGAATGGAATAAAACTTGATTGTGCGGTTCTTGTCTTCTGATGTGATCCCATAGCACACTTTTATTTTGTGAACTTGGCAGGATCCTTCCTACTTCCCCACACACATACACAAGGGTGGGAATATATGCAGTCGTGCTTGTCCTGAAGAACACTGCTCAGCTAACAACCACAATTGTTGTCGTTTTTTGTTTGTTTGTTTGTTAACAGTTGTTGTTTTGTTTGTTTCTTGTTGTTTTTTTTTTTCAGAACAGCTGGTGCCTTTTTTTGTTGTTGCTGTGAACTGTGATGTGAACTGTGACCAAAGACTTGATTGAGAAGATCTGTTTACTTAGCTTCTACAGGTCCAGAGCCATCAAAAACAGAGTATACAAAATTATATACTGCCTTACCAATTTTTTTCTCTCTCCTGCATGCTCTAGAAAAGAACATCAGAGTTATTTCCCTTGAACAGGAGGTAAATTTCATGACACTGCCAAAAAATGATCATTGAGAATTAGCTGTGGGCTTCTTACACACTGGCTTGGAATCACTTCAGTGGGACAAGTCCACAAAGCAGATAACTGATCAACACACATTAACTGCCATGTCTGACTCGGTGAAAAATCTTTAAGTAAAGATGCTAATTTGATTGAAATCATTTCTGTCATTTTTATGAGCAATTTGTCCAGGGTCTGATGTCTAACTCTCAGATGTATCCCGTAAATCTTGTCCTGTCCATATGTTGGCATTTCACATCAATTACCACAAAGCTCACCATCTAACACGATGTCATCATTCAGCATGAAAGAAAAACTACTCGTGGCGCCAAGCACTGAATAGACCTGTAACTCCCATAACAAAAAGCCATAAGGCTGACGCGCAACTTCAAAGACAACTATGCTTTTCTTTTCTTCTCCCTTTACTGATTTAGAATAAAAAAAAGAATATATGGCCAGCAGTTAAAAACTAAGGTCGGGTGGGGACTGAGTCACCGCAGACATACAATCAACCTCAGAATTCAGATTAAAGGAGATACAAAACTGTGTTCATTGATGGTTTTTGAAAGCACGCATTGGTATACACTGAAAGAGACTACCGTAAAGTTCGGTCTATTGAGCGCACCTGTATATAAGCCGCACCCACTAAATTTTTAAAAAATCTGAATTTTTTTCACAAATAAGCCGCACCGGTTTATAAGCCGCAGATAAAAAACAACACAGTCCGATGTGCCGCAGGCAGCAGCTGGCTGAGCGTTGAGTTTACATAGTGTCGAAAATCATCACATAAGCTTACAATGTGTTCACTGCATTCATTGGCAAGAGCATGTTTCCAGCTTTTCTTCAGTCTTTTTTTTTTTTTTTTTAGTACGATGTGTTTTAAATCAATTAGAATCGAAGTTTCTATGAGGCTTCTTACAAGTGTTGTCTTTCCAACATCATTGCTTTAAAAAAAATACCGAAAAAAACAAACAACGCATTAACGATGCGCTAGAAAGGCAGTTCTCTCCTCCATTCATTGGTGTATCAAGCTAAGCGATTGGTTGAGTACTCGAAAGCGCAAGCCAATCAAAGCGAAGGTATCAAATGCAAACCTTCACTCCCTGTCCACGATTTCAACAATGGCGGATCGAAGCCAAGGTCTGACAATGACCGAGTTGAATGCGCTAATCGTTTTTGAATTGCAAGACGCACTTGGTAAGATAACGCATATAATAACAAACCAGAACATTAATGAAACGATTCGATTGTTTTATTTCGCTTAATACCGTGCCAGTGCTTAGTTATTTTGTTCGTAATTCAGCTAGTGTTAGTCGAGATTATACAGGTCGGAAACGGCCAACACATTGCGCCGTTCGAAGCGATCGTATTTTTGTAGAAGACAAACTGATAAAAAAGATATCAGTAATGGGCTTTACTTATGTCGATTCCCGTATTTCTGAACGGGTTACTGATTCCATTACACGATTACACAGAAAATCGTAGTTAAAAGCATAATAAAAATTCATGAACAGTAAACACAATATGGTGAGTTACAGAGAAGCTAAGAATAGACGAAGGTGTGATGCTTCTGAAATCGGAAAAATCCGCAAATAAGCCGCATCGTTGTTTAAGCCGCAGGGTTTAAAGCTGGGAAAAAAGTCGCGGCTTATAGTCCGAACTTTACGGTATTACAAATAGTATGGTTTCTTCTTGACATCTTTTTTTTGGGGGGGGGGGGGGGGGGGGGGGGGGGGGGGGGGGTCATAGCCTTCAAAGAAAATCGGAGGCTGCCTTCATTCGTACAACCAGAAATGCTTTCTTTTCAATCAATAGGTTTTCTGAAACACAGTATGTGAAGCCCTAGACATTTCTCTTCTTCATACTTACCTTTCCAAACAAATGCCCTATCTCCACTAGGCATGAAACAACACCATACAACAGGGTTCCCTAAAAAGATTAAAAATGGAGAGCAGGGAGCCAACTCTTCCCTTTAACCATCGGGCCAACAACTAGTCTTCCTTAGTGCATTCATATTTAATTCACCATGATGGCCTGAATTCAGTTTTCTCCTTTTCTTCAAGAAAGATGCCCTTAGCTGGATTTCTTCAGTTGGGTTTCCAATATGGATTCTCTGAAGGAGTTGAGTCACCCTTCCCTTTCAGATGGGAAACACTTTGTCTTAGCCAATGGAAAAAATACCAGAAAAACTACACTTGTCTTCACCATTACAGCTGCCGTCTTCACTGAGCTCTTTGGTGTTCACTAAATCAACCATTGTTTCTTCTCCTCCATGTACTTCCAGAGCCTGCTTGTCAGGTCGGAAAGCTGTCTCCGACACTGACCATCATGAAGTCTGCATCAGCTGCTCCAGATTTTCTCCATTCCTTCCTTGCAACTCGTGGGACAGTTGGACCAGTTCAACATGGCACATGATTTTTGACTCTCATCTTGAACATCCATGCTAAGCTGGTTTGGCAAGGCAGAGACTGCACTTACTGCTCATTCGCTACGGCCGGTCCACGAGAGAGGCAGTGCTCACAACATGTGTTTGCGCCTTCTACCCCTGTATTGCCTACGTTGCAAGG